>VZTE01005522.1:439693-470802 GCA_013397775.1 Eulacestoma nigropectus
TTCTTTAAAGTTTTAGGCCTGCTTTGTATTTCTTCTAATCCCTATCTCACAAAGTGAAAAGCATGTGATCAAACCACTACACTAAATTGGTGTTTCCGCCCGGTTGGCAAACCAAACCCGCTACAAAAAGAAAATATTTTTACAAGATACAATTAATTTTCCATGGGCCCTTAGCAACCTCATGAGATTCAAAAAGGCCAAGTTCAAGTTGCTGCACCTGGCTCAGTGCAACTCCCAGTATCAACACAGGCTGGGGGAAAAAGGGATTCAGAATAGCCCTGCCAAGAAGGACTTGGCAGTACTGGTGGATGAGAGGCATGAATTGACCCGAAATACGCATCCACAGACCAGGGAACAATCCGTGTTCTAGGCTGCGTCAAAAGCAGCGTGGCCAGTAGGTCAAGGGAGGTGATTCTGCCCCTCTACTCTATTCTCATGAGATCCCACCTGGAATGCTGCATCCAGCTCTGCGGTCCCCAGAGCAAGAAGGATGTCAAACTGTTGGAATGTGTCCAGAGGAGGGTCACAAAGATGACTGGAAGGATGGAGAACCTATTAAAAAGGGTAAGAGAGCTGGGCATGCTCAGCCTGGATAAGAGAATGTTCTGGGGAGATTTTAGTGCGACCTTTCAGTACTTAAAGTGTGTCTACAAGAAAGGTGGGGAAAGACTTTTTAACAGTCCTTTTGTGACAGGAAAAGGGAAATGGTATTAAACTGACAGAGGGTCAGTTCAAAGTAGATATAAGAAAGAAGTTTTTTACAATGATGATGGCAAAAACAAAGGAACCTGTTGCCCAGAGAGGTAGTAGATGCCCCATCCCTGGAAATATTCAAGGTCAGATTGGACGGGGCTCTGAGCAGCCTCATCTAGTTGACGATGTCCCAGCTTTTTGCAGGTGGGGGTTGGACTAGGTGATCTTTAAAGGTCCTTTCCAGGCCACACTATTCTGTGGTTCTATGATTCTATGAGAAAAATATAAACAATTCTCAGATATGTGAAGACTTCAGGAGCATTAATAAAAAGTAAACTCTGATTTCCTAAATAGTAGAAATGTTGAGTATTTTCAACTGGAACAAGTTTCAAAAAATTCTTGAGAAGACAAGGGAAGGAGAGGAAACTAAGAAATGGAATAGTTTTATTTTTTCATGAAAAACTTTTAATCTTATTCTGTGAAAGTAATTCCTAAAGGAATCTTCTGTAGACTTCAGTAAAAATCACACTGAACAGGCAATCAGCGAGAGCTGAATATCAAAGACAAGACAGCAAACAATCAGTTCTAGTGTTTTTATTTAAAACCTTGCTTTTTCTAATCCTAAGTTTCTTTTTAAATTAGGCTGAACAGTTCTAGGGACTGATTTGTAACAGCAGTTTAAGATATGAGCCTTAGTGTGGGGTTCCCTTCATGAACCTCTCTTTTTACTTGCTACATAAATATCTTGAACTAAACATATGAACATTAAATCACTAAAAGATGAAGCTGATTCCCTTATTTGGTAGTTCTTGATTTCTTTACTGACAGTAACAATAAAAATAGGTAAAACAGATAAATAGTGTTAGACATAGTTCCTTACCATTTTCTGCATGGTTTCATGGCGATATAATGAAGATTTTTATTTATTTATTCTGTGGAGGCTGAATAAAGGCTTTCTCAACTGATTTTTAAGAGAAACAATAAATACCATTCTAGTATTGTGGTTCTCAAGTGTGCCTTCGAAGATGCTGCATCCAAAGAAAACCTTCAAAAGACAAAGAAACACCAGGGTGAAATGGACTTCAGTTTAATCTCTGAAAAAAAAGATGCACACAATACTTTACTTCTGACCAGGACTGATTTTCTCCGATGCGTGACATTTTCTATCAAATATTTTTGTGAAAAAAATACAAATAGTCATGCCTTATGACTAGCTGAAAAACATGAAAAACATAACCAATAATCTCTCATTACCAGAAAACAGGATTTCTTTCATCAATCACCTAAGTCAGGAAGTAGATCTGTTTGGTACCCTTTAGTACCTCTTTGTTCGATTTGGGTTTACACAAACTCTGAGAGAAAACAGATAGATGCCTTTTAAATTAGATCTTCCTTACTTCCCTGATATAGTGAGGCTTAATAAAGGGAGGTTCTGTAAATATAAATTATGGAGCTACAGGTGAAAAGTAAGCAAACTTAATTTTCATGTCTTTATATTTTAACACACTGAAAACAACATTGTTTTTGAGACTAGAGGAATAATAATGGATTTCATGGTGAAGGAGCATTTAAAAAAATATCTAAATCATGAGGAAGTAGAAGTTCACTTTGATGGAGAAAGCGTAGTATTGAAAAAAAAAATGAAGCTTATAAAGATAAAAAATAACAAAAATGGCATACATTTTAAAAGAATATAAAGGAAGCGGTTACACATAATGCAGACATAACTACTATAGAGTTCTTACATTTCAAATCCAATGGTATAAATGGGGTAGAAAAAATGCATTGCAGATGTAATTTCTAGCCTCTGTTGCTGCAAGTAATCTTCTGTATTCTTGAGACAAACTAAATACTGTCATGTTTCTAGCGCCATCAACAAGTGTCTTAAGATTCAAACAGATGTTCCTGGGTTTTTTTGCCCATTGGTGCCAATACTCATTATAACTTTGCCTAGAGGAATAAGGGAACTAATAGAGTATATCTGTAGCATTAACTTGCTGAGAAATGGTCCGTCTATGCCAGAGATTTGCTTCAGAGAACACAAATTTTTATTCAGATTTTTTCCCTATGGTTCTCATCATAGATATCCCAAATACCTATGAGTCACCGAGGAGTATAGGTGGGATAAAATATGTAATGGTCTGGTTTGCATTGTAGGTAATTTCCCAAAGACACAAAGCAAATCTGAAAGAGTTTATATGCATACATTTTTAATTACAAATTTTTACAGCTTAAACATATTGGATTGCAAGCAAATCAAGGTTCACT
Organism: Eulacestoma nigropectus; assembly: GCA_013397775.1. Classification (NCBI taxonomy): domain Eukaryota; kingdom Metazoa; phylum Chordata; class Aves; order Passeriformes; genus Eulacestoma; species Eulacestoma nigropectus. Next base: position 442,655 of record VZTE01005522.1, read on the forward strand.
TACTCCCCTATGAGCCATCATAATCAAGGAGTAAAATCTTCTTTTTTTTCCCCCACACACATTAAATGAATATAATAAAAAGTTCCTATTCCAATGATAAAAAGTATTTTTTATGGCTCTATTTTGTTAAAAGTACTCATTCTAAAAAAAAAAAAAAAGTAACTTGATTTTCAGCAGTAAACAGATGAAGAAGGATGCAACACCTCAGTGATTAACTTTGAAAATTCAGAGAAATATACAAGTTTAGGAAGAATGGCTGTGAAAATGTACACAAGATCCATGGTAGAACTCATAAAAATAAAATATATGTGTTTCAAACCTGTGGTATTTGGGGGATACAAATTTTCTTCTGAACATTCTTTTACCCAATACTAACTGTGATTTAGTTTTGACCTGTAAAAGCCTGCAGTTTTGGAGGGTTTTTTAAGTGTGAGGGGGAAAATTGTTTGTTTTTGTATATTTCACTAGCAAAACATTGATGCAGTTCAATGTTTTAAACAAGGGAATACACTTTATGTCATTTATAATAACTTTTTAAGTTCTGTTAATGGATTACATATTTCTATCACTTCTCAGATAAAACATCCCATATAACTCATGGATAGCAAATTCATTCTGTTACATCTCCTGTGTATATGCTACTTAGAATGCTTGCACATAAACAATAAACCTAATGAGTAAGTATTTGTATCTTATTTGCCAAAAATATATAGGGTATCTTCAAGGCAAGTTTATTGCAGTGCATCTGCATCAGACTCTTTCCATATGCTACGTGGAGCTGACCTTCATATGCCCAGGATTTCTGGATGTTTGGGAACTCTAAATATCCTCTGAGCAGATACGTAAATGTCCAAAAATTCAAGGTTACAGGATACCATGAATTTAACTTGCATGCAAATTCCTAGTGGCCAGAGAAGGTTTTAGAGAAATCTGAATACACTCATGACATTTGATTTATGAAAATGCTTGATGTCTAAAAACTTTTAGTAGCATAAACTTTAAGAATTCTTAATTTTTAAAGAATAACTGCCGTGTGTACAAAAAGGTGAGATGGAACTTTGATTGATAATTATGTATAGGGCCATGACCAGACACTATTTTGCAGAAAGCATCCTACTTCTTCAGGTCTTAGAAAACCCTTTGTCTTTCGTGATTCATGTCTGGAAATTTAAATGTCATAGGCAAATCTCTAGCTCAGAGTTCTATTAAGATTGTATATGTGGCTAAAATTATGGGACATCTTCCTGAATATTTTAGAACAGACTTTTCCTTTTTATTTTCCTGTCCAAAAGATCATTTCTATTTATAAGCAGCCCATGATTTCTTTTGGAGGAGACCTAGTATGATGGACATCTGTTACAATTTTAATAATTTCTTGGAGAATAGAAGTATGTGAGATCTGAATAATATTCTTGTAAAAAATTGTAATATATTAAAGATTCTGACCTTTTCCTCACAAATTAACAATTAAATAGGAAAAGAGCCTCTGAAAAATTAAGGTACCTTCTCTTTTTTGTGTTACTTTATTTTTACCAGAAGACTCAAATGGTGCAAGTTTGGTTAAATGTAAATGAATATCCAGGAAATTACCCAAATAATCAAAGTCCAGGCTTTAAAACTTTAAGCTACTCCAAACTATTGTCTAAGACTATGAAATTGATCTGGTACCTGATGCTATTGAGTTGTTACCTTCCAGTTCCCTTCTTTATTCCTTTGACTTAAAACCTTCTCACTTCAGTACCTATTTTTAAGGTTCTTAGAGTCACTAATGATCTGCATCCATGCAACATCATGTCTTTTAATACCTTCTCTTCCTGTACCATTGTAAACTATATACATTTCCAAATATTTTTTCTCAGTTCCACAAATTTCTCAGTAAACCCAAACCAAGGTCACACTGCAGTTTTGCATCTAACAATGCCTCGAGAGATGTCTCAGACACAGCTGAGAGACACCTGGTGTTAAGTCAGTAGACACAGAGAATTGGATTCCCCAAATACCATACATTAAAATGCTGCAATATGAAAAGATCATGCATCCAGACAGCTTGGGAGCCAGTGTGTCCTTCATGAGGAAATCGTAATAGTTTGCATGAGGCACATGATTAACTTATACATTTTTAAGTTGTAACAATCAGGCACATAGTTTAGCAGGTCCTAAAAGCTTAGGTGTGACTTGTATTTGGTTCTGAACAAAACTGCATTTTCTGACTGTCAGAACATTATCCCAAGGTAAAAACCTCCAAGAACAAAACCCCCCAAAAATCCTCGTACTTTCTATGCATTATTGATCACAACTACCATGCACTGTTGACAACAACTACAATATTGGTAGAATTGCTGGTTTTGAACCAAGCAATTTTGAACCAAGAAAAGTCTGGCAGGGTCAATCTCCAGAGATGTAAACCTTGTTTCTCTCTAACCCTTCTCTCATTCTTCAAGGAAGCTGAAATATTACTCTAGTACTAGCTAGTAACATATAACTCTAAAGGAAATATAATACTAAAAGAAGTGGAAGGGCATATATTAAGTAGGTCCTACTAATATTAGTAGGAGCTATTTCTTTGAGTAAGCTGGCTATTTTAATCTGAGCTTTCTGTATCACATGGTGTGTCCTGTTGTTTCTTAGCCTGTCCACCATCTGTGACCGAATTACTTGCAGGGAATATTTTGTCCTTGTGTGAGACAGGTTGGAGCAGTATCTATAGTCTGAAAGTTCCAAGGACAGCAGGAAACAAAGCAGGTTTTTTTGTGTTTTTTTTTTTTTTCAACAGATGAACTCCATCAGCCAGTTACATCAGGGATTCTGAGTAAAAACTATTTTAAGCTCTAAGCATGTGAGTGGCAATTGTGGAGAAAGACTTGGAGTGCCTACAACAAACTGGTACAAGGCACTTTAGAAAGCAATGCTATTCTTTTCCTGCTCTCTTTCCTCTGAAGACTAGTCTGGCTTTTACAAGTAGGGCCTATGCTGGGAGCGAATAGTAATCATTCCACATCCAAGGCAATGAGTAAATCCTCTGGGGAGCTAAGGAACATATGTGAAAGCAATTGCTGTGACTCCTTTTGAAAGGTTACAGAATGCATTCCCCTAACACCCTGTCATTCTCTGTTCTGCTGACTAACATAGAAACAAGTGTGGGACTCAGTTGCTCCCTTCCATGCCCACCCCTCACACTCTGCCTTATGCTTTCCACCCTTTCTGAGCACATCAAAGCCTTGGAGTTTGTGACAGCACTTTGCTCGAGGCAATTGCTGCTAGCAGGCTCTTTCCTATGCTCATGGCTTGGTAGAACTGTATATTTAGTATCTTTACTCTGTGCAAAAAATCCTCAAATAAAATAAACGTGTAAAAATATTTGTTATGTTGAGAAAAAGTCAGTTTAATAACACGGAAAACATTTTCCTGGTTTGTCACTGTAAATATTGAGCAAGGAGCAAGTAGTTTGTCCCCACCTACTTTATTAAAATGAAATTATAACACCAGATGTCATAATGTCTGTTATTCTAGGAAAAATTTCATTCCATTAAATTAATGACTGAGTTTTTTCTTGCTGTTTTGAGCCAGTAGGCTGTTAAACTCAGTGAAAAAACTCTTTCCACAAATCACTTTTATTAGCGCAATTAGACATATAGAAAAACCTTAGGAACAGCAAATATTTTTAGCAACTTGAATCTAGGAAAATGGTAATTGGTCAGCTTTTTTAGTTAGCTCTTCTTGAAAAAAATGAACTTTGTTAATAGATGTTAAAAAACAGTGGAAGTTGTCTCTGACTAGAATTATAGACTCCTAGAAGATTGCTGGAATTTAATTTAAAAAGTAGAATGAAAAAGTAATTTTAGAGCACAAAAAATAGTCATAAAACTATTCAGTTTAAAGGTTCTTGCAATTTTTGAATTAAGTGATTTTTTTCTTAAATCTTCACTTAAAAAGCCACTCTGTTTCTTCTCGTTTTCTCTGAGACCTACCACATTTAAAGCAGAGGATTGCAATAGCAGGGACAATATGGAGTACAACAAGAGGTAAAATAGTTGACCAGTTTACTAACTTTAAAGTTTCAATATTTTCATTCTGAAGCAGATTACAAAAATAAAGTTATGTGCAGCATTTTGGAATTAAAAAAAAAAAAAAAGGAAACAAGACATAAAGTTTCTGATCATCCTAATTACAAGAAGGCAGGTATGTAAGTTATATTAAAACAGAAAGAAAGTGTTATTCAAGGCACTTTGAGCAGTCTCAGATTTCAAAGCAGTATTCGCTATTCAGTCTTTGCATCTGGACATCTCTCTCACATCTGACCTTGGGCCACCAAAACCAGAGTTTGAAAGTGACTCAGAGACGAAAATGTAATGCAAATAGATAGATAAGGCAAATATAGAAATAATTCTTGTGTCCTCACTAGCACTTTTAAACAAGACTTATTTAGAATCAGCTTACTGTTTCCTTATTTACACTTCTTAACCATGTGTTCTTCTTTCATTTTCATAAAGCATATGATTTTAGGCACATCATTGTGGTATGATGTTCTTTTCACAAATGTCATGACATTTGTCCTCCAGGCTGATTTCTATTCACTTCCCTCATTAGCATTCCTGCTTGGAGGCTGTCCATGCTCTTCTCCTTATTCCTGTGCCAATTCATGACACCTGGCCACAGTAACCTTTCAAATGGTTTAGGACGTGGAATTCCCTAGGTTTCGGATAATTTCAACATGCAGTTAAAGTTATGTATGTTTGGACAGATGCCCAGGTGTTTGTGAGGCTCCATTCTCATTTATAATTTAAAAATCCTGAACTACTTTTACCAAATAATATTTATTCACATTTGATTCTTCAAGAGACATAGACACAATTATGCAAAGGGAGACACACAGGCAGAGATACAAGAGAGTTGTTAGGGCAGGAGGGACACCAGAGAAGAAGAAATATTGAAGAAAAGCAAACTAGGTACCCAGATCAGGGCAGGAGGAAAAGCAGCCACCCCAGAACAGAGAGTGAGGAGGCTGAGGAGGAAGCGTGACTGCAAAGGGACCGCAGCTGATGGAGGCACCCATATCACAGCAACAGAGCAGAACCCGCACTGAACTCTTAACTGCTGCACTGCCCCTCACCAAAGCAACTGGGTATAACATGGGACACCAAGAAGTAGGGAGGAAAGGTGTTTTTCAGATATTTGTTTACTTGATTCTTATTTATTTTTTCAGAATTGGAAACCAAATTTTGCTAATGGGCGATTAATTAAGCTGATTGTAGTTCCCTACTTGAAATACTTTTTGTCTCAGGACAGGTCTTCAGCCCTTTTGAAGTAAAATATGTAAAACTTTAGAAACTGATGTAATATTTTCCTTTCCGTAGAATTTTTTTTTTTTTTTTTAGAAATAATGGTTAGATCCTCTTTATTACCAATTATATAAATAATAAAGTGATGAATTTGGAACAAATGGTTAAAATATATCAAAGTAGGATCACTAGATCATTATATTAGATCGTTTATGTAATTGACATAACTGGATTCACTGGCCATATCCATAATTAAACATGATTTTCATTTTTCAGCAAATTACATTTTTAATGTATAACACCCCCTGTGTCTTTATCTCATTTCATGGCTAGAATTTATTTCTACCAATTATAAATCTCCTCTTTCAACGTTTGAATTATTTTTGAGTAGGTAAAAATAAATCAGTTAATGAATTAACGAGACTTTTAAAATTAGACTCTCTCAAAGATATTAAAATGTTCTATTGATTGGAGCGTATTTTCATACCTTGTAGTTACATGATAGACTCCCCAAACTTGTTAGCTAGTGACTTCAAAAGAAAGCAGATTCTTTTTAATTTAACTTGTATTTATCATGTATTTACTCTAACCCCCTGTATTTATCCCATAAACATATGCTTTCATATAACTTTTCTGGTTTTGTTTTTTTCCTTATGTGCTTGACCTGTTTATTCCTTTATCTGGTTACTTTTGAAATTTTTTTTAATACAGCCTTACCTTTGTATTTCTGGATATGTAAGCCTCCTGCTGTACCACTATTTTCATATCTACTGACTAATCCAAAGTTCTAACCCTAAGAAGTAATTTTATAGATGTTTTCTGAGACAAAAATAAACACTATCAATGGATTATAAAACTAGTATCTGCTCTGCACGACACTGATAAATAAGAGGTGCTGCGTGTGAATAAGACTTATGAAAAATGTTTTCAGGTAAGGGTCAAGGAATTTCTTGATTAAAGTAAATACAGCAGAATGATGCCTAGGAAATGCCCTTTAAGGTCAGTGGTACTACAGCCTAGATAGTCAAGAGCATATTTCAACCCCAAATTTACTGTGACCTGCTGAAGAGTTCTCCCTGCAGTCAATTTTGTATTTAGTGTCTGGAGTTGATTTATATACAGGCTGTTGTAGAGTTCTCTAACAAAATATTTTATATTTATGTTCTTAAGAGTGATTAGAGGTGAACATCTGTGCCCCACACAAATTATGTCATTATGAAATTAACTTCAAAAGTTCATAAAGAGATATGGTAGCTGCAACAGCTTGCTTATTCATAACAATATGGTGACCCAGATATCTGACAAGCTAGAGTTGTTTACCTTTCTTCTTCTTGGCATGTGTGTCAAACAATACATAAGAAAGTGTATACAGAAATATGACAAACTATAAATTATAGAGAAAATAAATCTATATTTTCATAGGATTGTTATATAAGGTGAATGTAGTAGCTAATGTATGAGATTTACTGCTAAGTTGTCAGGAAAACCGAACTAATCTACATGGGTCTACGTGCATAAAAGCCTGCATAATTTGAAAGTTTGACCATATGCATAATTGAAAAATTAGATATTTATCTAATTTATTTAATCAGAGGAATCAAGGCTAGGATATATTTGTCCTATTCAGCTTTGTAGTTTGACGAACCAAAAATTCGATAGTCATTTATTAGCAGCTTCCCATTATCATAGAATGGCTGCACATATGAAGTATGAAACTTAAGATGAAATATCCATCTATATTACTTTAGCTCAAGCTCATTATAGAAGGTTCTGCTTCTGGGAGTCATCTGATTTAGACAGTAATGTATGATAAAGAGAGAGAGATCTGTCACAACACTGCAGTTTTTGAGACAGAGAAATAAAGATAATGGTGGAGCAAAGTTAAGGTAAAAATCCCTGTGACAATATGGTCCTTTCAAAAAAAAGCTTATTGGTTTGCTTGCAAATTTCTGCATTTAAATGCTCAAGTTAATCACCAGTTCTTGATCTTTGTGACTTTCATGGGTAAGCCTTTTCAATGGCAACTGTGCCTACTCATAATGTTATCACATATTAATTCAACTTTTTTTTTTTTTAGTGGAACATGGTCATTTTGCCTTTTTTTGTTTGGTTGTTTTTTTCTGAGGTATCACTTATTTAATATCAGTGCTTCACAAATTCAGATAATATTGTCTGTTTCACAGAAAGAAAACTGAAATAGTCACAAATCTTTCATGTGGCCCCACACTGATTTCAGACAGGGATATAGGCTAGCTGTCTTTTACCAAGGCTGACTACCAACTCTATGAAACAGTAGGGTTTAATACTTTTTCATTGAACAGCCTGTGTAATGATTTGCACCTCCAAAACATGTCTAGAACTCTATCTTTTCAAAATAGTATTTTATATTATACAGTTCAGAGGGGAAGACAGTGCAAAAAATTAAGCCCAATGTTTTCGACTGACAAACTCTTGAATATTGCTTCATAAAATTCCATCTTTAACTCTTGTTGTACTAAGACTCTTACAAAGTTAGAAGGATACATTCCAGAGTTTTTGACAAAGCTGCACTACTTTGATGGTTATTGGAGATCTTCCAAACCAATCTGTAACCTATGTAAAAAGAAGTTAGTTCATTGAAAACTCACAGTTTAACACCTCACTGTAAGTGAATGAGAACTCTCACATTTACCATATTAAGGTCCACTGTTTTGTCACACTCTGCTGTGCTCCACTTGGAAAGATTATTACTACAGAAGATAGAAAAGAAAATAATGCCAGTTGTGCAAGTCATACATGTATTTGCTATACCCTCAAAGAAGTGGCATAAAATATATTCTAAATTGAGCTACACTGTGTATGTGCTGGTGGGGTGTGGGAATATCTAGACAAGAAAAAGCAGAACCTGAAGAAGAAAGAGTTCTTCTTCTGTGAATATGAGGCCATCATTGTGCTATAAGCAGATGCAAAGCCTTTCTTGTTGCAGATCAAGGAGCAAACACTGTAGCCTGCAAATGATTAAATAGAGTCATTTCTCTAAAAGCTCTTGAATAAAATATTGTCAAATAAATAGCGAAAAAAACCCAAACAGCTGAAATTTGCCTAGAAATTATTGTCACATTATTAGGGGGATAGAGTAGAGTTTTCTTTAGGCACAGCATGGTCCAACAGAAAATTTTGTTTCCTGTGCATGAGCTCTAAAATTGTCTTCAAAGAAAAACTGAGATACAAGTAAAGAAATTTCTATGAGCTGTCACAAAATTCCACTCCGCAAACTGTATAAGCACTCAGAATACAGATGCACAGTTTGGTCACAAAGCTAAGAGAAGATCAAATGAGTAGTTTGTAGGGCTAGGCTATATGTGATGCAAAAAGCAGGTAAGACTGACAATTTGATAAAGGCTCTTTTAGGAAGGACAAGACAGGAAGACAAGGAAGGGAAGTTTCTCTTTATGTGAGACAGCAACTGGAGTGGATGGAGTGAGTACATGGAGCTCTGCCTGGAGTACAATGCAAATAGTAACTTTGAAAAAGATGCTAAGGTATTTAATTTAGCAACAACATTTTAAGGGGCTAAGTTGTTGTTGTTTTTGGTTTTTTTTCCCCTATTTTTTGCAGTTGTAATCGTTATCTATTTTATTTTGCCCAAAAAAATTAATAGTCAAAGGATGAATATTGTCAACACTGTTTACCTTCATCAGTCACAATTACTCAACTCATATGAATAAGATACTTCGTATTGTTTTAAAATTATTGAGACATATTCTTACCTCATACATTACCACAGAATTACTGGGTTTGGTGCTGAAGTCAACATTTTGCAAAGTTTGACCACAAACCTAAAAATTTCAATTGTAGATCTCGTTGGCTTTTCTTCTATCATCTCTGACAACCGAGAATTTTTGTTTCATAGATGTTGTGAAATCCTTTCGTAGTCCTATCAACAACTTGACTCTCTTTTTGAATGAACCTTGCTATCTTAGTCTTTCCTCAGAGTTTTCCAAACTTTTTATCACTCTAGCTCTGCCTTCTGTATTTTTAAAAATTTGACTGTCTTTTTAGCAGTAAAAATGTGATACGGAAAATTAAAACAACTTGAGGAATTTATTTTTTGCATGCATAAATATGCAAATATTGAATAATAATCATAAAATCTATGACTTGCACTTAAACCAGCATTAAATTTCAGTGAGTAACAACTGAAAAAGAAAGGAAAGTATCATTGCCTCCACTGAGTTCCACATAGCATAAAAAAATTAAAGAAATTTGTTTTTTTTTCTTTAGATAAAGAAATTGATATAAAAGTACCTGTTATATTCTTGCTTCTACTTGTAATGATCTTAAAGTGAGCACAAATTTAACATACATCTATGTTTAAAAACATCAATCTCATGCTTTGTATTGTGGATCATTTCTTTGCAGTTAAACTATTTTAGTACTTTTGACATGTAATGACTACCTGTCCTGTTATCTTTACTTGAATGAATGTAAAATTATGTAACATCAAAATAGGTAGATATATGCAAAGTTTTGACATTCTAGCAGGAGTATTTCAACATACATATATTTCTAGCAATTATAATATTTACCCATATAAAATTTCAGCTGAAGATAACTAATTCACAGGGGCATATGCAGATTGGATAAATGGCAACCCATTTGCATAGAAGTTTTTTTTAAAATAAGATGTCCAATTCAGCTGTTTTTTTGACTGTCTTACTGCTGACATGATTGAGCATCAAATAGCTCAGCATCTCCATGTCATGATCATGTGTGTGCAAAATGGCTAGTCTAGGAAGAGACTGTGCGTGTAATTTCCTGGTCAATGCGGAATTAAAAAGTTCTGCTTATAATCTGACAATCAGATAAAACATAGAAGTATTTGAATTAACAACATACAAAATGTTAGTGATGATAGGGAAAAAAACTACCCCTGAAGGGATTACTAGTGACTGAAACACCATACTGTAGCATAGGAAGGAATTATCTGCACATGTACTGATAACACAGTCTTCCATCTGCCCCTGTTTTGTTTGACAGGACACATCACATATATAAAGAAATAATACTTTTTTCTGTTTCAAATATTTGCGTCTGTGGATAGTGTCTGCAATATCTCTCAAGGTGATCTGTTATCTGTCTTCATTAAGATACCATCAATTGGTAATCAAAGTTTTATCTTCATGAAGATTTCTGACCTCATTCTTCAAGAGAAACTTTTGATTAGCTATCAAGTTTCCTTGGACTTACCACATGGGAATTATGTCAGACTTTATATCATAACCTAACTATACTTTTTATGAAATTGATTTGTATATTTTTGCTTATGGTGGAAATAACAAATATGAATAAAATATTTAATATCTTCCACAACAAATAATCAGCAATTCTTTTACATAGGCATACCAAGTATCTAAATAGTTGAAGAAGTTTTGTATTGATCACAAAAAACCATGTCTGTTCAGCAGAATTTTCTTATTGATTTTATGCACTACAGTGTGCATTCTGAAAAATCACACAATCATTAAATATAGCAGTACGATTTAGAAAATGTATTTTTGATATGATCTACACTATGCTATGGGACTCCAGTACAGTGTGCCTTATTTTACCAAGGCCATGAGATAGCACTATAAAATTAATTTATTAATGAGGACTCAAAAGAGTCCTCACAGGTGGTCAGGTGGTGGCAGCTAACACTGTAATCTGAATTAAGAATGTATAGATTGATATGAAAGTTGGGGTCACAACTTCATTTACACTTGAATATAGTATATGCCTAGACAGAAACCTTAGTTAATAAAAAGTGAAGTAACAGAGCTCTGTGAAAAGATTCTTGAATGAAAATTCTATTTCATAGGGTTTTGTGGTTTTTTTTTTTTTTTCTTTTAGCTACTGATATTTGTTTGCTGAAGTGTTATTGTGAATAAATTGAGCAAAAGTCACTAGGAGTAGCAGAAGTGATATCACTGCATGAGATAATTGTACTAGAGCTAGTCATAGAATCACAGAAATGCTTGTGTTGGAAGGTGGATCCGCGACCGGGGCTAGCTGCCCCCAGACCCCCTTTGTCAGGGCCAGGCAGTCGACCCAGGATTCAGCCTGCAGCCACGAGTTCCGCCCCTTCGGTTCCGCAGCCGCCGCTGCTGGGGCTTCGCGCAAGCGGGCAGCTGCACGCGCTCCTCAGGACAGAGGAGGAGGTGGTGAAAGCCCAAAGTCCCCGGAGACGAAGAACGAACGAGGAGGGGTATCCTTCCTTGGACCACAGCAGGTTTTATTAGCCAGATCCGGGCGGAAGCGATAACTCCCGGAGAGGACCCGTGCCGAGGGTTTTAAGGTGAGGAAAAACGGGTGGAGGTTAGGGCGAGAATCGATAGGAAGGGGGCAACTGGGAGGAACCAGGGTACCATCAACCAACGGGGTGATAACAAGGGGGAGACCGTCAGCATGCACCTATGGGGTGCCGAGCGGCTTGGAGGGTTCTGGAAGAAGAGGCATGGCTAGCTTTGGGGGGGGGTGCGAGGCTTAAACTTGGGAACTGCCCAGAGAGCCACCCTCCAATTCTGATTCGTCGATCCAGGGGAGAGCCCTGTCTGGATTGACAAGAGGGGGTCTCTGGGGCGACCAGGAGGATGCCCTGTAAGAGCACACCCCAACAGGAAGGGACTTTTAGGATCATCCAGTTCCAACACTCCTGCCATGGGCAAGACACCTTCCACTAGACCAGATTGCTCAGAGTCCCATTCAACTTGGCCTCGAACAGTTTCAGGGATGAGACATCTGCAACCTCACTGGGCAACCTGTTCCAGTACCTCATCACCCTCACAGTAAAAAATTTCTTTCTAACATCTCATCTAGACCAGCCCTCTTTCAGTTTAAAACCATTGCTCCTTGTCCTGTCACTCTCTGCCTGCAGAAGAAGTCTGTCTGCCTCCTTTTATAAAGCCCCTGCAAGATACTGAAAGGCTACAATGGGGCCTTCCCAAAGCAGCCTTGTATTAATTTTTGCAGGACGAGGATATTCTGCTGAATATTTATTTTTATTTTACTCTTAGTACTTCCGTTTGAATGTAAGTAAAACTTTTTATGCAACATATAAATATTGGGCAAACAGTTCCCTAAGGTTAAATCATCAAAAAATATTTTATAATATACATTCAAATTAATTGCAAAATAATAATTTGATTCAATTGCAAGATAGGGGTTTTTTGTCTGCTGTGCCACCCTCAAACGTAAAATTTCTTTCAGTCATTCCACGTTTTGTTAGATTTGTTATTTTGTTATTTCTGAAAGTTAACTACTGACTTTTGTTTATGCAAAATGCAAATGTATTATAGAAAATGTGGTCTTCCTTTAGATATCTTAATATTCTTCACAGTCAGTATCAGTTTTAAAAACACAAACTCTGAACACAAACAAGGTCTCACCTTCAGTAACATCATGTAGAAATTCAGTATATATTGTCTCTTAGATAATACCAAATAGGAATTTTTTGTCCTAAAAAAATCAAACCTGCTAACTATCCATAAGAAGCACACGGCAAAGCTTTTGCATTAGAGAACATAATTTAACTTCTGTGGAATTATATTTTAAGTATTTTTCATTTGCATATGTTAAAATCCATTCCAAATCTGCTATAAAATTGGCAAATAGGATTAGATGATCCCCAAAAATGAAAAACCATAACTAACTAGCTAAGAAGCACAACCCACTTTCCCTGTTATCGATGTCAGTATCAGCTCTCTGCACATGGAGACTATTATTGTAACTGTCATAGAATTAAATGAAATCTATCCAGCAACATCTGGCTCTTCAGAAGAAAATATGAATAATTTCACCAGCTTTCCCCATCTCTGCCTGCTTATTCTAATTATGATGTAATGGAGGACATCAGCAGGCTGTGGACTTGGTGATTAACCCAGGGCAGATGAAAAATAGGCATAGTGAGATGAGCAAGGCACATAGATCAGCTCAATCAATTATCTTTTTTCTCAGGGCTCTTAAATACAGCAGTGACCTTGTGATGGGAAACAGCAAGTTACACTTGAACCCATTTAGGAGGTCAGACATTTCACAATACATTACAGGAGCTAAATTCTTGTTTTTCAATTCAGTTATACAAAAAGGAGTATTACGTATGCATAAAAATGTACAAAGTATATATGCATATATGTATAAATACATATATATAAATTTTTATATATATATATAAACCTTGCAAGCCTTTATGTTTCTAATTCAGTGGTAAGCCTTTAACTTGTTCACTTCCTCTCTTCATTATCAGCCTACACAGCATTTCCTCCCTTGTTTGGTTCCTATTCTGGTTAAAAATCTGTCTGCAGGTATCAAAGTAGGATGGAAAATGATATGACAATATAGTTATTAGGAGAAGAAAACCAAAAAAACTTCAAATGCTATTTCCAGTCTTCACATATAAGTGTGGACACGTCAACAAAATCTCAGTTTTAAAGTATACTCACTTGTGTTGCCTAGTGTTTTAAAGACTGTGGAGCTCATTTAATTCAGATTGCAGACACATCCAGTTTCTTGCCTGAAATGTTATCACTGTAGAGCAATTGGACTAATGATCCTAGATTTATTCTGGTAGCATCCTATGCTGCCTACATTAAATGAAGCAATTCAGTGCAGCCAGACACCTATCCACAGTGTCGTATTTGGCATCATCAGTTGAAACTTTGTGCTATCAAAGCAGTTATAATAGAATGGGGAATCTACATATTAACATAGTTTCCTATACTGCTTATTTTAAAGACAAAGTAAGAAACATCCATCACAACAGAAAGAGAGTAAACAAGGAGAATACATGCAACTTGCTAAAATGAATGATTTTAAGTGAAGGTGGAAGAGTTTCACAAGGGAAGTAAAAATGCCAGTTGTGATCGTCAGTGAGTATTCGAGGAGGAAAAAAAACACCACTCAAGTATTTTTACCATGAACAGGGATCTTTCTGCTACTTCAAGACAATGTAACGTTTCAGTTGAATTATTAGATGGAAATAAGTGTCATAGGACTTAACAATTTTGTAGTGCCAAATGCTGCTGCAACAATTTTTGTTAGTTTAGATATTGAATTGTGACTTGAAAAGTACTTTAAATGGAATTATGGAATTTGCTTTCATTTACTTATTTATTTTTATTGACTTGATTTTTCTGTCATCCATATAGAAAGTTAGCCTTTACTGGAACCAAAATTTTCTCCTCAGGTTTTAGTGCACATATATAAGCATTAAAGTAATGTTTTTTATTTGCTCCTGTATGTTATAAAGTGGATTGTTACGTCTATTGCAAACAGGCTAGAGTCAGAAAGGGACTCTATTACCATCTGTCTTGGTTTGAAAGACAGGTGTCTGCTAAGGAAGGCGGGAGCCTCCCTTGGAATGGAAAATGTAACACCCTTCCCTCCAATTTATTATAAGCTTGAAATTGAGGGGCTTTCAGGCAAAGATATGAGAAATAGAAATAACAATTCTTTACTAATATATATAAAACAAGGCAAACAAACAACAATACCTGTGGCAGTAGCAACAAACAGAACCAGTAACCCAGAGCCGGCCTCTCCCGGCCGCAGGCGCTTTCCCCGTGGGTGCAGTGCCGCTCACGGCCGGCAGGGGCGCCGGCGGCTCTGGGGGAGCGGGGCGGCTGCGATGGTTCCCCCGCGGCTGCAGGGGGCGCTGTGGGGCGAGCTCGGGGAGCACGCGGTGATGGCGGCGTGGCCGAGCCGGGAAGGGAGGGAAGAAAGGCTTCACAAACCCCCTGGGCAGCCGATCCCACTGCCCCAGCAGGACCCTTGGGAGCAGCAAGCTGGAAGAGCAGGGATGAGCACAAAATCCCGGGTGGTAGGCGAGATGTATCAAACTCCGGAGCTGCAGCGGGAACCCTGGGACGTCTCGGCAGGCAGGGGGTGCGGGCCTACAGTGCAGCGAAGACTCGGAGCAGGGGCAAAGGAACAGCAGGGGCAGGGCAGCCGCGGCCTGGCTCCCAGCAGGGCAGGGAAAGGCGGGTTCGGGATCCCGGGGTTTTTCCCCTGAGGTGCCCGAGCAGATGGTGAAAAGTCCCTCTTTTAGTGAGGTAGGGTGTTAAATAGGGTCCCAATGAAATGGTTGCTCCAGAAAGCTACTCATGGTAGAAGGAAGGCAGCAGAAGGCAAAACCCCGTAGTGGTGATGAGTTCTGCCCACAGTGACCACAGCTCCTCTCCCCTCTGAACGCCAAGAGCACAGGAGAGCTCAGGGCTCCACCCTGCCCCTTCTTCCCAGTCCAAATCTCCCAGCATCTCTTCCCTACACGAGAAAAACCCAGGTAAAAGAGAGCAGCCAGCTGGACCCGTCCCCTGAGCTGTGGCCAGGTCTTTTGTCTCTCAATTATCCAGTCGTTATTGTCTCCTAGCAACATGTATGGGGAAAATTCTTTAAGAGAAAAAAAAAAAAAAAAAAACCACAACAAAATGAGAACTCCGAAAAGCCCAACACCTGCAAGTGAAGAACTACCACAGCAATATTTTGAATTCCTGGCAAGGAATCCAATATCCAGAGTAGGTGACAAAATTCAAAGTGTAAAAATATAGTTTAACAAGCTCCCTAACTTAGTACGGACATAAAGTCACCCAACATCATCGTGCTAAGGACGGTTACCCAACGGTATTATGCTCAGAGCATTTTAAAATTCTTCTCAAGTATGTAAAACATACTTAAGTCCAGGCTGCATTTCCAGCCCAGTCTTTTTCACCTCTGCAATTTAAGTGCAATTGAAAAAAACTAAAACAAACAAACGAACAACCCCACCCCCTCAAACAAATAAACAAACAAACAAAAAACTAACAAAACAACAAAAAAAAAGCCCCAACAAAACTCAGACCTAAAAATTTATTATTATTAACCAAAGGAGATTTCAAGAGTGAAAGCCCTTTCAAATGCCCTTGAATTTGGTGACTAATTAATTTTCACCACTAGTTATCACTTACAATAATCAAGCTACCTCAGAAATCTAAGCAGACCAGAGACAAAATGCTTACTTCATCCTATTGCCTCTTACTACAATGAAGCTCGGTAATTTTAGGGGTTTGAGAAACTGTGGTTATTAGAGAGTAACACAGATAAATTGCTGTTAGCTTCCATGACTGGCTAGTATCGTCCATATCACTGAAGCTGTTTGCATTTAATTTACTTAGGCTGATGTGAGAAACAGAGTAGCCTGAGAAGAGCTATTGGATCTATTCAGACAATAAAACTGTCTGAGCTTTTCCTTGCTGACACTATTTAAAACATGGGGGAATGAAATTCCTGAAGAAAAATATAATGTTGTCTTCCAAAAATGCAAAGCTTTTTTCTTGACTATATCTAAAATCAGGAATATTGATCTGCCTTGGACTGTCATTTTGCAGCATTTTCACCAATTTGAAACAAATCTAAATTACTGTTCTGTTTCACCTGAAAAGCTTTAGTTATGAATTCTTGTTTTCTTATTTATTAAAAGAGGATACAAATATAATTTATTGTCCTTATTGTCAAGTCAACATTTGTTGAATAAAGAGTCTAATAACTGTCTGAAAAAAAATTGCAAATGCATATGTGAAGTTATTTGCTAGAAAATTAACTTCTGAGACATTACACTTGTTTTGGAATGTAAGTTTCAGGTGGGAGGATAACACACTTTTGAAGGCTTGAATCATAAGACAACTTAAAAAATCCAAAAGTCATAAATATAATTTGATGATACCCAGAAATCACATCTGAAAAAATTCTCTTTTCTTAATGTAGGAATCATGAAAAAACCCCTCAAATAATATTGTATTTTTGATTTAAATTTGTGAAGAGGGCTTGAATTTTTGAAGGTTTCCATTTTCTGCTCTGTTATTTTAAATAATAAAATAGAAGATGAAGCAGATAATCACCTGGTGTTTCAGTTAAAGTGAAAAACATGGCAAGAGTTTTTCCATGACGAGACTCTCTGGAAGAAGAACAATAATTTTTGTTTTTCTCAGTTCTTCCTAGCTATGCAACAAAAAATAAGTTTCACGAAAGCTAATAGGAGATTTTAGTTGGGAAAAGCACAGCTTGAGTTGTGGAGAAGCTCTTATATTTGTATCAGATTGGCTATATAGTTTTCTGTTTTGTGATCACAAGTTTTTTCTCGGTCTCATTTTTTAGTGAAAAGCCCTGCTGTTTACTTCCCACATATAGCGAGTGTTATGTCCCCCTAGGCTGTAATATTAAATATCCTGACACACACTTGTTTCAGTTCCCTGGATGGTGCTTTAGACTGAAATGGGTTTACTGGGTTTCCTCCAAGCTTCAGTAACATAATGTCTTTGAGTCTTTTCCACATGTTGTTTAATTAGCATCTAAATTTTTTAAAGAACAAGTAGGAGGTCAAAACTGGAGGTTTTATATGGAAAACAATAAAGCATTGTTTAAGATTTAATGAAGTAGTTTCACCAGTGTCAACTAAATTAACTTTGCTATTTATTCTACTGAAGAAACGAATATATTAATAAAGCAGTGATCTTTTCAGGAATGGCCAAGTCCTTCAAAAAAATTTAAGATGTATTTGTTTAATTTTAGTTTTGTTTTTTATATTGTATTACATTATTCAACATAAGAAGTGTGAGTTGAATCCACCAAGAACAAAAGCTTTGAAAAAACTCCCAGCCTTTGAGCTAAAAGATACAGAAATTTATTTGACAGAAATTTTTAGTTTTGTTAACTTCAGAGAAGGGTAATGCATCCCTCCTCCTCAGCTGCCTCTTGGCATATAAAACATCGTAAGTAACAACAGGAGAACAAAATGTATCTGCCAAGGACTCATATGAGGCTGATATTTAGCTAGCCTTGGTGCTATTCACTATTCCTAGTCTTTAGTGTCCCTGAGTGCCAAAACAAGTCATTTGGAGTCAGATGAGCTGTCCATGTTTGGATAATACTGCAGGTATAAGGCACGACTCATTGCTTGGGCCAGGTAAAACTATTTTGCCAGCTAAAGATGGTCCTTTAGCTTAGAGCTAAGCATCATCTATTACTTGCACATAGTCTTACTGCAGTCTCCTTCCATTCCCAGTATCTATTTCCACAGCCTCCCATAAATTCAGTAGGAGAGTGTCTTTGCAGCTGCTTTATAGTCTTCAGGAATATGTTACAGAAAATATGCATATATCAATAAATATGCAAATCTTGGTATTTCCAGAGATGTGAATGTCAGGATCTTACTGAGTTAATTTTGTTATGAAAAGTGGCAGATATTTTCTCAGTAAGTTCAAAGAGCTGACCACTTCTGTACTATCATGGCTTTATCTAAGGCTACATGTGCAAATGTAGGTCATATTTTCACTTCCAAAACTAATAGGTAGTTGTGAAAATTTCCACTGCGTCTAGAGCAGCAATCATAACAGATGGTTCCTACTAATTTGAAGTATTTGTACTGCCTGCTATCTGCTTTTTAAAAGGCATTGACTTGAGGAGAAAGTAGGGTTTCTTTTACACTTGTGTGGTCTGCTGCAATGGTAGTAGCAGTATTTTCTGGTGAAGGTAAGCACCAGTTCAGAGAACTTGTATGCTTAGTGAGGTAAAACGCTACAGGACAGGGTGGTGCTAACCAAAAAGAGAAAGAGCAAGAAAAAGGTCTTAGCATTTTGCCAAAACTGGATTCTAAGAGCAGAAACACAGACTGACTTCCAGTGCAACTCAAAGAGGTAAATTTGTTTATAAGTTCTTTTATGTCTGTTCCGTTCTTAGTCTGAATTTGCTCTGTTATCTTAATTTGTACTTTAAATAAAAAATAGCTGTTGATTTTCTTGTTTATTTTGGGGTTTGTTTTTTGTGTGTATGTAAGGTCAACTCTGTAAGGAAAAGGCACTGAAAGGTCTACTTAACAATCTGTCAAACTCAGATTTAATTTAACAATGAAATTGTTATAATTTGTTCCATCAGAATCTATTTGTTCACACGATATTTACAGACCTCAGGAACTTTGAAGGCAGTTGTAACTTTTTAAAACACTTGCTCATCAAATATGCCAGAAAAAAATAAATAATAAAGGAAAATATATGTTTTCATGCCATTTCCAGCAGTAGGCAGTCAGATGATGGTAAAACTCAGTGATTATCGTATAGCTGTAGTAATCTGTAGAACAGATGAGTTAAAATAGTTCTCATTCATGTGTCACTGTTTGCTAAAACTCTCCTTCTGTATATCTGGTCTACTCCAGTACAGGGATGCACTGCAGTATTTACAAATCCAGATCTTTTCTTTAATGATTTCCTCAAACCAGCTTAGGAAGTCCTCTAAAACAGAGCTGCAGGTAACGGGTGTTATTAGGCTGCTGTGTGCATAGGTGTGCACTTGGACATTATCATTTTAGGTCACCATCCCAGACCACTCTTGTAGCTAGACACCACTTACAATTCTATCCTTTTGTCCCATTGTCAGAGCTGTGCTAATCTTTACTGAAAACTTTGCACCTCCACCTCAGTGCCCAGAAAGATAAACAGAAAAGAATTTCACTGGCATTTCAGGCACAATAGAAGCCCTTCAGAGAGGAGCATTAACTCCAATGTTAGTCCCATTATTTTTGGAGTTTATTAATTTATTTTTTTAGGTTTTTCAGAGAAATCAGTATTACTTCTTAAAAATAAAAAATAAAGGGATTCCTCAATTATTGTTTTTAAATCTTCTGCATACTCACTGCTCATTTCCCTATGTTCTGATGCTTCTGTCACTCATTTATCATTTATTTTCTAATTCTTTAAAAATCACTGTCTACTGCTTGTGGTCTCCATCTTGAATACAGATTTGTGCATTGCTAATGCAACTGCTGCCTTCAAGGATATGAATATTCATATGCAACTCTGGAATCTCAAGGAGATAAATGTAGTTTAGTAAAAATCAAATTTCAACCTTGTTGTGACCTCATCTATATGTTGCAGTTATCACTGAATAACTTAACCTGACACCCCTGGACTAGTTGGGCAATTTTATTATCATGTAAAAGCTCCATCTGAGATCACTAGGTGAGGCTATCATACAATTTGTGATCTGCTGCTAATTTGTGTGTCTGTTTTATTACTAAAACAGATTATTCCTAACTGCTGAAAAAGCAGGACTGAAAAAGAATAAACTGGACTAGTGTTTAGTCAACTAGTTATGCAAGTCCTACAGTTACCACAGACAAAATTATTAATTTATATTTCACTATTAAGACCATCCAGAAATATTATTTGAAATATCTAATTGGCTTACTTGATTACCCTCTTATTGACTATTGTAAAATCGTCACAGAATCAAAACAGGACCAAGGTGCATGGGAAGATACGTGACATAAGATAGCAATAGGTGGCAGTTTAAGGCCTTGAGCTCGCTAGCATATAATTAACATGGTTTGAGTCAGAAGTCTTATGTATCTGTAGAAGGTGCTTTAAACAAAGATGGTACATTGTAATTGAAAATGGCAGGACACAGCAAGAATATAGAACAATGTGAAATGCAGTAGTGATATAATGAATCAGATAATATATGATAATATAGGAAGAATTTAAAGGTCCTTGAATGAGTCCAGAGAAGGGAAAAAAGCTGATGAAAGGGCTGAAAGGAATGTCCTGTGAGGAGACGCTGAGAACTTTGGGTTTGTCTAGTTTGGTGAAAAGAAGGCTGAGGAACGATGTCATTTTTTTCTATACCTTCCTGAGGGGGAGAATGGAGTCCCTGGGATCCAGTGATAAGATGTGTGGGAATGGTTCAAAATTGCACCAGGGGAGATTCCAACTGGACATTAGGAAGCATTTCCTTATCAAAAGGGTGGTCAAAAACTGGAACAGGCTTCCTAGAGAGGTGGTTGATGCCCCAAGCAAATTCATGAAAAATTACATGACACAGGCTTGCCTGTCATGTATTGGGATACATTGAATGATTGAAAAAAACCAGGAGTGATAGAATGAAATTAATATGCAAAGAAAGTGTGTGTTTAGTGTTATATTTTAAAAACTAGATATTCAGAATAATGCTATATACTCTATGAAAGACTGTGTTAAATAAGATATGAAGAGTCAAATGTGAAAGAAAATTTGAATGTAAGAGAAAAAATTGTATCTTGGAATTCTTAAGAAATGAAATAAAGAAAAATTTGAATAAAAATTTCATACTTCAAAAAATAAAATGTAAAAATGTCATACTTCATTCACACAAGACTATATTGCAACTGATAGAGGCAAGTGGAATATTTTCTTTTATAATTTTCCTTTTATAATTAACTTCTAGATCAATCACCAGAAATCAGAGCTACTTTGCTGTTTCTTTCTCTGGATATCAGTGAGACAAGATTTTCAGCTACGCCACCTCCTACAGATCCTACAAACAAGTTCTTGAATGTGGAGTTTATTTATTAGGGATCATTGGGCTGACCAAAAATCCAGGACCCTGGAGTGAACTGTTTTGTACAGGTACCTTTTAAAGCAGATGTGGAGACTTAGAACTCTACTGAACATCTTAGTATTTTAATATTCTAACAACTTAGGCATTTTTAAAATTCTGTTTATATGGCTTTACAATACTCTGACTGTCCTAAATGGATAAAAATAATACTTACACATAGTAGTAGAACCTGTATTTGTGTAAATGCACTTATTTGTTTCAGAACTAGACTTTATCCTGTACTGTCTAACACCTTTCTCTACGCGATCCTTCAATAATTCAGGCAAGATTCAGTAAAAGTGCAGAATCTCTTATGAAATATTGAACTAATCTTCAGCCCTGGAGATTTAGTTTATTTGTTTCACTGTCTTATAGGGAACACATAAAATAATTCCAAAATTTATCTGTTAATAAAAATTTGAATTGGTATTTTGACTTTATTTATCATTATCTATATATTCTACCCTTATTTTTATTATTTCAATGGATGATGAGATTTTGCTAATTTTTCATTTAAAACCATTCAAGCCTTCTAACTTAATTTACTTTCTCTGCTTTGTATTACTGTGTGATGCAGCATTTAATGCTCTTTGGTAGACTCAATGCCTGACTATTTTTCCTGAGATGGTTGAATAATAAATTTTAAAAACATGTTCCCAGTTGCACATAGGTGAAATTGATGAATGTTAGCACTCCATTCTGTGATACAAAAATAGAAGCACTACAAAAAGTTCAGTAATTGACAATCTTTCCTTGCAGTGGAATGTCACATACTGTCATCACGTTCTGAAAGTATCTTTGTGCATAAAAATGCAACATGTTTACTGAAACAATGAATAAAATTAAATTAATAAGTTTTTTGTTGCCTTATGCAACGTACTTGTGTTTTATTTCCATGGCAACTATTCAGCATTTTTAAAAGGAACATGGTAAACAAAATATGTCAAGTGGGGTACTCAAGAACATTACTGCTCATTTACAGTCAACCTCAAATTACAACCATTCAGCATCTTTCTCATTCAAATGAGAGTCAAGTCTAAAGCAGATATTTCCCTGGTACTGCATTGCTGAAATATATATGACATAAAACTTCTAGCAGCCAAACTGTTTGAGTCTTTTCAGTCACACGAATGACTGGCTCAAGAAATTTCTTGCTGTTAAATGAAATTGTAAATCTGTTCTTGATGAATGTGTCCCTTCAAAGATACTTCTCTCTTAAGTTATTAAGCATAAAGACAAAACTAACCAAAGCAAATAACTTTTCCCATTAATCTGTTAATTATGCAATGTTATCTGAAGTATATATAAATTGAAAACTCCAAAATTGCAAAACACTTTTTTCATCCTAAGTCATCTTTGAATATTTCTTATTGAGCAATTCCTAATTTATACTGGGCTCTCTTACCAAAACGAAACAAAACAACAAAGAAATAGTTGTATCCAATTTTTCTTAGTATACGACTGATTTGCAGCCTGTGAAACTCATCGAAAACTTTCTTCTTTATAAAGACATTGACAACGTTTTCCTACAGAATTCTCATAGAAAAACTGGCTGCTCATGGCTTGGATGGGTTCACTGCTTCCTTGATAAAAACTGGCTGGATGTCCTGGCCTATAGAGTAGTGAAGAATGGAATTAAATCCAGTTGACAACTGGTCACAGGTGGTGTTTCCCAGGGTTCAGTATTGGGGCCAGTCCTGCTACATATACCTTATAAATTATCTGGGCGAGAGGATTGAGACCACTCTCAGTAAGTTTGTAGACAACACTAAGCTGGAACGGAGTTTTGGTCTTCTTAAGGGTAGGAAGGACCTGCAGAAGAATCTGAAGAGGCTGGATCAGTGGGCTGAGGCCAATTGTATGAGGTTCCACAAGGCAAAGTGCTGAGTTCTGCACTTGGGTCACAACAACCACATGCAGTGCTACAGGCTGGGGGAAGAATGGCTGGAAAAGAACCTGGGGGTGCTGGTTGACAGTTGGCTGAACATGAGCCAGCATGTGCCCAGGTGGCCAAGAAGGCCAACGGCATCCTAGCTTGTGTCAGTAATAGTGTGACCAGCAGGTCGAGGGCAGTATTTGTCCCCCTGTGTTCAGCACTGGTGAGGCCACACCTCAAGCCCTGTGTGTTCAATTCTTGGGGCACCTTATTATGACCTGCCCTAGAAGGCAGGTATGTAGGCATTTTGATTATTATTATCTACAGTAATATAGCAATGTGAAACAATAAAAATATTACTTAAGAAAATGTATAAGGGAGAGAAAAAGAAAAAGGAAGAAGGAAAGAAGGAAAGAAAGAAGGAAAGAAGAAGGAAGGAAGAGGCTTGATTGTTTATTGAGATGTCTGTTGTTTGAAGTGATGGTCGCAGTCTTGAGCCATTGAGGGTGGGGGAAAGCCCATGAAACCCAAAGTTCAATGGGTTGATATATGTTCCAACTGGGTGGGAACACCCAGGTACCTCCCCTGGAGGGGGGAGCCTTCATTCTTCTGGTGGAAGGCCTCAGAAATAAGTCTGGGGGCACCTTGGGGGTCTTTGATGGTTTATGACACCTTCTAGGATATGACAACTGCCTCTCATGTAAGCTTAGTTGAGCAAGTTATGCCCCTTCAGAAGGGATGAATATGCTCAGTCCAGGCCTACATGTGAGTATGACCTTTCCTGGGGAGGGGCGGGAGTGTAAGAGAGGACAACTGGCATGATAAAAAGCACTATCCCACCTTCCAGTATCTGCCTCTTATCTTGGGCGATTGTTTTGAGTCACTAATCGTGCAGTGACATTTCAGTCTTTCCCACCCCTCACTACAAGAAAGACGCTACAAGAGGTGCTGGAGGGTGTCCAGAGAAGGGCAACAGAAGCTGGTGAAGGGTCTGGAGAACAAGGCATACATAAAGAGTGGCTGAGGGAGGTAGGGAAATGAGGCCCAGGGGGACTGTGTTGCTCTCTGTAATTACCTGAAAGGAGGTTGTAGCAAGGTGGGCATGACACATTTTGTAAATGTCACATATACAGTAATTTGACCTGGAATCCTTTTTCCTGTATTCTTCAGGGAGAATGAGAAGCATAAAGTTATTAATTAAAAATAATGTACATTATGTTCTTAGGTGACCTGTGACATAATAAGCATTAAAGTAATTTCCAACAATTTTTGGATAAAGGCTCAATATTTCTTTTGCTGTGATCCCTGCAAAAGTAACAATTCATTTCAGAAGGAACATAATTAACCCAATAATTGTATTACCAGAGGAGTAAATGTTTCTGTATCAGCAGTTAGGACATTTTATCATCCAATATCTGTAAGTTCAATATTGTTTTTTATAAAGTAATTTAGACTTGCCCTGTATTATTTCATAATCTTATGTTACAGTATGTAAGATTGTCATCTTCTTCAAATTCTGTTCAAAAATGAGAGAAAGAGTAAAATCATTCAGCAAAAACTGAAATGTAAGCATTCATGGAAAATTGCATAAAATTGACTCTGTTCTATAACTAAATATTGAAAGTGTGAGTACAAACCTAGTCTGATTTTCATTACTACACAAACTCTTAGTAACCTTACATGTAAGCATTTGGCTTTGTTGAATGCTTTGCCATGTAGGTCACGTGTAACACATTTCTCATCCATTATTAATTTCAGGAGCTATCAAAACGTTATATATCATCAATTGCAAATAAGATACAGAAAACCAGTATGATTGAATTTTTTTTGTATCTGACATTGTTTTATATTTCCTAAAGGAAAATGCTTATATGTATGTGGGAAAACAGATTTAAACAAATAAAACATATCATGCAGGCTTTAAATGTGGTGGAAGGTAAAGTAACAAATACCCTGTAATTCTTGGCATTAAACTCTCTTCAGAAAACCATGGGGATCATTACAGATACAATAACTCCAGGATGTGCCTTGTTAAGTGGGAAGCTTAATTGGTTCTGAGCAAAGAAGAACCTGGAGGGATATGAAGATGAAAACATTTGTGGGGCATGTCTTGGAAATAGTCTCTTACAGGTCTCAGTCAGAGATAGAAGGAAACAATTGCCTCTTCATGCTCTTTTGTCAATAAAGTACTTGGCTTTAAGTTGTCTGTTTCCTACAGCTTCTTTATATTCCTTTTTTTCTGATGATAAGGTAAATGTATGGGAGTTTTTTGAGTATTTTTATAACTCAGAGATAATTTTAAATCATAGAATCATGGAATAGATCAAGTTAAAAGGGTCCCATAAGGATAATTGATTCTAGATCCATGCTTCTCAGAGGAGTACCTAACACCAAACTATATGACTAAAGCATTGTCTAGATGCTCCTTGAACATTGACAGGGTGGGTGCCATGACTGATTCTGTGGGGAACCTATTCCAATAACTATGGTTGTTGAAGTAGCCGCATGTGTCCTAAGAGAACAGTAAGTTCAGACAAATGACTTCCTACTTTCTTAATATAAGTTCTCCTTCCAGGGACTGCATTTTCCTTGTTTCCTTGTATCCTTGTCTGCCAAATCTAAGAAACTAACCTCTCAACTACATCTGCAGTTGCAATGAAGACACATTGATGTTCCCTGAAGTTATCTCCATCAATAAGCCTCTCTAGGTACTTATTTGTAAAGATGATGCTCAAGGATCTACTTCTTGGATTTCCTCTTTGAACTTTTCTCTGTTTTCCAGTGTCCAGTAGCACTTTTGAGGAGACATTCTCATTCCTCATCTATGACCTACATTTTGACTCTCATACATTTAAAGAGTTATTGTAAATTTGGCTCTCTGAAAAACTGAGTATGATAAGCCCAAATCAAAGACTGAGTTTGAGAAAAGTTTTTAACAGTTTCTAACAACTTCCAGTAGCCCTAATTCATGAATAAAATGAATAAAAGAATGCTGAGGATGTTGAACATTTCAGAAAACCTTGCTCCCTTTCTCTAAAATATTGAAAGCTTACAGGATATCAATAATCTTACAGCTACATCAAATGCAGAAGGTACCATAAGAACTGTTTCTTCATATACTCATACAAATCTCTCAGGAATTTAAGAGATTTCCTTGACTTATGAGGCTTTAAGTCTCTGGATAAAATATCAAATAAAATGCAAAGATACAGTTTATGAAAGATTGAGAAGGGTTATAAAATTTGATTTACTGTAAATAATTCATGATGCCCTTTGCAGCACTGTGAAATCCTTTTTTGGCAGTTCCAGTTTTGGTTATAAATACTCATGCAATGAATACAGAACAGGATTATATTACACAGACAACAAGTTTTCTAAGTGATTGTACATGTGTACCAGTGATATGTGTTTATTAAGAGATGTAGCAAACATTCTACTTGAATGTATTGAAATGAAGTAACAACGAATTGGGATGAAATTGAAAATAATGTCATATTAAGTTCTGTGAAATCCTCCAATTATGAATCAGTTGCAGAGTTTCTTAGTTCTGAAAATTCTCCACAATTTTTTGTTACAGGTTTTTGCTAGACTTTTTACTTTGTAATTATGCTTTGTGCCTACCTAAGATATTATAATCTTTGCATATTTTTCCAGAAAAGGACTTTGTAAATAAATCTTTAAAATGTCTTAAGTTTATATTTGATCTCATAGACAGTGTTCAAGTACTGGAAAACACAAAATTATTGTGAAAATTCAGAAACCAGAAACAATGTTATGCTTGGGGAATATATCTACCATATTTTTGCACCTTGTCCTACTACTTAGAAGTTAATACTATGGACTCTTTGTCTTGTTACTTGTGATGTACTTGTACTATTGCCAAAAAGCCCCAAAACAACAAAAAAGTAGAAAAGCCTATCTTTCTTGTCTTAATTTGTCCATCAAAATTAAACAAAATTAGGAATTAAAAATATGAAGTTTACAAACAATAATGTGTAAAACCCTCAATAACTTGAAGGCGTTAGGATAGTAGAAATTAGAAAATTTGAATGAACTACTGAAAAATGACTGCTAGCTCTACTGCCTTCTATGGGGTTAATGTCTGATGTTATTTATGCCTTACAGAGTATTATGAATGAGCAGAGATCACATAAGGGAATATGTACCCAATAAAAATGGAGTAAAGGAGATTAGTGAACATATTGATAAGATTAGAGTGGTGGGAAAAGAAAAGAACTAGAAATGTGAAAGAAGACCTTACATCCCTTAGGGTATATGGAGATACAGATGTGAAGAATGTACTGCAGCATCAAAATATGTACTATATATACACATATAAATATATGTACAATATGTATAACAACAATATGAATTGTAGCGTCAAAAAAAAAGGAAACCTGTACTAAAATTCTGTTTCCAGTACTTAAATTAAGCTATGTGAATCCCCTTTTCCCCTTTCCTTAATCTTCTGGAAGCTGAGGGAAGTAAAGAGTGATTTTCAGTCTTAGAATATTGGTCCTCTTGGGAAATTTC
This sequence comes from Eulacestoma nigropectus, assembly GCA_013397775.1. NCBI lineage: Eukaryota > Metazoa > Chordata > Aves > Passeriformes > Eulacestoma > Eulacestoma nigropectus. The sequence continues at coordinate 470,738 of VZTE01005522.1, forward strand.
TTAGTAATACAAAATATTGCCATGCTCCAAGCAAAAATTTTATATATATATATATATATATATGC
>VZTE01005522.1:470825-516587 GCA_013397775.1 Eulacestoma nigropectus
TATATATATATATATATATATATATATGCATTTAAAATGCTTATTCAAACAACACCAATGTTAACTAAAACTGTCAGCTGAAGCAGCACTGGAAGGAGTATGTAAAACCGTATTAGTACAGGTGGAAAAATATTACCATGTATGTACTATAGATCCTTAATGAGATATATGATTGCCAGAAATTTAGATCCATCAGAACAAAGTTTCACACGTGAAAAATCTATCATCAGTGTAATATGGGATTTTAGTTCTTGCACAAGGACTTGTGATTAGAAAACAACGAATCATCTCATTTAGATTCAAAAATATACCTTTTCCATTCATAATAGCCATATTTTGCCTCGTGTTGCTTGTGTTATTTGAAAGGAGGCACACTTCACATCTGCAAGGAAAAACATTTCTAAATGGGAAGAAATTAGGATGCTGACATCAAACAAATATGGGTTTTCATGAATCCGGAAACTTTTTCAACTTTTAAAATTATCTGCTTCTGTTTATTATTTTCTCATGCATGGATGTGGTGATTCTGAAGGAAAACAGTGCCGAAGTTATTAACACAGTGCGAGATTCACTTGTCATTTCTAGTGTTAAGGAAAAGAGGGTATCCCAAGTGACATATGAGAGAAAAATGGAGACAAGTTACATAATTACCAATGTATCTTCAGTAGGATTAATGTACCACATGCCAGAATTACTTGCAGAACCTATATAAGTGCAGCTGATGTGTACAAAATCCTCTTCCATGTTATTCTTTTTCCTCCCCCACCAAATCCAAGAAAGGTAATTAGAAATACTTCCTGCAGTTTTTAAATCTCAGACTAAGGTAAGGTAATAAAAGGGCAAAATTAATGGTCTAACTTGAATCGGAATCTGAACATCTGAATTTGAAAGGTGGTAGGCCGTTCGAGTCTTTGCTGCCATACAATCATTAGAAACTCCATTCAAAGCAATAAAAACATTAAAAAGTTGCATTTATATTTACTAAGTGCTAATTTAGGCAGATGTTCTGATAATCTTCTAGAGGATCCTATCATACTCTGGTATCTAATCGGGGTCTCTGCTGTTTAGGTACAATTTTTTTTGAATTCTTGGATATGTGACAGCAGTTGATATTAATGAGAAATGAAGACACTGCTCTGCTAACTTTTTACACACTGTTTCCTTCACCTTAGACTTCCCTAGATTCAGCTGTGCTGGAGGCAACATCTCTCAGAGCAGTGGTACACAATCTATTAGAGGTACTGTGATAAAATCTGTACACACCTGCAGCCCTGAAGACTTCATAAGATGGAAGCTTGGTGATATCACCATTGGCATTTGCACAAGAAACAGGAAAATTTGTCTATTTCAGTCAGAGTGCGTTTAGCCTTTCCCAGAGGAACTACCATTGTGTCTACTTTACATATATGCAAACATAAGTGCATAGGTACATATACTGTGTGGATGCTATCTGTGTCCTGGCCATCACAGTAACATTCTCTCTCTGCAAGCTCTGCTGTAAACCCCCTGCCTCTGAAGCTCAGTGTTCTGAGTGCTGAGGGGAGTTTAAGGACCAGTTTAGAGGTAGCTCTGCAGAATGACTTTGGTTCCAGTTTCTGAAAAAAAATGCAAACCTGTGAGAGAAAGCTATGGGAAAGAGCACAGAAGGATAAGAAAGGTAAAGTTATGGATAAAGTCAGGAGTGTTGAGATAGACAGGCAATTATTAGCTCAAGGATTCCAGACTGAAGCACCTGTGTGGAAAAATGTATAATCCTACTGGAACACCAAACAGAACAGGGGTGGCTAGTTGGGGTCTAGCTGTGTGGTTGCTGCATCTCCAGGCCTGTGCCATAAATATCACCAGTGATATCTCCGTGGGGGAGGATGGCAACTCAACAGCAGTAGGAATCGTTTCAGCAACTGATGTCTGCATGGCCAAGAATGATCTTTAGGTACCTTTGGGCACAAGAATGATCAGTCTTTTGTGCATGGTAGACAGCTAATAATTGTTTTATATCCTTAAGTTCTGCTGGCAGAGTCTCTTTGCACCTGGCTAATTATGCCCTGACAATCTGAACCAGAAGAGGGGAGGTAACGCTTCAGTGAAGTAAAAATGTCAGGTTTATAGGAAGGAGAATATGAAAGAGGCTGTTGTTTCTGGTGGCGTGGGATTTTTTTTTTTTTTTTAAACTTTATTATAACTGTTCTCCTTTAATATCAGAAGAAAGAAAAATAAGCAAACAGAGAAGACATTGAGGTGGGGAGTAGTACTGAGTCTTTACAGACAATAGTCTAAGTGCCTTGTTTTCCCTTCTTCCCATTTCTTTTTAGAGTTCTTTTCTTTCTAGAAATGTTTGCAGTTTCTGAACCCCCAAAATTTTAAAGGTGAGCATAAAAGCCTTATATATTGCACAAAAAAGTTTCTGCTGAAAGAAGAGAATAATCTGAGCTTTACCTATCTGGTTGTAATTTCATACTTGAAAAGTTCTATACATTGAGGTTGCATACAAAGGATACTTATTTCTAGACCACATGCAGAATGCAGGTTTATGTAAATAAAAATATTTTTCCTTTCTTTTCTAAGAAAGAAGGCTGTGTGAAGGAGAAATAACTTTTTTTCTCAGTATTTTTAACTTGTTTTCAAGGATGATGCATTTCTGGTGCAAAAATGTCACATATAGTACAGTGAAAAGGCAACATGAAATTATGTTATTTCAGCTTCAACTAGACAGCCGAATGCAGAGTACTTTTCAAAAGTGTCATACAAAATGCATTTAAATAAAAGGCCCTTTTGGTGGGGAAATATGTTTTTACTGTCAAATAAAATAAAGTAAAGTAAAATAAAATAAAATAAAATAAAGTAAAATCCTTATCCTTGAATTTTAATAACTTTTGTTGTTTCTCAGTATAAAGCTTCAGATACTGTGTACAACTAATGCTCAGATTCTTCATAAAATAAATCATGATTTCTGAAAATCCTAGGTTTATATTTGGGATCATCAAAAACCCAATGTAAGAATAGCATATGCAAAGGTTTTGAAATATCTTATCATGTCAAAAAACTACACAAACATCCCAGAGATATCAAAATCATCAGACAGATAAGAAAAGAATCATTAAACTTTTAGTCTTTCACTTAAGGAAATAAAACCCCCAAACTCTTATTTTAAACTTCTGTCAATACACAATGACTTTTTAATTACAAGAAAATAATGCTGATTTTAAAATTGATTTTTTTTTTCTGATTTCATTTACTGAATGAAATTAAGTTAATAAAATAGTGTGGTGCTTTGACCATGGCTGGATGCTGAGTGCCAACCCAAGCTGCTCTCTCATTTCCCTCCTCAGCTGAGCAGGGGAGAGAATCTATAAAAAAAGGCTCATGAGGTGAGACAATGGCAGGGAAAGCTCATTCACCATTACTGTCATGGGCAAAACAGATTTGAGTTGGGGAAATTTAACCAGTCAGGCTAAAAATCAGAACAGGATAATAACAAGTAAAACAAATCCTAAAAGCACCCTCCTTCTCTGCTGACCTTGGGGTTTGCACAGTTCTTTCTCTTCTATATTCTCACTCCTCTCTTTTGTGGTTGCAATTATTTCTGTGCAATAACTCCTTTTTTATTTTTTCCCTTCCTAAATATGTTATCACAGAGTCAGTACCACTATTTCTAATGTCCTCAGCCTTGGCCAGTGGCAAGTCCATCCTAGAGCTGGCTGGCATTGTTCCTGCTGGATGTGTGCAAAACTTCTGGCAGCTTTTCAGAGGTGCACCCTACAGCCCCCTCACTACCAGAACCTAGCCACAGAAACCCAACACAAGTGGCTCTCTAAACAACAGAATTAGATCAAATCCTAATCCTTAAAGTTTCCGGGTTTCTCTGATTTGTAGAACTGATTTTTATCTTTCTGCCAAAAGTATTTCTTTCTCTTTCATATTTAATTCTGCTTCTTCAATGATACTGCACATATTTTTTAAAAAAGTTAGCAAACCATTTAGGAATTTTAAGCCTAAATAATTATGCTTCACCTTCTAATCCAAATTATGCAGTTTTTTTATTAATTGAATTAATAAATAAAAAGCCAGGCACCTGGGGAGGAATAACCCTATGCAACAGTACAAGCTGGGTGTCAAATGACTGTGATGGAGCCTTGTGACACAGAAGTCCATCAGTTTCCTTGATTACATTACTTTCTGTTTATTAGTGGGTTTTTTTTTACTGAGAGGGTGGTCCAACACTTGCACAGGTTGCACAGAGAGGCTGAGGAGTCTTCAACCTTAGACATGTTCCAAATCTGTCTGGATATGGCCCTCGAAAATCTGTTCCAGCTGTCTCTGTTTTGTTAGGAGCGGGCTGGACTAGGCAAACTTCAGAAGTCATTTCAAACCTTGGTGATTCTGTGCTTGTTTGTGTTTTTGTGGTCCTGTTACTGTATGAAAATTTTTTAAATTAATGCTGATCTGAGGAGAAATTAAACTTTTAAGAAAAAACCTATGAAACATGTTACATAACAGTCTTTATTAAGAAAACTTTCCTGTCTGACCATCCAGAAGCCACTCTGGCAGTCACTCTTGCACCACTTGAGCTGGGTTTGAAGCCCCACTGCCACTACAAACCCCACACTCACCTGATCAGACCACGTTTCCTTACTGGCTTGACCCCAGGTTTCTAATAGCAGAGTCTCAGATATCCCTATCCTTAAAATAATTTGATTATGGTGCAATAACTAGATAAAAACAAAATAAGAGCTCGAGCTGGGTGCCTCTGGGAAGGGACCCTGAACAAAGGAATCCCTGCATTTTTATACCCTTACAGTCTAAGTGCAGTAAAATGTGGGGGTTGTTGGCTTCTGACACATCACTGAGTGTCCTGTCACCTGACTGGACCACAGGTTCCCATGCCCTTTGTTGTGCAAATAATCAGCAGTTTAAGGCCTCTTGTCTTGGGCTGTCTCCTGCCCCCAGAGCTCAACCTGCAGCTCTCACTGCAGGTGTACACTGAGCAACCTGCACCAACTGTATTCCTCAACATAGTCGTAGGTAGTTGGATACTTTTTTTTTTGCCTATTGCATTTTTTAAAGTCTGTGTTATGATGTGGTTTTGCTTCCTACTTTCATAATCCTTATTGTAAAATATTGTGTGTATGTTTTCCCTTTAAATACTGTAAATGATGGTCTTGTTTCTTACTGCATTACAGGAAGAACTAAATGTGTGCTAACACATACAACACATTTGACTATACTTCTGCCTTCTTTACATGAATGTTAAATTCTTGTCATGCAAGATGGAAGCATCCAGTAAAGTGCCATTAGATTATTTGTCTAGAATCCCAGCATATCCACGATCTATTCCTCTCATCAGTCCATTCCTCCAATGATTAAAGAAACAGAGGTGATGGGTACTGGGTTTGTCGAGAAGAAAATAATAAAATTATCTGCCCAGCAGAAGTGTGATATCGATAAATCTCGTGGAAATTTTCACAGGATCCATTCAATATATCAGGTGAAATTCAGGCTCTCAAAACAAATATCCTTGGATTATGAGTCTTTCCATGGCTATGGCTTTGGACTTGGAGACTGAAAAGTAAAAATCTGGTGCTTAAAATTATCTTGTTCTTCAGTCACTTTTTTCAGTGTTCAAGGCCCTGCAGCTCATTTTCACTGGAAATTCATGTTTACATAGGCACAGGATATGTGATTCACTGAATGTTGAAGTATAAACTACAGCATAGACATACCACTATATCATTATGAGAGCTCATAGCCTCCTCTGAACTGCAATTCAGAACTGGTTGATGAGCAAGTAGCATAATACCAAAGCAGTAGATTTGAGTAAGAAGTGCATTAGAGAGTACTCTAAGACAGATGGATGACCTATTGTTTAAAGTAACACACACACATATATATATATATATATAATTTCTTTTCCTATTTCAAATGTCTGAACAGCTGTTTTTGCTTCTGTACATTAGCTAAATAACTGTTTGCATTCAAATACTATACTGATCTGTGATTAGAATGTATTCCCCCAAGAGACTACACAAGGTATTATTGCATGTATTTTCCTCTAAATTGAGAGAAAAAAAACCCAAAACCATAGATTTAGCTGCCCAATCTAGTCCGTAAGGCAAGATGAAAATCAAAAATACGTACTTGAATTAGCCAGCATGTATTTTCCCTACTCTTCCATTCCATTTTAGTTCCAATAGAGTCATCCTTTCAACATCTCATCTTTAGGTCCAACACACTTTCCCATTTGGAGCTCGAAATACCCTTTGCTCATGAAACAGTATCATATTGCATGTGCTCCCAGTAGGGAATGTTTCAGACATTCTGTTCACTTGTATTGTTTTTATATCCATTCACAGGAGGTATGGTACCTGTTTCTAAGATTACAGAATGACCACAGTCTATTGCATCTATGGATGAATGATTAAAGAACTGCTTACAACAATTCCCATTAGTGATATGAGATTGGGGATTAAAGAGGATTATTAGTTTCTTGTAGATTGAGACAAGAATGACAAGTAAGTCAGGGGGCAAGGGCTTGGGATGTGCCTGGAGAAGGGGCCCATACAGAGGTAAGCAGCAGTTTTCTGGGACAAGGATCCTTGTTCTGGCTCCTGGAGATAAGCACAACACAATACCATGCAAGCGGAGGAATGAGGTTGAGAAACTGACATGAACTTTGAGTGAGGGAGGGAGTCAAAATCACCAAAGAACCACAAAGCCCTCCAACCCATTTCCAGAAAGGTCTAAAAGAATAGTCTGTGCACAATAACAAATTACATAGAAAGCGAGAAACTTATCTCCAGGGCAGGGCAAGCTTATCTATGTGTGCACCAGGACCCCAGACACCCCATCAGTTGGATCAATGCTGGTGCCAGGATTAGTGATCTCTCTTCCTTCCTTTCTTCCTTTATTTTCTCCCTGTCCTTAATCCATCTCCCTCTCTCTCTTCCCATTCACCCTCACCTTTTATCGAAAACCCACTGTCGTGTGCTTATATGAGAAGATAAGGGACTAACATACGATTTTCCATGCAAAGTGTATAATTTGCTAAAAACAACTTACTAGCTTTTGTGGACTCTCTGACTTTTGTTGTTCCTTTTGACTATGAGCATCTATGAAACTTCGATGCTCCCTTGCCCTTAAGGGTGGAATACCACACCTGGTTTAAAATTTTTTGGGCCCCTAAGATATTTAAGAGCAGATAAAATAGAGGTTATAAGAGGAAATGCAAATAGACAATGTAACAAGAGCAATATGTGACAAATTAAAGCAGAATTTTGATGTGGGAAAACTTTGAAATTTTAAGTTGCTTTGAAAGAATTGGTGATCTATTCTGTCATCCAGAAGTCATTAAAGACTTCAGTCTTTAAATAAAGCAAAAAATCACATCCACATATGGGTCGAAATACATACGATGCTGTTCATACTCTGAGAACAAACAAATGGACAAGAACACAAAACTGAAGTAAATATGCAGTTCTGGATACACACTGATATTGCTCTTTCCTTATTCATCACTGTTATTTAGGTGTCAAGCTGGATTATTTTTAGAAGCTGACTAAGAAATGTTCTAAACCCTACCTCAGAAATGCCAAACATTTCATGTTATATTTCCCATCCTTTTTTCTTTGGTTGCTTTTATTTCATTCTAAGTTTTATTTGGTGGCTTTCATTTTAGTAATTGAAGTAATACTTGAAAAAAATACTTAACATTTTTGGCAAGCATGTACCCGAAGCTTAAGTAGCCTAAACTGTGTTGGTGAAAATACTCTAATAGAATGATTATGGTAGGTAAGTTGGCAAATGATTTTATATCAGAAAATTGTATTTCTATGATAGTACCATCACTCTCTCCATTTATTAGAAGGCCATCATTTTCAACATTCAAATGTGGTAACAATGAACAAAATTCAAGGACTGATGCAGGAAAGTAATGGATTTTCTTCCTCCCCAGCATTAGTAGAAAAGTCATAAATAGACTGAAAGTTCCAAGAGACCTTTAATTGCATTTTTCTCTTCCACAGAGTTCAGTCACTTACAAACTTGCTTTAAAAACAGTGGAAAGGTGACAAATATACGTTGAAGTCTGGTGTCAACTTGAACGTAGAACAAATGAACTATTTCTCTTTTCCTCTCCCTTTGATTCTCACCTCTAGGCTAGATCTGCTGCAGATAAGTGCTTCAGTGCAGGTAATCTCTTAATTGCTGTAATTAAGCTAAATCAAAAATGTTAACAGCCTAATAATTCTTGTTAGTTTTAAATATAGAAAGGACAGGTTCTCATTACCTTTTTGTTCTTACATACATACAGGGTCCTACTGTGGTCATCAAGGGTTAAAATAAAGCAGAAATATCTTTTGTTTATACCTGATTTTAAATTCACAGAAACATTAGGATTCACCGAGTCCTTAAGACCCCTGGAGTTTGTCTAGTCCAACCTGCTCCTGTACAAAGCAGGGTCAGCTGGAACAGGTTTTCGAGGGCCATATCCACTCAGGTTTGTAACATCTGCAAGGTTGCAGACTCCATAGCCTCCCTGTGCAACCTGGGCAAGTGTTTGATCACCTTCACAGTAAAAGAAAAGGAAAAAAAAAAAAAAGAAAAAAAAGGAGGAAAAGCCCCTGTTTTCTTCTGTTTAGATGGAATTTAATGTGTGTTCACTTGTGCCCACTGACTCATGTTCTGTCAGAGGGCACCACTGAGAACAGTTTGGTTTCACCTTCTTCCTTCCCTCCTATCAGGTATTTATCCACATTGACAAGTTCCCCCTGAGCCAGTCCTCTCCTCTGGGGTGAACTCCTGCAGCTGACTCTCCAGCTGCAAGTCCCAGCTCTCTGAACCTCTTTCTGTATGTCAGAAGCTTCAGTGTCTGAATCATCTCTATGGACCTGCTCTAGGCTGTCCTCAATATGCCCAGTTTTTCTTGGACTGAAGAGCTCAGAACTGGGGCTGGACTTCCAGTTCCAGTGCTTAGCACAGGTGAAAGACCACCTCCCTTGGCTTGCTGGCAACACTGCTAATGCAACCCCGGAGGCTGATGGACTTCTGTGCACATGATATGAATAAAACCCAGAATAATCTTGTCCAGGAAGTAGTGTTTGACTTCAGTAAGTAGATAGGATCATGGGTATGTTTTTGCTTTGCATAACTTTCCTGGTGCTGGCTAATCAATTGCATTTTTGAGTTGATTAAGATGTTAGTGAAGTTTTTTTTTTTTGTAACTGATTTTGGTTTTGGTGGTTTTTTTTTCTTTAATCTTTGGTTTGTATGTAAAAGGATTTAAGCTCCATTTAGAGAGATTAGTTTGGTGATTGTAGAAGAGATCACAGGCAACTGTGGTTTCCGTCATCAGATACTGCATAGATATCAGAGCGTTAAAACCATTAAATTATTCATTTGATTTTGTAAGTCCTTCTTTCTTTATCTGTAGAAGAACTGTGTTTCTTTATAACTATTTAAATGAATTTTAAAATATTCTCTTGAGCCTTAATCAATGTCAAATCTGGAATTCCTATTGACTTTGAAAATAAAAAATTCAGATTCAAACTGTGTAGGAATAAGAGGTACATTTCAGACTAGAAGTTCTGAAAATTGGCAATAATTAAAAAACATATCAACAGATGAATTTTGAATTATTCAAGTAAATCAAAGGGTGAATCAAAAGCTGACTTCCAGCTCCTGTATTATTCTCAGCTGTGAGTGTCTTTCACAGAATCAGAGCTTCCATCACCCTTTTTGCACTGTGAGTGCAAAGAACAAATCAAGACTTGCAGAGAGAAATCAGGGCAAAGCTTTCTGTTGATCTTTAATTGCTTTAAGAGCTTTTGTGAAGCCACGCAGCACAGTGTGCATCTGACAAAAAGTTATGGAGCAAAGGCCAGCCATTCTTTAGTTCCAGTACATCATCTCTAAGCTGGATACATCAGGCAAAATTGCACTACATAAATAACGTTGTCTATGACAATATATCAGTGCATTAATCTTCCAGTAAAACACTTTCTGAAACTCTTTTGCTAACTTACTTGTAACTTAAGCATGGGGTACATTCTTGTGAAAAATGGTCTTTAAGTACTTTTTAAAAGTACTGTTTCAACGACAAAAATGACAGCCACCAAAAAATAAAAGCTGGAATGAAAAAAAAAAAAAAAAGAGATGGGAAATAAAACATAAAATGTTTGTCATTCCTGAGGTAGGGCTTAGAACATTTCCTATTCAGCTTCTAGCAATAATCTAGTTCAACACCCAAGCTACTGAAATAGCAGTGATGAATAAGTAAAGAGCAATATCAGTGTGTATTCAGAGTCAGGTATATACTTCAGCATTCTTTTCTGCTTGTTTCTTCTCAGAGTATGAACTGCAACATTGTCAAACAAACAATGTTGAAAATAATGCGTAATCACATGCAATGTTCAAGCTTTTCACTTGGGAAATATACTTAAAACATTGCAATTTCAATAAAACTCTTGTCGAGAAATGGAATGTACTTTGCTTTTTGTCCTAGCCTCAGCTGGTAAGAACCCACTGTCAAGGCCAAAGTCTATCAAGATTCCTATTTGCATGAGGTATGTACCTAGTGTTTGAATTACATGCTAGTACAACTGTAGTAGGAAATTGTACAGTTCATTACTGGTGTGTGTCTAATTTCCTGAGAAGTCTGACACTTAGTCATAATAACATAATCATAGTATACAATATGAAGTGAGATGATTAAATCATATAAAGCAAAAGCAGGAACCCCTGGGACATGATGTGGATGTATTTTAAGGTGCATCTAAAAAATCTACATCTACTAAAATTGGATGCATCTCAAGGCACTAAAATATGAGATACTGCAGAAAATCAGTGCAATTCTTAATAGAGACACTTAAAAAGAACAGCACCCATTTTGGCAGAAAACAAACTGGTAACTTAACCCTATAGAGCAATTCACATATTCACTTTCGGCACAGGAACTTGTTTTACACTGCTATTTTCTAGTCCCAAAGGCTCTTTTGGGAGCCCATGCTAAAGGAAAAGGAAGGAAGGCCACATAACTCTAATACATGATCTCTCTTGCTTCTTCCCAACTCTATGGGGCACTCATGAATTAAGCCGAGAATGCACACTTTCTCATACAGACTTTTTTCCTGCCTCCTTTTATGAAACCACAAGAAGTTGCTTTCTGTTCTTAATCTTTTTCAGAGATTTCACAGAGGATGCAAACTGTCTTCAGCTCTTTTACAGGCCTTAGCAGACTGTCATCTGATGCTGCAGAAAGCTGGCAGCATGCAGGCTTCTTTATAAAAAATAAAAGAAACAAGTAGCTGCTCTGTGCAGTTAATAGCTAAAATGTATACAGTCAAAGACATCTTGCTGTATGGGTTTTAGGAAAAAAACATAAGTTATTATTTCTCCGTTAAATATTAACTCTCCTCCTCAGAACTCCCCGTTAAATAGTATTTTACCAAACTTTACTTTAACATTCAACCTAGTTTACCAAGAATATATAAATGAGGTTGATGCTCATTTGTCAAAAAATGCTATTTTTTTCTAGGTAGGAGTTGATCATATGTCACAGTTTCCTCTTTGGAATACTAATTATCTCAGTGTTTTGCCCTTCTGTATATATGATAACAACACCAAAGATATGATATATTTCTAAGAGACAGGAGATCTAGGCAGAGGCTGTAGAAAAGAAGGAATTTCAGAGAGAATTAAAGGGACTGTTACACTGAAGAAAGAACAATGAAAAGGTCAAGAAATTGAATAAGAAATTCTAGTAACAAAAGAGATAAAGGGAAAGCAAAAAACCCACAGCTGTTAACTTTGTTGAGTGAAATACATATGAGGGCAGTCTCCCAGGGGATCCCACTGACAGTCTCCCTGGTTAGCTGGCAGTTTGTCTTCCTAAAGTTCAAAAGCCTGACTTGACTCCTTATCTGACCTATATTCCTCAAGACTGTGAACTCCACCAATGCATGATTGCTGCAGCCCAGGCTACGTCCAATCTTGACATCCCCAACTATCTCTCTTATGTTGGTGACCATGAAACCTAGTATTGTTTTCTCTCTGGTAGGCCTGTCTATCACCTGCCTTAAGAAGTTATTCCTCATGCCACAACCACAAAATTCCCTTTTTGCCTCAGTCTCTGATTTTTACCCAAAGACTTTCTACCTGCTCATGGCCGTTCCTAAGTGACAGCTCTTTATACTTAATCCCCATCTTAATGTAGAGGGCAACCCCTCCTCCTCTCCTTCCTTTCTTGCCTCTTCTGAACAGGCTGTAGCAGTTGATAGCCACACTCCAATCATAGGATTCATCCTCCCACGTTTCAGTAACGACAACAAGGTCGTAACGTTCTAGCAGCACGGTGGCTTCCAATTCCTCCTGTTTGTTTCTGCAGGATATGCAAAACTAAAACCCCAACATCTCATGCACAGAATAAAAATTAAAAAAAAAAAAAATTGTTTATTTTACCTTGTCTTTCTACATTTAAATGTCATATATAATGAAGAGTGAACAAAATTCTGCCCTGGTTTGTCTCCGAAGTAACCCCTGAAAAATCCGTCAATATTGGCTTTTAGTTTGAGTTCTTACAGTTTGGAAAGCTATAATGGTTGGTGGCTTTCTGTTTGGGTTTTTTTTGTTTCTTTTGCTTGTGTTTTGTGTGTGTGTGTTTTTTTTTTTTTTCATTGCTGTGAAAGTACAACATTCATTTAATGTTTTAAATATCTTCCTCTTTTGACAGTTAGAGTTTCAAGCAACAAAGGTAGTACTACACCAAGTAACAATTCCTGTGCTTCAGTAACCCTTCTCTAACTTAGTAAGTTCTAGTTCTGGATTATTTCCAAGCTTTTATCATTAAGAAATTGGTATGGATCCGTGCAACAGGAAAAAAAGGAATTACAAGGTTTTTCAGTTCCATCTAGTGGTAAGAGAAGGTATATGTCTCAAAGCATCAGTAACAATAGCGATAGAAAGATTAGCAAAAATAATACAAATCAAAGTGATGAAAAATGTGTAAGTTAATAATAAAAAGTTGTAATAATAAAGAATTCAACCCCCTCTGTTCTGTTTAATATTTTCTGTATGAGAGGAAATAGTTTTTGATATCTAAGGCCCTAATTATTTTACAGGAATGAAGGAGCAGCTTTTAAAAGCTTGGTGAGCAGGTACATTGTCTGTTGCATTCATGCAGTGTGTTTGTTCAAAACTTATTTTATGATAATAACCAGCCAACCAAAAAGAATTAATCCTTCTTTTTGTCTTCACTGGCCTTCAGATATGGTGATGCCGTTTGAGCTTATATTGCAAATCCATGCAATTTCAGTATAAAACATTCAGACTGCTCAAAATTACAAGGGAAAATTAAGCTGCACAATTTCTCATTGTCTCTTATAAACAAATGCATAGCATTTGCAGTGATTTTTTTTGGTTTGTTTGTTTCCTGTAACATTTACCCAAGAAGTATTTAATTTATCTATAAAGGCATCGTGTTGTTATTAATATTCACTGTTTTCAACCTCTGAAATTAAAAGCAAATAGAAAAAGAAAAATATTAGCCATGTTTGCTTCATGGCTGAGATAAGAACATTGTAGGGAACATGTGACAGCATCAATCATGAGAACAAGCAGAGACATAAAGTGATCATGTACTGCCAAATTAAATTAAAAACTGCGACTGCACTGGGCAAAACCAAAATATCCTTCAAGAACAATGAAGTGATCTGACAAAACCACAGATTTATCCATTTTCTCTCTCCGTTGTTGAAATAACATCCCAAATTTAAAAAAAAAAAAAACAAACAAAAAAACCCCACATTAAATCGTTAAACAAATCATGATATTAAGTAGTTTTACAGATGTGATTTTTACAAATAAAGAGTATATGTATTTTTTTTTTTTTTTTTCTGCAGTGGTACAAACTGGGTTGGAAGGGATAAGGGGGGAAAATGGACAACAACAAAATACCCTACCAAAAAAAAGTCAGGGTATATGATATGGAGTAAAATAGACAAGTTGTAGTCTTTTGCCAGTCAGCTGAGACCCTGACTGCAAAAGCTGTCTTTGTCTATCAGTTATCTGTTTTCTATAATCATCATCATAGAGATGAGCTCTTTCAAAGTCACTTGCAGGAGCAGACCACTTCTGAAACAAAGAAATACATAAACATGGATATACTGGAAAGAGTTCAGCAAAGGGCCACAAACATTAAGAGTCTGGAGCATCTCTCCTGTGAGGAAAGGCTGAGACAGCTAGGACTGTTTAGCCTTGAGAAGAGAAAGATCCAGGCATGTCGTTTATATATTTATATTCCTGAAGGGAGGCTGCAAAGAAGACAGAGGCAGTCTCTCCTCAGTTGTATCTAGTGATGGGACCAGAGGTGATGGGCACAAGAGAAACACAGAAGGCTTCATCGGAATATCAGGAAACATTTTTTTACTGTGGGGATGAGAGAACTCTGGTACAGTCTGCTCAGGGAAGTTGTGGAGTCTCGATCCTTTGTTGTATTCAAAAGCTGTCTGGGCATGGTCCTGGGCAACCAGCTATAGGTGGCTCTGCTTGAACAAGGTTTGACCAGGTGGTGACCTTCAGGGGTCCCTTGAGACCTCAATCATTCTGTGATTCTGTGAAAGTGAAAAATATCAGAAAAATATCAGAAAGGGCATTCAAGTTTATGTAATAAATGAATAGCCACACAGTATTAGATAGTCGTGTGACCACATGCCAAAATGGCAATTCTTAAAGCATCTGAAATTTCTTACAGTCATGCAGTCCATCTGCCTGTTGCTAAACTAGAAATAAGACTGAGTGTGGCAGAACTGAACCTCAGATTAGTTTATTATATTCCATTGGGATTTTTTTTGTCTACCTAGTATTAGCAAACAGTGGGAGTTTTATAATTAAAAGTTTTCCACTGCTTAATAGACTTTATTGAAACAAAAATTTCCTTGAAACTGTTCTTTTTTTTTTTTTTTTTAACTTCACTTAATTTTACTCTATTTCTTTAAGACACACTCTCTATTACTATGGAGTAATATTATTTATTTTTCTGTTAGTGGTATAAAAACTTCTTAATATTGTAATTATACACTGGAGGGGCATTTGTTCAATGAAGCAGTTGTAAACATATTTAGTTTTACTGAGGTTATTTAATCACCTTTCAGTTATCAGTTCATCTATCCTTCTGAAAGCCTTTTCAGTTATTCAATGAATTCTTTCCAATTTGCCTTCATTTTCCCCTGATAATGAGAGATTTGGAAACTAATAAAATAAGCTGTTTGTTTGTTTGTTTGGGTTTTTTGTTTTGTTGTTTTTTTGTTTGTTTGGGGTTCGTTTGTTCATTTGTTTTGGGGTGGTTTTTTGTTTGTTTGGGGTTTGTTTGTTTGTTTTGGGGTGGTTTTTTGTTTGTTTGGGGTTTTTTTGTTTGTTAGGGGGTTTTTTGGGTGGCAGTTTGGCTTACTTCATCATTGTTCCCAGTAGTGGAGGACATAGCACAGTTTGTCTCAGGTCTCAGGTCTGTAGATACAAGACCTCCAGAGGTACCAGGCTGTATTTAGAGAAATGGGCTCAGGCAGTTAAGCGTTTATTTTGTCTATATTTTGAGCTGGCTTGATAACAGCAAACACAGAATGGAAATGGTGCTGCCATGTTAGAGCTGTGTCATCCCTGTGCTAATAAAGCCTCTGATTTTTTTTTTTCCTGAACACTAGAACCATTTTGTTATGGTCCTTCAGCCATTTTGGAGAGACTTTTAGACTCATGATTGCAAATGTTTGAAACCCAGCATCAAACATCTGAGGGATCCATTCTGTTACCCTTTCTCAGGCTGCAGACATACTTGTATATACACTCCACAGGTGGGAATAAAGGATGCACTGAAAATGGTTATATGTGTGTACAGCTATATCAATGCATACTTGCACGGTTGTTATATATACTTAAGGACTGAATGTCACAAGAAGAGAATTAATTGAAAATGAAAGAATGATAGATCTGGTACTGTTACCAGATGATAAGTTTTCTATACCTAGTGAGCTAACACAATGCTTATTCTACCAAAATCACTAGCCTATGGAACTGCACAATGCCTATTGTGTAAGAAGGAGAACTGGAAGTTCACCAGCCCCAGTGCCCTGCCAATTCAGCCAGGTCGACTGGAACACTGGTTCTCCCTGACCACTATGGACCAACAGAGAGACCCCCAGGACAGAAGAACGGATGTGTAAAGGGAGTGGAAATATATTAATGATTTTGTGGAAATGATTATCATATGTATGTTTAGTCCAGGACAACCAATGAAGATGTATGTAGGCTATATTCACATCTCTCTTTGCAACCCTTGGCTTCTGCTCCTAAGTTTTCAGTGACATTCAAGAACATTATGCTAACTGTCAATGTATTATTGGACATCCCCCTCATAAAAAAGTATTTATATTTCAAAACTTTCTGGCCACATACAGGAGAGAATCAAGCATTTAAAGAAATGTTATCTTAAATTTACAAATTTTTTTGCTGTCTCTTCATTTTCTAGTTTTACTTGACAAAAGTATTAATTAACAATTCATGAACTTCAAATTATCCTTCAAAAGCCAGGTTTGCAAAGGTAATGAAGTCAAATTTTTTCACCTACATGAAGAGTTCTTCTTTTCAGAGGAATTCAGTGATCTCAGGCAGTTGATCTCCTTGTGGCACACGTGCTGAACATTGAGACACTTTGTTACAACTGCTTAGATATGGCCATAGACTGTTAAATGTCCAGGAATCTAAATGGGTACTGTAAATAGTGGGTGCCTTCAGAATTTGGGTCCATGATTGTTTTCAGATCAATGTTTATATGCTAATCTTTCCCAGTTGCTGCCTATGCTCATGTCTCCAGTCTTCATTATAATATATCTTCACGGTATTCCTAATCATATCAACATTTCTCTTTTAGCTTCCCTGCTGAAGACAGATTATTCAAGAAAAGTAAAAAGTATCAGCATCCAGATAATTTTTTATTCAGCATTAATTTCAGCACCTTCCTTTATTAACTGACCTATTTTCTTTCTGTTATTTCTTTTCTCTCTGACGTATTTCTTTGTTCCTGTTGTCATGTTATCTAACATGCATTTATTCTTTCTTTTCTTTGAATTAAACCCAGAAAAAGTCTTTCCTGAAAATCATTGTTTTCTTCTATATCACTGCATCTATTTTTCTTCAGAGTTAGAATCTACTTTTTATGACATCCTGATAATTTTTCTAAGGGGTTAGTATGCATGAGAATTCCCTAGTTCTGCATCATTTATTACTTATTCCTAATTAGAGTCTAATGGCTCCATGAAGACTTCTCTGTACTTGAAGCGTAACAATGGCTTGTAGATTTGGTGTTTTGTGGGACTGGGGGAGGGGGTTTTGACACACAAGAGAGATGCAGAGGAGCCTATTTAGTGGTGAAAATGTCTGGAACACCCTAGAACTTGTCTATTGGTCTCTGAGGGCTGAATGAAGCAGATTCAATAATTTACTACATGAGAAAAGAAAAATCAAAACTCTAATCTATTTCTGCAGTAAATAATGTAACCATATCACAGACATATTTTTTTAACTTCTCTATTTTTAGTCCACTTCCAAAATCTACTACAGAACTGGACAGGAGAGAACTGGTGACCTTGAAGGTAATGTACTCCAGCCACTAAGGACAAACAAATCTTTGTGTGTGGGAATTCTTGATTATTCCAATAGCAGATCTGACATGAGGTTATAAAATTTCTATAGGTATTCAAGAAGCAGACACCCAGTGCATAATTCCTGAGTTTTTCAGAATCATTTTGTCCTGGAACAGTGTATTTTTTATTTAGTTTATACAGAAGACAATGCTGAAAGCCTCAGACACTAAATTCTAGGATTTTTTCTTATTTTGAGCTGAGAAACTGCATGGTTAAAGCTGAGCTGAATAAGGACAAGGATAAACTCTTTCCAAGTCTCATGAACACCCCATCCACTAATAGATAACAAGTGCTGGAAAGCTTAATAGCAGATGACCAATGCAATGACAGTGTGAGCAGAAGAGCTCTGGAATTGCTATTACTTCGGTGTGCTCAGATAAGGCCTCTAAAGATGCCACTGAGGCAGATAACAAGTGCTGAATGCCTGATCAGTCCCTTCTTCCTCTCCTAGTCTCCTTGCAGCTATATCATCCAGATAGATTCAAGAATGAGACTCTCCCCACTGTCCGGTTTGAAAACAATCTGCACCCATGTACCTCCAGGCTTTTTCTGGCTATTTAAGGACCAAGGAAGGGGCATGCTTTGTGAAAAGGAACAATCATGGGCAAGATCTTTAAGGAATGATACTGTATTTCCTTTCTAAAATTACACTCCTGTTGATGCAGAGACAATTATTTACTAATATCTTCTGTGGTTAGCTGTTTCTAAAGGGATGGAACAGGGCAACAAGACAAATGGTCATGATGAAATTTTATACTACTCCTCACCCTGTATGTGCCATAGCTCTCCTTCTCTTTCAGGATCCTCTGACAAACCTCATTCTTTTAGTAAAGCATGCTGATTTTACAACCTCTTCCTTGAAAGAGTGCCTTTAATTGTAAGCAATTGCATATTCCTGCATCTAAAATTATGCTTGTGTACAAGATGTTTCTACTAGCAGTGTTGCTTTTGTTTTAACACAGAAGTTCTTGCTATAACCATATTAAATATGGTTGATGAAATATACCACTATTACCTAGTGTTTTATTCTATTTGTTTTAAAAGTAATAGCATTTTTATAGGTAGGCTATTAACATGGAAACATGACTGTAATACACAAAATGCATAACATACAGCAGCAAAAACCGTAATTTACTGTCCCACAGCATTCTGTGCAGAAAAAACCCCCAAAAACCAAAATAAAACCATGAAGAAACAGAAGGAAATTAAAATATAGAATAAACAGATTATTGAAAATGGATTATGTGAGATTACCAATTTCAATACCTTCCCTTGGCAAATTTATACATGGTGTTTTCACCTATAGGCATTATTTGGTGTTCTTTCAGAGTATGTATTTTCAGAATATTCAGGTTTCTCGTATATTTGCTTTGCTTTATTTCCAGCATATTTCATAACAGTTTTCAAACTCTGCCTTTTTTATAATTGCTTTGGAATATATGTTTCCCACAAAATAAAAGCACGAAGAAAAGAGAGCAATAAAACTGTTCTCAGAGATTTTCTTTGTACTACTTTAGTTTTAGTACCAGTGCATTACTTAAAATATTAATGCATTTTTAATACCATCTGTGAGTTGGGACATGTATCTCTTCTTAGTAAAACACTAGCATGTAATATCTGAAGCCCCACTGAAATCTGCAAAAATGCATCCAGGGCTGCACAGTCCAGAGATTTCAGGGCTGCACAACCACGAGGCCTCCACTAATTTATGATGTGGAGCATGTATTACTCACTACAGTGTATTAATAAGGTTGGTTCAGATTTCTGTTACACTCTTCTCCATCCTTCATTCATCTATGCCCCTAAGCAAGGTTTTGTATTTTAATACTGTCTATAAACACTACAGTTTCAGACTATTACAAGTATGTTTTCCTTGTATGTTGGTCACAATGAGGAAATAGAGAATAATTTATATAGTGTACCAAAGATATTTAATTCAAAAGAAGTAATGTTGCAGTACTCTGGTAATCTTGTTTCCATTAAGATAATTAATCAATAGAGAGGATATCCATTTTTGCAGAATAATAGAAAACAAGTAATTAATTTGAATTTTCTGGCTATAATATTCTCAGAATTAATTCAGGAAAGACGACTTTAGTCACCTAAGATTGTTACAGTTTAACCAGACTAAGATACCTGAGAAACAAAAAAAGGATGCATACATATGTTAATAAATAATGGCCATTTGAGTGATCTTCCCTTCTATATGTCCAAGAGTGGAATTAGACAGAGGGATCTATCTCACCCCATGCTCCACTGCAAAAGATGAAGAGAAGTAAACATTGCCTGGGAATAGTTGACTTGGAAGTCTACTTCAGGGTGTAATAAATCGTATATTAAAAGTATCTATTTCACTTCAGCAGCTCCAAAGTTTAAATTATTTGGAGTTTGCCATCTAGATCTACAAAATTATTAAAAATTAATTCCATCAAGGAGATTTTTAAAATTTGTTTTCTTTTGTCAAGATAATTGAAATTCTTGTGACGAGGGATATGTCCACAGTCTTGTAATGTATGTTTGTCTTAAGTCAAGTGTTAGTAAAAAGAACTTATTTACCGGATTAACTCTTTGCAGTTTGTAGTTACAGCATTTCACGGCACTTCTTACAAGTGATGTAAGCAGCACACTGCAGCCTGAGTTAGGGACTGCACCCAGATTCTGCAGGGATCTGTGCATACACAGATTGATGCCAAGATGATTTTTGTCTAAAGAACCAGTGCTAGGACTGATGCTGCAATGCAGTGGAATTATTTGTTAACAGCTGAAATATCTCTCTTCTTCATCTCTGTCTTTAAGAGTAGATTTTCAGTTTTACCAGAGCTTGTTGTAACAAAACATTAAAACCCTCCTTCACTTCTGTTAATGTTTGTCTTTAATGGGAATTTTCAAAACCACCGTGCATTTTAGGAGCAGAAATCTTTTGTGACTTCTACATCATATTAACATGAATAATTTTCTCTGGTATTTGTACACTCCAAAATCACACAGACACCTTCAAAAATCACTTGCCAGTTAAATCACAGCTCAATCTTTCAATCAGTTTCCAAAAGCAAAGATGTGAAAAGTCTAGTGTAAGGAGGGATTAGTACCATATGGTAACAGATATATGTAAACTGATTTTTTTTAAGATCGCTACAGCATTTTTCCTACCCTAATGACTGAAAAACTGACAGACTGTTTTGTCACTGCTAAAAGACAGATAGTTGGGAGAAATCCTTATTCTGTAACCATCAGGAACTTCTGGCTCGAAATGAGTGCAGCATTTCTGAAGCCTGGGAGCCCTTGCTGACAATTCATTGAGGGAGACCACCTCTCCGCCTGAGGTGATTCTGGTCTCTCTGAGTTGATTAGGGAGTGAGAAACCAAGAATTGAAAATCACTGATTGCTAAGAGCTCCTATCATGTTTAACAAGGATTTGAAGGATGGAGGGAAGTAGTATACCTAAGTATAATCTCTTGGCCTTGGAACATAAGCTAAGAAAATAAGAATTGTCAATTTCTGGGAACCCTTCTCAAACCTGAAAGTGAGGACTTAGCCTGAATCCTGTCAGGCTTCTACTGAGAACTTTTGTTATGATTTTTTGGTCCTTATTTTCTAAACGAGAAAAAAACCCAACCAAATACACGGAGTTTATTGTTTGAGTATATATTCATAGAATCTATTAAATCCTATTAACATGAACAACAGCAGAATGGAATGTGAAGGGAAAATAATATGTCTTTTTTTGCCCCAATACTCTCTCATGTGATAGCAATGCCAGCAACAACTCAATGACTTTTTAATGCCTTTTTTTTTTTTTTCCCCAGAGACATGATTGTGAGTAGTAAATTGAGAGAAATAAAGGGAGAGTAGGAATAAAAAAAAAGAGGATAGGAAAAGAAGACCAAGGACAGGAAAAGAGAGTAGAGAGGGTTTTCGAAGAGATGGCAGATAAAAAGAAAAAAGATCTCAAAGAAGCAGTACTTCAAATACAAGGATGGGGAGGCAAGTGTTTTGAAGAGGGGGTTAATAAAATTAGCTTTGGCTGTGAAACAGATGTTTATCAAAACATTCTAATTTCTTGATATGAAAGGAAATTAGAGTGACTATTCTTTTACTTTGTTTTTTTTTCCTGCTTTCCTCTTTAGTGTATATGAAAAAGTGCAAGAGCAATATATATTATCATAGCAAAGCTACATACCATGGAACTTTAGTGTGCTAGAGATACTGTGACCTCCTGAAAAGGATACCAGGGCCACAACGCCTCTTGTATCTAGATTTGGAACGGGTTAAATCACTAGAAAATATCAAATTGATCTGATCATTCGTAGATATTTTATGTGCATAAAAAACCAATGAGAGACATAATGGAAAAAGTGAAAATGTGAAAGTTCTGCAGGAGAGGCAGTCAGAGTCCTTGCCTGGTCAAATAACATCAGTCAAAAATAAAGCAATACCTCCATGAAGGAGCCAGGTACACTAGGGTACTGTAAAAATACTGGTTATCAGAAAGAGATATAATTTAATTTTTAATTTCACACACTTTTAATTTGCAAATAGCTAGCTTGCTAGTTGTGCCACACTTCTTATATCCCCCACAGCTGTGTTAATTGCACGGTTCCTGTCTCCTCTCACCCCTAATTCTTCTTATCCAACATGCAGTGTATCAAAACCTATTTGAATATGGTTTCAAATTCTGATGGCCTGTATTCATTATGGAAGCCTTAAGTGTGTTAGCGTTTCTATTTCTGTTCCTGAGTTAGCTTCACAAAGGTAAAACATATAATAGAGCTTTCTTGGAGATATAAAGACATATGACTACTTTTGTGGAGATCTTGAAACTGTTGCAGGAAATAAATGGTCAGTTATCAGTCTTAAAATCAGAAAAAGAGCCCATGCTGACAACATTCCCATGAGTAAAAAGCTCATTCTGATCAAGATAAAGAATACCGTTCTATTTGGCAGTTGTAGAAGAGACAGCTTCACTGTATAAGGATACACACGGGGAAAGGGTCTTTTCCTGATCCTTGTTGACATCTCCAAAATATGAAAAGTAATTTCCAATATTAATGTATTCTTTACAAATTTCTTGCAATTACTTCACGTACATTGACTTTCTCTCTTGTAGATTCAATTGCATATAATGGATATTTACAAAATTTTTAAAGATCTTAAAAATCAATTTCCTGTGGTTTCTTTTCTTCTGTTTTTCTTTCCTATTTCTGTTTTCCTATTCAAATCAAGATATACAAACATTTGACTGTATATTAACCTGTCTTTACTTTCTCTTTGAGTGGTCCTTTCTTGAAATGCGACAACTTACCTTTGTATATAAACACAGGCTAGATGCTTGCATGCAAAATAGAATGGAATTAGTGAACTCAACTGGAGTAAAACATTGGCAATTGGTCCAAGTTAGACATATCCCTTCTTTCTTCCCTTCAGCACCATCTATTTTTTCCTTAATTCCAGTGAGTTTGGCAACACTGATTTCCTTTTTCTGTCTTCCAACTGCAAGGAGGCTAGTGGGCAAAAATTCCAGAAGAAAAGGAGAAGATAACATTTCTTCTCAGACTCTTCTGTATGTAGCTGAACCAAAAACATAAGGAAACTATTTTCTGTGGGCATGAGCATTTTTTCCTAAAATGAAAGGAACTTAAATTCTTAGGTTTTTAGAGCAACCAAAAGGTCCTGTTGCAATTTCAATGTATCCTAAAAATAGGTTCTAACAATGGGTTTGAAACACACTTCTGTCCTTCATGGTAAAGCAGACTGAGTGAGCCCAGTTGCTGTGTAATCTGCAACATGGCAACCATTCTTCTGGTTCGGCTGTTCTCTCTTAACTCTTACCAATTGATGTACATGGTTGTTTGGATGGTCAGCACCACTTCTGTCAGTCCATTGTTTTGAATTATAACATAGCAAAAGTCATTTATGTTAGGACATTTTGTCAATGTTCATTCTCATTGACAGTTCTGTTGGATATGTACATCAGTTGCATTTTGTCTATAACAATTTAGACTGCATTTAGAAGTTTTCCTACTACAGATTCACCCCTGCAAATTAAAAAGAAATTAATCTTAAAATCTTTGAAGAATAACTTTTTTTTTTTCATTTATTTTATTTTCATTCATTCTATTTTATTACTGGTATAATAAATGTCCAGAATTTTCTGCAAACTAAAAATACAGCAAAGGTAGTTGATTTCAATAGTAGTATGTCAAAGATGAAGTTAACTCTCAGAAAAAGTACTTCTTTTTCCCCCTGTCCTTACTGCAATAACATTGTTAGCACAAAATAAAAGAAAATTGATGAAAAAGATAGCGTATACTTGATGTTGATGGAACGCATGTTTGTGTCTAATACACTAGAGAAACTCTCCAATAACAGTTCACCCAAGTGAAAATATTGGACCATTTTGCTCCCAAGGTTAATGTCAATTGAGGTTATTGACTATATAAAAGCTAAATACAAAAGTTTGTATTGTTCAAGGCTACTCTTAACTTGTACACTATACTTTTCAAGGTTTCTCAGTTACATTTAGAGTTTGCATCCCTCACTCATTTATGCCATTTCTATCTCTTTGTCCTGTTTCTTTCTTTCACAGTGTTTTCAGTCTTTAAATACCAAACGTTTAAGGTGTCACTGTTATGGAGGGAAGAACATCACATTCGAGAACCCATTTTTAGCTTGTCTGCTAAAAAATGTCCATTTTCACAGACAAAGGTGAGCCTAGAGGAACAGAGGTAGGAGGGACAACTGCTGGGCTATACCCAAACACACCATGGGATTCATTAGCCCATCACAGCTCTGTCTACAAGCTCAGAGGAGTATAGGAGTACAATGTCAAGTGGGAACCCTAGTTAGAGACGCAGAGGAAGAGACAGTCTTGTCTAGGCCATTCCCAGGAGAACCTTAGGCCTGATTCTGATGTCACTGCTATTCCATGAGTCAAAGGGAATGTCTGTAAGATCGTTTTACTGAATAAGTCACTACTTAGGGAATTTGCAACACATTATGAGATGCAAGAGAAAAGCCTTTGGGATTACAAAGGAACTATTACAGAATGTTTAGAGGAGGAAACAAAGGCAAGGAAAAGCATAGAAGGATAGATCTGGGTGATTTGGTGAGGAACAAGAATGAGAAAACAAAGGAGTAAGAGGATAAATAGGCACATTTGCATGTTAATAGTTTGTTGGTCTCTATAGTTTTTAGCCATTCCTTGCACCTGATCAATTCAGTCTGTCTTATCTTCTTGTTGAATTCCCTTCTGACTCTTTCCTGCATAAGGGTATCTCTCTTCAATGCGTGTGTGTTTAAGAGGGCTTGAGTCCCAGCAAACGGAATCGGACCAGTGGTCAGAGGTAGCAGCTGGGACAAGTGCAGTTGTGAGGGTGTGATTGGTTTTGAAGATAAGCCAGATGAGCCAGCTGAGTAGATGAAGTGACCTGGGAGCCAGTCTGTGTGTCTGTGAGGGGGAGACCACAGCAGAAGCTGGTGTTCAGAGCGGAGTCCCAGAGAATTGCTGGCTGCAGATCTGCACAAAGATCTGTGTCTGTGTGTGTGTGTGTGTGTGTGTGTGTGTGTATAATGGTCTGTACCAGCACCTGGAGGTGACTGCAGCCCTTGGGGGGTTGTATGTTGAGATGCAACTGGAGACACTGGTGTTCAAGGGCAGCCTGGGTGAGCTCAGCTGCTGGAGGGATCCACCAGATACAAATGTACATATGTATACATACACACATACGCAGATATATAATGAGAAATGGGAACAGAATGATGCTTTTGGTGCTGTTTGTGTCTGTGTGAGTGATGAATGTTTTCATCTGCATTGATCTGTGCGGCCAGCTGAGTGTATAATGTGGTGTATATCTGTGCTCTCTGCATGTGTGCCTACTGGGAATACATGCCCAGCCTCACTACTGACCGGACAGGGAGGCATGGGGCTGCTGCAGCAGCTTTGCCTTTAACAAACTACCTGATTTGATAACTGCAGAACTTGACATAAGTTGTTCTGCAGTCATGCAATCTGTAGAATAATATTATTTATAAATATCTGAAGTCCAAGATCAATATTAGCATTATTGGGCAGATGTAAAAAATTTGAAGCCACTCAGAAAAAGAAAAAAAAACCAAAACTGCTTCTTTCAACTGCCATTGCAGATCTGTACACAGAGGATTTTTGGTGATTAGAGGCAAGTGGGTGAGATATATTTCATACTGAAAGGAATCGGTTTACGAGTGGATTCAGCCTTCTGATATTTGTGAAAGGTTCTGCATGCTTTCCAACTTTCTGATATATATGGGGTTACTCACTGAGTAAAGAGTTAATCACTGTGGCTAAAGTTGACAGAATTAGGCCCTGATTAATTTGGCTGAAATCACAGGAGGAGTCAGCCAGCATCAGAGCAAAAATAGACTGTGATTCTCACCGTAGTTCTTATTGCAATGTCATGGTGCCAAACTGGCTGCCTCTCATTACAATTAAAAACTGTGACTTTTTCTTTAGTCATTTCTCCTTGTTTCCTGGTCTGTTTGATTCAAAGGTATTGTGCAGACTACATAGTACAATGAACTGCAGTCCATGAGTGGAGCCAAAAGGTGTACTGCATCACTCAAAATATAAGCCTGTAATCCTGAAGCACAATAGCTACTGAGATATTTTTTTTTAATCCAAGAGATTGCTCATATCTTTTCACAGTTCTGAAAAAATTACCAGAAGTATTATATATTTGAATGTAATCTGCTAGGCAACCTTTCAGCCATTCAAACCCAGTGACTATTGAAGTACGCCTTGATTATATTTTGCAGTTATGACAGTGTGATAATAGTAGGATGTTACACAAAGCAACGTGGAGTTTAGCTTGGACTAATCTTCTAAGTATCTATCCTGATTCTTGGAAGATTTGCAGACTAGGGCAACTACCATGGCTGTCATATCGGTTAAGTTACAAAACATTATTCTGCCATATTAATGCTGTGCTTTCAAAGTATACAGCGTACATAGATTATTAGTGAAACAGAAAACAAATACCTGAATTCTAGATTAAACATGGAGGTAATGAATGTAATGTCTGAAAAAAGAAGATAAAAGAAAAGAAAAAGAACCTTCTGTTTCCTGTAACTGTTTTTTCCATATTTATATTGCTATTTCCATTTCACCAGGTAGAATAAAAAGGGAACTCTCTTTTTCCCCCCTTCCCCAAGCATCCTAGACTGAAATTTGGCAATGTGTAATAGCAATGGCTGTTATGTTACCACTGTTCCTTCCACGTCACGCACCTGGCTTCTTGCTGTTAGATCTCACAGATTGAGACTGAAACCATAGGATGGAAAGATATGTCTTCATATCCTGTAGATGGGAAGTGCTGGCAAAATCATCAGTACATGTATGACCCCTAGGACCATCCAGACAATATTTCTCTTTCTTGCCAGAACAGTTTAATAACTTTTTTGAAGTGTAGGCTTTAGTGGTTTATTGTTTTTTGTAAAGTGTGTGATGGAGGATCAAAATAGAAAACAATTCATTGGAAAAAGATTTCTTATAGATTTTAAGCTCTGTATCTGATTTTGTTTTAATGTGTGTATCAGAAGATGAAAGACTAATGATCTTGATATTTCTCTGAACAGGTTTTTTTTTGCATCATTTAACTATTGCAAAACAGTCCTTCTGTTTTGTAAATCTTTATAAAGGTTATGACTCAGAAGTATTTGTACATACT
Organism: Eulacestoma nigropectus; assembly: GCA_013397775.1. Taxonomy (NCBI): domain Eukaryota; kingdom Metazoa; phylum Chordata; class Aves; order Passeriformes; genus Eulacestoma; species Eulacestoma nigropectus. The sequence continues at coordinate 498,209 of VZTE01005522.1, forward strand.
GAATAAGAGAGGTTTTCACAGTCACTGGATATGGAAGCTTGCACAAAATGCTGCCACTTTAAAGCATCCATTTCAAACCTGTACAATTTAGTTTAGCTTGTTAAAATGAATAATCTTCCAAGATCTTATAGTTATGCTGGAAATTTTCATTTGCAAAGTTTGATCAGACTTCCTGGTTCTGCTCCTAGCATTTATAGCTTTAGCATTTGGTTGTCAGAGTCTTAAGTGACTGTAGAAACCCCACCAGCATTCAGATATTCAAGAAACTGCATTATATTTTCAGTAAATGTCTGCTTAAAAAATTCAGGTAAAAAGAAAGACTTTAAAAATTAATCTGTGCGTAAAGAACATATACAATAATTTTAAATATGGCAACAATGTCATTCAGGGTCTGATCCAGTGAGTCCAACTCAGACATATAAAAATTATTAAAGTTTAAGTTCAAGGGCAGTGCAAAGAATTCTCAGAACACTACATTAATTTCACTTAATTCCTCTAGTTCTGTAAAGAGTGGCTATTTGAAAAAGTTAACTGAGTCTGTGTGGTTTTAATGAGATTTACTAAAAAGGTGAAGCAAAGAAATATAGCACTCAAATACATGAAAATAGCTGAAATTGCTCTTACTGCACTAAGCTCATTAAATTAACTTGCTTGAATGCTGGCTATTAGAATTATCAGACCAGAGATTTAATAGGTCTAATGCATCTGTTTGGTGAGGTTCACATATCTCCCTACCCAAAGGTTATTGAGCAAGCACAGGGTATTTCTTTTTGGGTAGCTGTCGTGCTGGCATATACACTGTGGCTCTAGTGCAGAGAAAGTGCTCTGTTAGCGCAAAGTCTGCTTAGAGCAAAGAAAGCAATTAAGGACAACCTTTATAGAGGTAACCCTTGGAAAAATTCTGGTGGAGACACACTCCATGGTACCCAATAGAAAAATCACTCCAAATCAAGGTCTCAAGTTAAATTCAGTGAGTTTTAAAATGGATTTAATGGTTTAGATCTCATATGTGTCACTTAGTCAAGTCTGTGCTACGCTCTCCTTCCACAGTTAAGCTGATTATTTCATTTTAGACCATGATAAGGAGTCTGAATGAGTGAGTGAACTTCACACAGTGTTAAGATGATAAAAAAATTAATGTCTTTATTCTACAGCCCCAGTGATGTGGAAGACTCTCCTTCATCCTAGTAGATAATATTAATTTCTGTTTCTCTACCTACAGAGCACCAGCTTTTCCATTCAATTTTAGAGTGAATGTAGTTAGCCAGCAGCTTTACAAATTCAGAAAGCCCTTAATACAACCAAAGAAGTAAAGCAATGTTAGAGCTTAGTATGATCTGAAAAGGCACTTTCTGGAGACTCAGAGGTTTATTGAGTTTCAGCCTCCTGGGTGCCAAACAGGCAGAGACAGCACTATGGGTCAGTGCTCTGTTCCAGTTTGCAAGTACTTTGGGTGCCGTATCTGCGTCTGATATCACCCTGACAGGCTTACAGTGTCTGCAAGAAGACAACCTTTTTCTGGAGCATTCACCCCTACTTTTAACCTGTCAAATATTTAGAATGCTATTAGAAATTATTAATGATTTTACTACCAAAAAGATGATATAGCATTCAACCTGTTCATAGCATGAAAGAATAAAAAAGGGTTATAGAGTGAAAGGTCAGAAATAGCAGAGAGTAAAAGCAATATTAAACTTCTGTTTCATTTTTCTACTACTTTCAGTTGAGTCAAGTTTATTTTCTGGGGAAGCATGATCAAGAAGAGATTAAAAAGAGTTTAGTAGCAAACCAGTAAAAATGGCACGATCAGAAATCCTATCCTGATGTATATTTGTATGTATTTAATTATTTATCTATTCTCCTAGACACTGCCCAAGAAACCTCAGAAGGGTACATTTCATTACTGACTGCGAAGGTGAATAAAACCAAACCCAAAAAGGTTCCAGACATTCCATTTGTGCTGACCTTTTTAAGGAACAATTCCCACTTACCGTGTTTTAAGCACCAACTCTGAAGCTCTGGGACTAATTAGATGGCCCATATGTTCTGATTACAATAAACATTATGCACAGCTTTTGCAAAGAACAAGGTCACTGTGATTACCTATGTGAAGTTTCATTCAGGAAGTCCATTGTCTAGAGAAACTTATTGCTGCAAGCAAATAATTTTCTTCTCTTTTCTTTTTCTTCAAAAATACCACTTGAAGAGCAATACAAATATTTCATGGAATGGTGCTTATTAAGTCATAAATTTTCAATCATAATTCAAGAACATTTTGAAAGGAGAAATTTGTTCTGCATTGTCAGAAAACAACTCCTTTAAAAAATAAACCAAAGAAGACTTTATAGATGCATTTATTTAATTTTTTTTGCCTTCAGAAGTATTCTAAAGGTTAAAAAGCAATTAAAATTGTAAAATAAGAAGACTAACTGCTCATTTCATTTACTTTATCTTTCACTTTCCTCCTTTGAATACTTTTTTTCTTTAAATGGTAATTTCCAGATATTGCTATATTTCATTTGTACTTTCTCTTTCTCTAATATTGTCACTGTAAATATCCCCTTAAAATAATTCTCAAGTATCTGCCAAATGTCACTATTTCTCTACACTGACAGAATGATGTTAATTAGCTTTCCTTTTTAAATGGTTTCAAAATTTAGCTTCCTTAATTAAGAATGTGATTTAGAGAAAGCAGAAATTACGGAGAGGATGCTCCAATTTTCTACTTTTGCTTTTCTAGACCACAGTCCAAATGTTTCCTGAAGGAAATGTATATTACTACAAACAGAACATTCTTCTAATACTTACATTTGTTATTAAAAGGTGTTACTCACCACTAAATCCTAGTGTAGGACCATTTCTTCAAAAGTAAGATGTGGATCTTTGTTACAAATACATTAGGTAAAAAGCCATCAACTTATACTTACCTTTATTTAGCTGGGGAGTGGGCATCGACGTGTAGAAATGGTGACATAAAACAAGAGAGCAAAGACTGTAAGTTTTTTTTTTTTAATTTGCATATACTGATATGAGACAGGTAAAACAGAGAATTCAAATAAGCTAAAAAAATTACATCATTTTAAAAAATAGCCAGGCCTTGCATCCAATTTTTTCTATAATAGCATCCAAGGTAATGCAAATTTGTCTCCAACTGAAGAGTACGTTGGAGACAGCCAAGTGTGAAGGTGTCATACACTGAACAGAAATAAAAATATTTTAAATTGAGAGAACAAAACAACTGCAGTAAGCGATCAGCCATTCAGGTAAAGAGGAGAACAACTGTGGTTTCAGTCTGTGTTTTCTTGGTTATTTCAGTATGGATGTGTCAGTGAATAATGTAAATAACTAAAATTAAATATTATCAAGGACCCAAACTCATGGGTCATTTTTTTTTTTTCAAAGCTTTAGCTAAATGCCACAGAATTTTTATGATATTATGTGCTGATCTTTTTAATTTTCTTTCTCATTTCTTTGATTTTGTTTTAGGGTGCTTTCATTTATTTTCAAAGAGCTGTATTTTGCTCACTAGATTTCTTTTGTTTCCGAGTTGCATTGCTACATTGTTGGGTTTTTTTTAATAATTTTTTCATATGTTAATAAGATTTAACAAAATGAAAAATGTGTGTTCATAAGATAAAGAGATATTTTTGGTAGTTACCATATTGTAGGAAAGAAAGAAAATTTGTGTTGATAAAGTCAGTTAAGTACTCATAATGTGATGATATAGGTGATTGTGATTTTATTTAGACAGAAGCTCTCTGGTGAAGGTAGTTTTCAGACAATTATATTGGTAAAAAAATAGGTGAAAACTGATGAAGTCATTAAATTTTCAAAAATTACAAATTATCCCGTAAAGCTTCAATGACTGCAAATTAGCCTTTGCTATAGCCCTCTGCTAACAATCTATAGATCATTTTATTATTCATGAATTTTAGTAATTTCAGGACACCACAGGTCATCTTATGCTCATTTATTTGCTAAACACCTTGTGCTGGTATGCCTGTGCTGAAAAATTGCTACTATTTACTTCCCACAAGACACACAAGCAACAAAGTGGTGGATTTGGCCCCAGACATCCACTATGCCAGGCAGCATATATATCTTGCTGTCAGGGAAACAAATGAGGCCTTAAATTGGCTGCAAAGCTTTAAGAACTGAAATTTATATGTCTAGTTATCAAACAGAAAGTTCAGAACACCTGCCAATATGAAACATAATTGTGACAAACTGTTACATTTTACCTTTAACTTTTTGGCATTAACACCACAACTTCATTATACGGATCTCATCCTCCCTACCCCTCCTTTCTCCCTTCATCCAGATCAGTTCCCCTCCAGAAAAACCCTCGCTACACTTATCTATTTGCAAATGCTGAACAACCATTGATAGATTTGCTCATCTCTCATCTGATGCAAAAAACCAAGCCTATTAAAAACACTAGAATTTTCTATGAGAATAATGAAAAATACTTACAGATTACTGTAAAAGGCTAGTGGTATTTAGATATTTGCTCTTTATAAGCCGCTCGGAAGGCTTTCCATAGAATGTCTACAACCATTAAAAGCTTCTAGGTTCTTTGTTTTGTTTTGCTTTACCTTAAAAAATTCAAAATACCTCTGTCTTCTTTCATTGGCCAACTTCACTATCCTTCCCTCTGTGTCCCAGTTTCAATGCAACTTTTTTTGTTGCAACAAATCCAGCAAATGCTAAACCCTTTACCCCTTATCTAAATGTTCCAAAAAGGGGAAAAAAACCAATAAAAAATCCACTTGTCTCTGAACCACCTTTAAACGGTGTACTGTGTGCACAGCAAGTAACTAAGAATTTTCCCTTTTGTGCATGTGTATCTCTGTTTTTCCAATCACTAACAGCCACATGAAAAAATGCACCATATTTAAAGAGGACATTTTTTCCTTGTTTTTTATCTATCAATGAAGAGTTAAATCCAGGTTAAAACTCAATTTTAAATCAAACAAAAAATCAATATGGAGAGCTTAAAAATTCTTAAAACCCCTGACCAGCTGAACCTTTCTGTTCAATAAAGAGAATACAAAGAGTCTTAGACAGATAATCAAATGTGTGACACTTCATGCTCTTTATTATTTTAACCATGCTATTTAGCTTTTTCCAGCTCCTGCGCACTGTCTAGTCAGGAAGTTTAGTTGTGGATAAAGTAGTTTATTATGGTAATTTGTCCCACTAGCCAGGTTTTGAGTTAAAAATTGGTCAAAACACACCTGTTCCTCCTACCAGCATGACTATGTCAGTGATTTGAAATGAGCTGAAAACATGGAGGTAGTGCATGGTCTTCAAAGAAAGAAAGATGAGAACTCAGTAAAAGGTAGACTTCTTTTTCACCTTGTACAGCACAATGCTGCATACTCAATCTCTAATCCCCACAGAGAAGTTTTTCACACTTTTTTCCCAGGATCATACATTTAAGACATGAAATGGCCTTTTGTGTTCAGTTTCCATTCTTTGGCCAAGTAACATTGGATGAAAGAATCATAAAGAAAAGGGAAAGGGGAAGGTTACTAACTTTTACTTTCTTTCAGGTTCTATTTAGGCATATTAAACTAAATGACAATGGTTTAGTTGCTCAGAAGCTTAGCTCAGCCACAGTTGTAGAGGTGCTTTTTAAACAGGGTATGCAAACAGATCTTAAAAGATGTTTTCTACCCTGAAGTTTTCTATGACTCTATGAATTAGATATATATGTGCTGAGATTACACAGTTAATTTTTTCAGAAGTGGTTTTAGTCTTACATCTGAAGAGATTCCACAGGATATGTAATTCGTCTTGACCCACAATATCTGTAAAACTGGTCTGAAGAGATCTGACTAGTCTTGAAATAAAAAGAAAAATATTTTGAAAAATACTGTCTGAAATCAACAGAGAATCTCAGGCTCGTCTGATGCAAAAGAAAGTAGAACCCTCTTCAACATTATACTGCAGAAAACAAAACTATGATAAAAAAAAAAATCCCAATAAAAACCTTCTAGGCGTTATAATTTGCTCCTTAAATTTAGCATATCAACAGATGACTCAAAATTTCGTAAAGCAATGTGATAAAAAATAAAATATCACAAAATTACAGCTCTTTACAGTATCACCACATGAGATGATGGGTTTTGTGGGAATATCTGGCACAGAAATACCCACCTATCACAATTATCTACTCTGTGTATTAGAAGTTTTTCACTGGGGGAAGAAAGGAAAGGAAAATTTATGTCTATAAATCTGAGATGAGTTAAGGGGTTTTTTTGAGTCACCAAATTAACATGATTGCAAATGTGAATAAATAAATACTTGTACAAATAAACACATGCATATCCATTGGATTGATTGCTACAAGGATATTTGCATGTGTCTTCGTATGATTAATGCAATTTACTCTTTCATTGTGTCTACATGTCTAACTAACAACAATTTCTATCCAGGACAAAATTTTTGTACAATTATTTATCTTTTGTTTTTTCTTCTTCTTTGTTCCCTGGCTACATATTACTCAGGTAGGTGAAAAAAAAGAATGGTTCTTACAAAATATAGTCTTTTTTGTCCTGGTGAGAGTGATGTAAATGAAATCTGTGGTATGTCAGCCCATCTAGTTAATTAGTGATATGAATCATGGGGTTTTTTTGTTTGATTGTTTATTTCATGCTCTGTTAACATAAAGCAGAAACATCAGAAATGAACATTCCTGCTGTGTCAGAGAAGCAAATTTGAACTGTGAATGCATTAATCCCCCAAGAAATAGCAGGGCCTCGAACTTTAAGTGAAATGCATTGCACTGTTTAATGCCAAAAAACCCCATTTAATCGTATTGGCTTTGGTGGATGCATGGTATGGATGATGAATAGTTCTGAAAAAAATTCAACCAAATTTAGCTAAATATTATAAACAAATGCTTTCTAATATATAGATCTTGGTAAATTATAGATGAATAATAGCTGTGCATACATAGTTTCACAAATAATCTCATGAAAACTGAGGAAAGTACATGCTCTCTCTATAATCAACTGTCAGTAAAATAAAAGAGATGAATCTTATTAAGTTTTTTAGCAATAGAAAATTACTATCCATGGTTTTAATTATAACTATATTATCCATTTCATGGCATAAATTCAGAATTAATGTGAAGATTTTGCATAATTTTATCTACATAAATTGCTGTTATTGATATAGACTTGATTGCCTGGTATACACAAAACCTAACATGGAGACCTAGCATGGGCCCAGAAGGTGCTGATCAGTGACACATAGTCCATTTGGAGGCTGGTAAATGGAGGCATACCCAAAGTCTCAGTACTGGGTCTGATCCTCTTTAACATGCCAGTGGCATCCTGGTCTGAATCAGCAATAGTGTGGCCAGCAGAACAAAGTTAGTGACCATCTCCTTGTACTCGGCGCTGGAGAAGCTGCAACTGAAGTCCTGTGTTGTTTTGAGACCCTCAGAAAAAGCAGGACTCTGAGGTGCTGGAGCGTGTCCAGAGAAGGGCAACGAAGTTGGTGAAAGGTCTGGAGCACAAGTCTGATGAGGAGTGGCTGAGGGAGCTGGGGCTGGTTAGCCTGGAGAAAAGGAAGTTCAGGGAGGATGTTCTTGCTTTCTGCACCTACCCGAAAGGAGGTTGTAGTGAGTATCTTCTCCCACATAACAAGTGGCAGGACAAGAGGAAATGGCCTCAGGTTGCATTTGGGAAGGTTTAAATTAGATATTAGGAAAAATTTCTTTACTGAAATGATGATCAGTGTCCCGGTTTGAGACAAATTTGGAGGAACGGCTAAAATAAATGTCCTCTGATAGAAGGCAGGTTTCAGCAGCCCCTCCCCCACCAGGTTCAGAAAGACTTTTTCTCAGAGGAAAGTGAAAAAAAACTATTTATTTAACAAGCAGGGTGCACGCAGGCACCAAAAAAAACCCCTAATGAATAATTTCACATAATAAAACCTCTCACTGTAGAGAAAACTTGGGTAGACTCAGAGCTCTTTTTAGGTCATGGCTTTGCTCTCTCCAGAGCTGGGGTTCGGCACAGGCCCCTCCGGGCTGTGGTGTGGGGCCTCCCAATGATGGTGATCTGGACTGGAGCAAAGCCGAACAGTCCAGGAGAAGAAGAAGAAGCCATAGTCCCAGGAAAACTTTTTTCCTCAGCTAATGAACGAGAAGCTAGCTAAAAAGCAAAGGGATGTAACTCTCCTCCCTGGTGCAGAAGCCAAGAGCTGGGGAGCGAGCAAGTGAGTTATCTGTGTTTTTGAAAACAGCTGCCAAAAGAATTCCACTGGCTTCCCCCGCCCCCTCTTAAAGGTGCAAAACAACACAGGATTCATGTCTGGGCATAGAGCAGGCAGTAGGGGATACAGCATCATAAAGTCACCCCAAGACAGTCAGGCATTGGAACAGGCTATCTGGGGAAGTGGCGGAATCACCATCCCTGGAAGCGTTCAAAAAACTTATAGATGTGGCATTTGAGATGCACTTGGCAGTTAGGTTTATGGACTCCATTCCTTGATTGTAGGGATCTTTTCCAACCTTAATGATTCTATGATTTTATGACTTTCATTAATGGTCTGAATCGTGGGGCAGAGTGCACCCTCAGCAAGTTTGCTGATGACAGGAAACTGGTAGGAGAGGCTGATATGCAGAGAGCTGTGATACCAGTGAGAATGACCTCAACAGGATGAAAAAATGGGCTGACAGTAATCTCGCTAAATTCAACAAGGGGAAGTGTAAAGTCCTGCAGGTGGGAGGAATAACCCCATATATCAATACAAACCACGACCCTTCAGCTGGAAAGTAGCTTGGCAGAAAAGGACCTGGGGGTCACGCTGGACACCAACTTGAACAGGAGTCAGGAATGTGCCTTTGCTGCAAAGGAAGTTAATGGCGTTGCTTTAAGAGTACTGCTGCCAGAAGAGCCTGTGAGGTGGTCCTTCTTCATTCAGCACTGTTAAGGCTGCATTTGGGTGTTGTGTCCAGTTCTGGGCTCCTCAGTGCAAGAGAGACATGGACACCCACGAGAGGCCTCCAAGATGACTAAGAGACTAGAACACTCTTCTATAGGGAAAGGTTAAAAGGCAGGGACTGTGCAGCTCAGAGAAGAGAAGGGTCAGGGGAGGTATTCTCAATGTACATAAATACCTGAAGGGAAGTTGCAATGAAGACAGAACAAGGCTCTTTCCACTGGTTCCCGGTGACAGGACTGACCACTTTCATAAGTGCTCTCATAATCTCTGTAAAATCTCCTCTCCCACAGTCTATAGAGACCTTTCAGTTGGAAATTTGGAGAATCGAACCAGATGTAAATGTATGTAGTGGATCTAAAGTTTAGTCTTTTTTCATAGTTTCAAATGATTTGACTTAAAGGACTTGAAATGAAGATTTTTAAGGTAAAACCTATTTTTAAAAACATCATTCTTATATCAGCTAAGGAGCTAATTCATAGCATGCAAAAAATTAATTGAGGCAATTTTAAGACAATTTCCATTGCAGAACTGCAGTTACTGGATTGAAGACTCTAAAATTACTGCAGATTTATAACAGTGTTCCATGAGAAAATTTGACTCAGGCAGTTTGCATCATTGAACTGAAAACCCAAAGGGATAAGCTTTACGAAAATCTCCCAGGTAAATATGCATGTGAGGGAATAAAGATTAATGCCCAATTTAATAACAGAAAATTAACACCTACAGTTTTACTCATCAAGGAGAAAAGAAGATCCTTAAAAATACTTTTATGCCTTCTTTCAGTGCCTTCAGTCTCTTCTGTGTCTTTGACCTAGTTAAAATTCCTCTTTAAAGAATCAATAACGTGTCCACTTCTTTCCATTTTCGGTTTGTTCTGATGTTTGAGGAGCAATCAGAAAGACTTTTTATCTTTCTGATGTGCAAGCCACAGATCATACAGCAGAGATACAGTGTCAAAAAGAACCCAGTCCAAGTAGTAGCTCATCTTGTTCATCTTTATCTTACATATTTTGCTAACACTCTGGAAGTTATACTTCAGTGGTATAGAAATCTATGCATTGATTTCAAGTCGCTGTCATAACATGAGGGACTGGCAGGTCCCAGTGATGCCTCATCTGTAGAAGCAGACAGCATATAGCACTTTTGGCTTTTCTTTTTTTTAAGGTTGAAAAGGTGCCAAGTTCACAGGACTGCAACACTCCTCATGGGGCCTGCTACAAAACTTCCTATGAGCTATCCTTTTGTCACTGGGGGAAGTGACAGAATACCCCCTCCACATATTCTAAAATTAATTTCTCCTGAAATTTCACATTTGTTTTCCTCTGTTTGCTTTGTTTCATCCTAGTCTAATTTAATCAACATTTCTTTAAGAGGGTGTTAAAGAGTGTTTAAGCTCTGTGGAAGAACCTTTCTGGTTTTAAGCTGCAGCAGTTGTTGTGCAAGTTCAGTATCTAAGGTGTATAGTAATGATAATGGATCTCACTGTAGGACAAAAATGTAGCAGTAGTGCAGATAGTGCAGATCAAATTTAAAAGTTAAATGAAGATCTGGATTTCTGAAGGTTGAAAAGGTGTTCATGACATCAATTTTGTTCTCAGACTTAGTGTAAAATCTCCTCAGCTAAAAGACACTACTATTATAGTTACTATTATTACTATATTTTTACAAAATTCCTTTCGGATGAAAGGGAAGCCAGGCAAGCTGTTTATCAGAGGAGGATAAAATCTTTAAAGGAAAAGTAAAATGAATTGGCCTATGAGTAGAGAAACTGCTAACATTGAATTTCCTGTGAATAGCTTTCCTTTAAATCCCAGCTTCTAAATAATTATGCTGAGGCAGCATGGCATCTGACTGCCTTTGAATTGCATGTAGCTGAATAATATAAATGGTTCTGTGAAGAACAGTAGAGTTTTTTTGGTTGATTTGCTTTTCCCCTTTTTATTATATTCATTTGGTTTTACTGTAATTTTCACGTCTTCTACTATCCAAATCTTTGTTTCATCCAGATATCCTAGATTCCTATTAGACTTTACAGATTTTCAAGAGATATCTGAAATAGCAGAAGAAATATTGGGATGATATAAGGGAGCATAAACTGTAAACCATACCTGAACACTCTGAGAATGAGGTTTAAAGACAGGGATCATATTCCTCATAAAGAAAATCTAAATGTATCATTTCTGTATTCTCAAGCAGTGACAAATTTTTGATCTGTTACCTGTGGTAGATTTGCCTCCATATTGATGTATAATTTCAACTAAGGTTGAAATAAATAGAGTTGTGCTCAAAATTTGTTGATGAGAAAAAAGGAAACATACTTTATAAAGCCAGGAATATATTGTTAGGATAAATGGAACCTTAACCAAGATATAATCACAGTCTAAATGACCGCCTAGAAGATAACCAAAATAAGTTTCACCTGGATCAAGGTAATCTTTGCCTTCTTTTTTGCTCTCTCTATACACAGCAAATTGAGCTTTAACCTGAATAAACAGCACCTAGCAAAGTTGGTTTTAGATGCACATACCACCAATAACTGCATGCAGCAGAAAATTGAGTGAGTATTCACATAAGCCACATAAGAAAAGGCAAAATTGCCCAGTTTTTTTTCTGCAGCTCTTCACATCTTTGAAAGACTGAAATTAATAACCTTGTCTCTGTTTTCATACTTATGTCATGATTAACAATTTCTATAATTAAAAGGATTCTTTTAATTAAAAAGTTTTTTTTTATTATATAAGTACTTAGAAAGATTCAACTAAAAATTTTTGTAAAGTTTAAATTAGATTTTATTGCTATTTCTAAAGAACTAACTATAACTAATGAACTCTGATTCATGGAAGCTATTTGACTTTATACTTAATCCACTTTTTATCCTTCCCTGTGTTTACTGGTATTAAAAAAAAAAAATACGAAAACCAGATTAAAAAAAAATGAGGTTTTTTTTTTTTAATTGCAAAACTTTATTTTAGGAGGAAAAAAAGTTTTTGTCTGCTTTGCTATTTTTCTCAGAATAAATAGTATTCCAAAACAAATTAATAAATGGTAGCATATTTTAAATAACATTTAGATGATCACAGTTTTCCAGATGAAATGACAGATGCCCAAGGATTTTTTCTGTGGAAAAAATCAAGAAAAAAATAGCTGCTCTCTAGTATATATCAACACATACCGCTGTCAATTTTGACTCTTGCAGCATATATGCTTCTTCTCACAGCACAAGTACATTAAAATCCCAATTTGGCAACTTAAGGTAAGGAAAAACTTGTTTCCATGACTTTATAAAGCTGACTGAAAAGATGTTAGCTCACAGAGGGTTATTTATTGGCATTTCTACCATTACTAGGACTGAGAAGCCTGAAAAATAAATACGTTGAAAGCTTTCCAATTTGTAAATAAAAAAAATTATCACAAATATTTATAAGGATATTTTAATCATAATATCTCTCAGAATTATAGTTGTTTAGACAATTTTATGCCAATCTGGCATTCTGGATTCTGGCTCAAGATAGAACAGAGATTTTATGAAAAATGCAGACACTTCCTACATCTTTTGAATATCTCCATCATGGCTGGTGAAACTCTGAAATGTCTGCTGAGATAGTCTGAATAATTATGTCAGAATTCTGTCTTAATTATGCAGATTATTTTTTTTTTAATGTGATGTTTTTGTGTTCTACATGTTTAATTGTGAAATAATTATTTTGGATATTTGTTATTTTCTTAATTCACTATGATAAAGAGGAGTCAGTTCTTCCCCATAGTGCCCGTAATTATTAAAGTTGCAATCATTACCAATCATCATACAATATTATAGTCTTGTTAAAATAAATATTCTCCCCTACATGCTTCTTTATTTCCCATTTTATAATACGCTGTGACAACTCTTGTTATTTTCTACATTTTTTATTTCATGTGCTCTTTTTCTAGTATTCAGAAAATATGGCAAAAATTCTGTAATGCATTCAACAATTTGTAAATCCCAACTGGCCTTATAAAATCTTTGGATTGCACCCCGCAGCAAATAGTATTGTCTCTTTATTTCTAATGGTGTCCATGCTGCTCAGAAACTGTGTTTAGCTTAATACAATACTCCCAGAGAGTTTGTTTCTCACAGACCATTAGGTTTTATATTAGATAAATAAATAATAATAATACAAGGTGGGGGAAAACCCCTGACTCCTACTGTTGATTATAAACTGATATAACACATTTTACTGCAGGATTAGAGGCATTTCTACATAGATGAGAAAAAGTGTCATCAATCCACTGCCAGGCACTATCAGAGATGCACAAATGGCAGAAAGAACTAGATACCTCTGGCATGATTAGTAATCTACAGTGGAGGTGGGGGGGGGTGGGTTGTATTCTTTTTTTTCTTCTCAAGAATCTCTAAACGTATAAAAATTACTTTCTCAACAAAACATGACAGTGGTAATGTTCTCCTTCTGTTAAATATATGTTAATGTGTCTTTATTTCTGAAAATTAAAATGTCAGATTTGCAATATGGTTCTGGTTCAAAAAAATAACTGCTAGAATACTACAGCCACTGCTCATAAGTTGCAGAACTCAAGAGAGATGGATTTGATGGGTGGACTGTTCAGCGGGCAAAGAATTGGTTAGACAGTCACATCCAGAGGGCAGTGGTCAATGTCTCAGAGCCCCAGTGAATGTCAGGGACAAGTGATGTTTTGCAGGGATTGGTATTGGAGCTGGCACTTTTTAACATCTTCACTGGTGACAGGGCAGTGGGATCGAGTGCACCCTCAGCATATTTGCAGACATCAAGCTGAGTGCTGCAGTTGACGCACCTGAAAGACAGCATGTCATTCAGAGGGACCTGGACAAGCTCGAGAAGTGGGCCCACGGGAATCTCACAAGATTTAGCAAGACCAAGTGCAAGGTGCTGCACCTGGGTTGGAGCAATCCCCGGTGTCAACACAGGCTGGGGGATGAACAGATGAAGAGCTGAGAAGGACTTGGGGGTGCTGCTGGATGAGGGGCTGGACACGACCCAGCAATGTGCACTCACAGCCCAGAAAGCCAAATATGTCCCGGGCTGCAGCAAAAGCAGCGTGGCCAGCAGGGAGAGGAAGGGAATTCTGCCCCTCTGCTCTGGTGAGACCCCGCCTGGAGTGCTGCATCAAGCCCTGGGGATCCCAGTACAGGAAGGACATTGACCTGTTGGAGCAGATACAGATGAGGGCTTCCGAGTTGATTAGAGAGATGGACCACCATCATCCTATTAGGAAAGGCTGAGAGAATTGGCACTTCTCAGTCTGGAAAAGAGGCTTTGGGGTGGCCTAATTGCAGCCCTCCAGTACTTGAAGGGAACTTACAGGAAAGATGGAGACAGGCTATTTACAAGAGCATGTAGAGGACAAGAGGGGACGGATTTAAACTGAAAGAGAGTAGGTGTAGATTAGATTAGGAAAAAAATCTTTATTGCGAGGATGTTGGTAAAGATTGCCTGGGGACATTGTGGATGGTCCATCCCTGGCAGTGCTCAAGACCAGGTTGGATGGAGATCTGAGTAATCTGGTCTAGTGAGGGGCATCCTTGCACTTTGCATGGGAGTTGGAACCAGATGATCTGTAAGGTCCTTTCCAACCCAAGCCATTCTATGATTCTATGATCTTATGCAAAAGTCACACATAACAATTTCAACATTTAATAATAGCATACATCATATTAACTCCATCCTTCCTACCTGTTTAATAGAAAAACTCAGCAAACACCTCAGAAAAATAAGACTTTGTCTCTCTATTTTAATGAAAACCCTTTAAAAGCATTCTTCTTTTAACCTGTAAGAATAATATGTGCTGACTAAGGAATACATGAAGCGTAGGAAGAAATACATGATGACAAGCATCCTTTACACACTTATTTGCTGCATTCTCATCATTGCCTCTAGTTAAATACATGCTCAAAATAAAGCCAGCTTGTTGAGAGACTTGTGAAAGGTTGTTAATTCTGGAACTCAGCAAGAACAATACGTGTGTATGTTATTAGGAAGAAGGAGTTTTATCAGTAATTGCTCTTCTTTATTGAGCGCTGAGTAATCGCTGCAGAAACAATCTCAGAGGCCTGCCCTGTCTCACACATTCACCTTTCAGTGGAATTCAGTAATTATTGTTAAAGGTTCATATTTGCCAATTCTAAAAGAGTACTGATAACTTGATTTTTTTTTTAAATTTTTTTAGAAAAAGATTACTTTAAAAAAAATGTTTCTGAAGGGAAGTGCTCAGTGTAAGAGTATTCAGGCAATTGGTGCAAAGTTCTTCAGCAGCAAAAATGTTCAGATGCTTATAGTCTTTTGTATTTGAGATTGTCCAGCTAGCAATGCCACTGTACGAGCCTGCTGAAAGTGAAGTATTTCCACCGGTCATTGAAATGTTGTCTGCTCATCTGCTCTGGACAGCTAAGTCCTAATTTGTTTTCTGCTTACAGAGACTTCAAAAAAATTATGCAGTCAGACTAAAAGTGTTTTCATAACTGTATCTTTTATATAGTCAGAAGATTTTTCCCCCTGAGTTGCACTGTGATCAAAAACCTTAAATGAAAGAAAGATCATTTAGACAATTACTTTTAGATATGCCCTCCATAAGGTTATGTCCTATCTCCAGCACCATGGTAGGATACCTTTTTTGTTGTTGTTTTGCAGCAAAATGCCCCCATGACAGAGGTGTGAACAATTTTATAATAAATAAAAAGACAAAACATAATCTTTCAAGTGGGCTAAGCCTTACAACTGGGAGTCCTTAGGTGGTTACTCTAGTAGAACACTTTACACAATACTGCGAAGTAGTAAGCATGAATGGAGTTAGAGACATGAAACTTTAGAAAATTTCAAAGTAAGATATTTTTGTTTGCAAACCCCATTCCACTGCAGCCTTTCCAAATTCCTCTCATTTTATTTTTCTCTTGCTCATCATAATAGTGAATATAAAAAGTAGTAGTAGTCGAGGTTGTTTGCATGAAGGAAGAAAAAGCACAAAGCACTGAAAACAGAGCAAAGCAATTCAGCATCAGTGTTACTGGCTGCATCGTTAGAGTTGCAAAGTAATTTTGTGCAACCTGCTGAGCATGCCCTATTTTATGAGGCATCAAATATTACCCTGGACATAAAGTCCAACCCCTCTGGCAATTTTTGACTGCTTCCATTCTTAATTGTTATAGTTCGCTGTACAGAGGTGCCATGACATTCAACAAAACCTATTAGTTTGTCCTCTGCAATGTGCGTCTACAATGACCCTCACCTGGGATTCCCATCTGTGGGCCCAGGACTGAAATTCAAACTCCTCAGACTCATGCTCATAGACCACATATTGTGGATGAGCCTTTATCCAGCCTTGTTGAGCAGATAAAGCATTTTCTGAAGTTGGCCTGTGTATATGTGCATGAATTACTAATTAGGAAGTGAGAATTGCCTCTTTTCAGTAATGTGTGCATTATGCGGTTTGCTTTTATTTTAAGATACTCTCCTAACAAAAAATAACCAAGCAAAGGTTAAATGTATGCAAATGTTCTTCAAGTTATAGCTTGTTGACTTTACATTCATTATTTTTTTTGTTGCATTGTAGGTTTAATTGCTCTTCCAACAAATAAATAAGTATAGCTCTTAATAAAACTGAAAGTCAGTCTGTGGTTGTTTTAGTAAGACACTGTGGACTGTAGTTCTTTTCCTTTTATCAGAAGATAATCTAGATATTGAATTACTATCCCTCATGTCTATAAAAACATGAAAACTTAGCTTAAAGACTAGACTAGAACAAATCTAACAGATTCTGTTGGTTTTAAAACCAGGAAGGAGCCAAGCAATAAGAGAGTTAAAAGAGAAATAAATTTGTTTGTCTAGGCTGGTACATGAGAGATTTCACAGATTTGTGGCAACTTTGAGAAAGCATACCATCAACAATTCGGAGATTAATGACTTATATGTGAGAAGAAAATGCATGAACATTCCTTATTGCCAACAGGTTTCATTTACTATGAACAGTAAGCAAACACAGATACATAGTTGTTTGTACCATTTTGAATATCAATGTTTGTTTGTAAGGGGTTTTTCATTCAATTACAGCAAATTTTCCCTGATCCTTATAGGATCACAGAATCATAGAATACTTCAATTAGAAAGGGACCTCCAAAGCATCTACTTCAGCCCCATGCTGTGGGCAGGGACATCTTGCACTAGGTTAGGTTGCTCAAAGCAACCTCCAACCTGTCTTTGAACACTTCCTGATGAGGTGCCCACAACTTCTCTGGGCAACCTGTTCTATTGTCTTACCACTCTGACTATAAAGAATTATTTCCTTATGTCCAATCTATCCCATCTGAAACCAGGACACAGTCTCTTTCAGTTCAAAACAGTTTCCCTTGTCCTATGACTGCATTCCTGGTAAAAGGTCTCTCCTCGTTGTTTTTACAAGCCCACTTTAATTATTGAAAGGATGCAATAAGAGCCTTCTCTTCTCCAGGCTGAAGAACTCCAACTTTCTTAGCCTTTTGTCACAGGAGAGGTGTTCCATTCCTCTGTCCTTTGTAGCGCGCCCCTGGACCTTCTCCAACATGTCCATATCTTTCTGCCGGGGACCCCAGAGCTCAACAGAGTATTTAAGGTGGGATGTCATGAAAACAGAGAGGGAGAATCACTCCCTTTGCCCTGCCGGCCACACGTATTTTCATTCAGCTCAGGATACGACTGGTTTTCTTGGCTGCAAGCTCATTGCTGTCTCATATCCAATTTTTCATCCACCAGCACTTGCAAGTTCTTATCAGCAAGGCTGCTTTAAATCCATTCATGCTGTCTGTACTGATATTTGGGGGTTACCAAGACCCAGGTGCAAGATCTTTCACTTGGCCTTGTTGAATTTCATGAGGTTCACAAGGGTGCACTCCTGAAATCTATGAAGATCCCTCTGGATTGTATCTCATCCCTTAAGCATGGGAACTGCACCACTCAGCTTCATGTCATCTCTTTGGGAAAGGTCACATTTAGGTATATAACAAAAATTATAGTGGCAATTTCTTGTGACCGTACTTAACTAACCTTTATTTAAAACTGCCTGCCCTGAAACAACTTTTTTTCTTTCTAAATGCTACAAATACCTCACACACGTGATCAGTAATTTCCCTCTACATTTTAGATGCTAGAACTGAAGAATTTTTCTGTCTTGTCTTGCAAAGAAATAATGAAAAAGTGAAGAGCACTTTTCAGATATAAAGGTGAGAGGAAATGTCTGACCTAATACACTTGTTTCTCATCAGCTAACACAATAGTGATCAAAATTAGCTAGTTAAAAACATGAGGAAAGGAGGTTGGAGACTGTTTGCCTCCATCCTCATAGACACATAGTAACTATGATAAAACCAAAAGCAATTACTTTCCAAAGATATCATTTAAAAAAAAAAAAAAAA
>VZTE01005522.1:518221-545540 GCA_013397775.1 Eulacestoma nigropectus
CAGTCTTAGAAAAAAAAAAAAAAAAAGAGAAAATTTCTTTAAATGGCTGTGTAATGATTTCTTATATAGAAATTGGCCCGTAAATCAACTAGAATTGTTTTACTGATGAGGACTGGAAGTAGTTTTTTGTTATTTTTATACAAACACATCTATAATGTCAGAAAATGGAAAAAAGTTCTAATGGCTTGCCTAGATATTTTACTAATGCTCCGTGTGGGTATTGGTTAAGTTAATCAATGCCTGTGTAAGAATATATACAAGTCAATTCTATACCATCCTGGAGTTCAATGATAATCAAAGCAATGAAAAATTGATGATGTGTTGATGTGTTTTGGGAAACCAAGCCTGAATTTAATGTTAGACATGGATTTGATTATTTTTCTTCATACTTATGCAAATAACGTTAACAGGGTTTTGGGGGGCCTTTTAATGTTTTGTTTTGATTTATGAGGTTATAATTTTCTCAGTGATGCAATGTACTATGATATTAAGACAACAGCAAATACCCAGAACACAGTGACTTTGAATTAAAATTAAAATTTAAAAATCAAAAGTAAAAGGATAAAATTTAGGTTAGTTTTAACGGGACCAAGCTTCACACCCAGAAATTTCTGGACTTATTTTTGTAGCTGGCTTTCCTTGTTTTCATCATGTGAAACTAGCAATTCATAGATGTATTGCAAAGCTCAGTTTAAAATGAATCCAAAAACTAACATAGCATTTTTGAGAATATTTGGAAAAATTGCCCAAGTAATGTATTGCAAAAATACGTTGTGTCTGAATTAATACATTGATTAGATAATTAATACAATTAATTAATACAATTTTTTAAATAATAAGGTGTATTAACAAAAAAACCCAACCCCCCACATAAACCAGCAAAATATAGGATGGCCAAATAGATTGAAATCTTTGCATGATACATTGCAAGGGATAAATCAATTGTATCCAAATAGATACAGACTTAGAAAGCCATGTTAGAAACTAATATAAATTAAGGATATTCTGATAAATCAAGCAGCAAGTGAAATACAAGGAATTGAAGTACTGAGAAACAGTCTTTTGTACTGACACTGAGCTTTAGCTAAAAAACATAAATCACAAAATAATATGACAACTTAAAAGCATTTTTAATACTTTAAAGAAATATGGGAGTAAAATTTTTCATTTATGTAAATATTGATTATATATGTCATACAGTTATTTATAACTATTTCCTGGACACTAATAGTTGGTTCAGAACTCAATTGCATGGCATGAGTACCAGTGGTAAAGAACTTTAAATAGCAAAGGCCTTGTTTCTCCCAGAAAGTCTATTGTTAAAAGTAATTGGAACTTGTGGTACAGATTGCAGCAGGTAGACCATTTTTAATAACTAGTTAAATTGCATTCTTTCATGAATTGGGATAATGTCAAACCTGAATCAATAGAAAGGAAGTTAATTCCTCCTGACTTTTGACAGAGCTTCCTGGAAGCTCCTTGAAGCCAGAGTTCTGAAACCGTATACCAAGAATAGCTGACAAGAGCATTTCACTTAGAGACTCATTCAATGCTGTGTCTAGTCTAGAGTAACTAGAGTGGTTCTGAGTTCGAGCATACTGTGTTGGGACCTAGAAAGGTACAAGCCCTCATCTTCTACTTCCCTTGTGTGCTAGAAAAAAAGTGAAACTAAATAGGTGCTTTTAAAGATGATGTGAATTTCTGCAGAGCCAGTCTCAGCAATGAGCCCTGCAGGATCTCATCTATAATAAGAAACACCCCAGAAGGTAATTGAAGAAACAGCCTATAAAAAAGACTGCAAAAGTAGAAAGAAAGAAAGTCAACAAGGGAATATCTTAATTAATGTGTAATTTTCTTGTCTACTTATTCAGTTTGGAAAAAATTGGAATTTCATGGTACTACAAAAGAAGTTCCTTATTAGAAACAATGCAGAATGAATCAATTCTAGCTTTGTTCTAGTATACAGAATAACATTTTAATATTTATTCAATAAATTTCTATTTCTTTAGGTGACACTGTGAGAGAGAAATCAATAGGTCTTCACGGAGATTTAACTGTATATCTACCTACCTCATTCAAATCTAACCAATTGTCTTCCCCCCAAAATATAAGATAAATAAAACTTCAGCAAAGCCTTTCCATGTGACCATCAAAGAAATTTCTACTCTATGACAAAATTAGCTGAAAAAAAAGAAAAACGTTGCAGTGTATCAAATAATAAAATGTTAAAATATTTTTAGGTGTGATTTTTATTAGTGTTATTTTATAATCAACACTTAATAATACGTAGATGTATTTATTTAAACAATTATATTTTATAGTTACAAATTTAATTAACCAGGATTACTTGCACAGCAGTTCATTTACATAATGTAATCTATTTTATACCAGTCCAAATTCCCCTGGTATAAAGCAAACCAGAGAATTCTTATTTTTATTATGGTGTTTTTGATCAGTTAATCAAGGCAATGTTCTCGTTAAAAGAAAGCAAGAAAATACCCATGCAAAACTAATTTTCTACTGCACTTTTTTTTTACGTTGAGAAGATTCAATGGGATTAGCATTTTCTACTACAATAGCAGAAATAGTCATATTATGCTGGCATGTTCTTTTACAGTATTAACCTTCATTCAAAGTGTTCTGTGTAATATATGACACTCATTAAAAGCAGCAGTGAATCCTTTCAAAATCAGTCTTTTAGCAAAACATGTGAATTTGGTACTCATTTCCACTATATAAATGTAGCTGAATAATTATGAGAATCACAGAATTTCAGAATTACAGAAAGGTTGAGGTTGGAAGGTGCCTCTGGAGGTCATCTTGTTCAACACTCTGGCTCAAATGGCGTCACCTAGAGCTGTTTTCCAAGGACCATGTGCAGGCAACTTTTGAATATCTCCAAGGATGAAGTTGCACCCCTCAGCAACTTGCCTCACTTCTCAGTCATCCCCACAGTGAAGAAGTGCTTCCTGCAGCTCAGGCAGAGCCTCCTGTTTTTCATTTCGTACCTATTGCCTCTGGTCCTGTCACTGGGCACCACTGAAAAGAGTCTGGCTCTCTCCTCTTCATACCCTCCCATCAGATATTTACATACTTGAATGCCATCCTTTTAGGGCTGCTTTTCTCCAGGATGAGCAGTCCCACTTCCCTCAACCTTTCCTTATATTTGAGGTGCTCCACTCCCTTATTCATCTCAGTTGCCTATTGTTAGGCTCTATCTAGTAGCTTCATATCTCTCTTGTTATTCAGAATAACTAAAATAATTTGTTAAAGCTAGATACAGTCTAATAGGCTTAAGTAAAGTCTAAAGAAGGTGACAGATAAAGGCTTAATTTCAGTGTACTTCAGGATAGAGATTAGATTCCTCTCCCAAATCTATAGTGTCTAAGGCTGTCTTGGAGAAGACATTAAAGCATCTTTACATCCTGTGAAGGCAAGAAACACAAATATAGTGATGGAATTCTGTAGTCAAATTTCTTAATTTTACACTATGGTTATTAAAAATTTTTGTAGGGACATTAAAATCAGAAATGGAGTCTTTTTATGTTACTTCCCCTTGCTCTCATACTATTGCTTTCATTGTGATGATCAAGTCAAGCTAATGTATTTTGCCACTGCAAAGGAAGTTTCCACACCTCTGGTTTTTCTTAACCTTCAGCATTCATGGGAAACTTGTTCCCCTCCTTCCTCTGTGATGGAACTGACACTTCGTTAATGATATTGCAAGTTCATTCAGCTCCCTAGACTGTCAGAAAACTCTTTTCTGTTTCACTTGTTGAATTAACTTTCTGCCAAGCCAGTAAATTGAAATGATTTAGTCTGTAGTCAGGCTAGGAGAAGACAGAGGAGAACTGAGTGGGAGCCTTGGAGAAGAGCAAGATATCCCTTTTTGCAGAGCACAGAGTCACTCTGTCAGCTCATCCCATCTCCTCCAAGTTCTTTCTGGGTCCCACTATCTGCTCTCCTCTTTACAAAAGGAGACCATCTTAAATCTTTCCCATCAGTGGGGTCTGTGGACCCACTTCTTTCCTTACCTTCTCTCTTACACAGGTAATTCATTATTATCTGGAGTTCACTGTTTTCCAGATTAATATTTTCAATGGGCTCTGACTGGTCTATCATTGCTAGTGCTTCTTTCAAATGCCATATATCCTGTTGACAGTGGACTATTAAGTTAGAATTTGACTACTTTATTCTGGATAATTTGTCAGTCTCCAGACAACAGGGACATCAGCCTTATCAAGACAGCTGTAGTCAAAAGTATTCAAGAAAAATGAAGAAATTAGCTTGGACTAAATTTCTATCTAATATTACATAAAGATTAAATCAGTTGCCCTTTATGACAAGAAATAGAGACATTTTCTTCTCTTGATACTGTTAGATCCCCTTTTGTGACTATATGGTAATGTCATACACATCCCATTTATACCTCACGTTTACCTTTAAATCAGTCCTTTCAGTCTTAGTGCTTTCAGCTTCCATCTATAGTAGATAAAGACAATAAATTATCCCAAATATCTACGCTACTGTTTAATATTACAACCTTGCACTTACTGGATGTCCAGAAAGGCGAGCACAAGGTAAACATTATTCTATATGCTTTGCTTGTTACATTGAGAATAATCTTCCTGAAACAGATAAATATCCTGAAAATAACAAAAATCTTTATTAAGATTATAGAGAGCTGACTGGAAGTTACTTGTGAAGGCTTTAAAAAACAATTAAGGATGAAGGAGTCATCACTGTCAGTCTAAAATTTCAATATTGTACTCCACAAAGCCACAGAATCTTTTCTTATCCTACCCCGTGTAAAGACGTCACCAAGTGGAAGGAATGTCCTGACATAACAGGTTACAGTATCTTTTCTCTCATTTATTTCCTATCTCAAAAGTTACCCAGTTGCTCCCTCCTCTCAACTTAGTCTTCCTCTTATATTGATATACAGTCAAAAATATTCACATTGACGTGCATAATGAACCTTTATGAAGAAAGTGGTAGGTAAGCTAACATTTGACTTACCCAGACTCCTGTGTTTTAACACAAAACAATGCATTACTCTTCAGTATTTACCCACAGTATTTTTTCCTATGATGTTAATTTCTCTCTTTTTAATTTTTTTTTTTCAGAATAATTGTTTTTCAAAGTACTATGGATTAAGAGTGCCCACTAGTGTCAGTTTCCGAATATTAAAGCTTTTTCATTCTTTTTCTGTAACTGATTATGAAAAAGTATTGTAGTGGTACAGAAGACATTGAAAGGAACAAAGGCAGAAAGATTGTCTTCATCAGAGTTGTATAAAAATTTGATTTTAAATTAAAACCACTGGTCTTCCCTTTCACAGCAAATGTAAACCTATGGAAGAAGAGTATGCACTTTGAATAATTAAGTCTGCAAATCTCTTCTCTGCTTAATAATTACTTTTACACATTTTTGGATCTGAAGATAAATTAATTTGTGATTTGCATCTGATACTTTGCATCAACTGATATCCAAACCATAAAATCTGGATATGATTTTAGATGTATAACAAAAAACCTCAAAATAACTTAAATGGGATATTTTCATATGTACATTAGTTGCTATAATGAGGAAAGCAAAAAAATCAGTCAAGCAATTATCTTCATTCTTATTTCCATTCTATTAACAAGAAATAAAACACGTTGGTTCATACAATACTCTACTGTAATTTGAAAAGCATCATTTAGTACTTGTGCTGCAAAATGTAACATTTATATAAATTGTGGTGTATGAAGTTAGCCTCTAAAGGAGTGAGGAAGAATGATATACCAGGGGTTCAAGTCAAACAATCATTCCACAGCAACAACAACAACAAAATAACAAACCTTTTTTTTTTAAAAGAAGGCAAATATTTTCTATTGAATGTGCTTGTCTCAAAACATCACTAGATATTACAATTTTGTCTCTCCCAACTGCAGATTTAAAAAGTAGAGGAAATTTCTCCCATGCTGAAGGATATGTGTGTGCCACTCTCAATTGTATCAACTGGAGTGATACCAGAATATTTAAGTTAGGAACTGGCCCTACACTGTAGAATTTACCTGACCTGGTTAGGTACATGAGAAAAAACACTTGTATAACAGAAAATCACTTTTGTGGATACAGGACTGGGCATGACTCAACTCTTTAAAAATGGAACACTATATCATGTAGCTTAAGACAAGGATTGTAGAATTGTTACAAGAAAAGAAAAAAGGCAAATCCTCAATGTTTCTGACATTGCTGAGATGCAGCAGGTAAGACAATGGGAACTCCTCTGCTAAATGAATGCCCCCATGCTCCAGAAAACAGCAAGTCTGACTCACGGATAGCAAATATTTCATAACAATTTAACAAATGCCTGGGAAGGATCAGGCAATGCACCTCTTCATATTTTTTTTATTAAAAAAAAAATCCAGTCCCTAGAATGAACCAGATTATTTGTATATAGACAGGAATAGTTAACTGGAAACCGTGCATTTGCTATTTAAAAGTACCTTTTACCCTATATGTAATTTACTTAGATCTCATGAACACACGTCATTCTCAGATGTCTTTAATTTTTCTTGAAATTTTGCCTCAGATATTTGTTCATTTGGTCTTCATCATGGTTATTGTCAACAAGATATCATGAGGAGATGCACCCTCTGCCGTATGTACTTCCAAGAAGAGCAGCAAGAATCTTCAGTAAAATATGTGAAGCTTACCAGATAATGCTTCAGATAGCTTAGACAGAAAACTTTATTTCAAAAGGAGAAACAAAAATTACTGCATTTCAAGCTCTTAAAATAATTAAATCTTTCATTTTCACTGAATACCATGTTAACTTGGATAAAATCCAGAGCATCAGGAAGCCTGGGGTTTTGTGCTTCAAAATGCCAAATGATATTGGGCCTACCAGCAGAAGGTCTATATCTGGAAGTGGTGTTTACTTTCAGAGGCAGATTTTTTCTTGTATAGGTGGTGATTTAAATTGTAATCAAACAGAAATATACGTATATTTTAACATAACATCTGAGAGAGACTGTTGAATTGAGACTGTTGAGTTGATACCTGCAGTGTAATATTAGTTGACTTATTAAAAACAGACTACTCAGGAAAAAAAAATCTAAATTGCCACCTAGGATAAATTGCAATGATCATTTTTGAAAAATTTGGGTATAATTTATTCTTTTCTGGTTTCTAGTAATTTTTTATCCTAAATGAGATTTATGTTATCATTTCAAATAAAAATTAGTCTATTGAATATTATTGAAGTGCCATATTATTGCAGAAGTGCTTGATGCAGTGAATATCAATATTTTAGAAGTACCCAGGCTCATTTTCCCTCCAGGGATAATGAAATAATGCTAAAAATTATACTGTGTACAAATAGTTGTAGTGGTTATGCATCAAGCTAAGGGAATTATTCCTCAATGAAACCTTTTTATAAGCTTGTTATCAGAATATTTTTTAAGATTTAATTTTTAAATTTTATCATTCTGAAACATAAAATAAAAATATTAATTACTGTGTTAAATATAATTAGGGTCAGGTTGTCACAGCCCTAGATAAATGTGGTGAATGTAGGGAGTTAAAAACTCCCACTAAAAACAATATTCTATTTGAGGACACATCTTCCTAAGAATACCTGGGTGAAATACGCACCCACTGACAAAGATTTTTATTTGAGGTTCTTCTTCGCCACATGCTTACCTTTGCAACAGAGCTATTGTTCTGACCAAGCTTTTTGATCACTGAAAAGTCATTGAAAACACCTTGGACATAAGTCTTATATATATCTGATTGAGTGTAGGTATATACACCAAAGCTGGTTTCCTTGATTCCTTCTATAATTTTTTTTTTAAATGCATTTTTAAAATATAGTTAGTATATTTTATAGTGGACATTTACATCACAACAATATGAATTTTACTGAGAAAGTATCTCTGAAAGAAGAAAAGGGTGATTAGTCCTTGTTTGACTAAAGAATATGCATCTTCAACTGGCCAGATAAATCCCATCCAAAGACATACCCTGTATGTTTTGAAAGGACTTAAGCAACTGAGTTGCAAATAAGGTCTTCTGAAATCCCCACTAAGTTTTTATATCACTTGAATTCATGCTAGCAAATTTTAGATACTCAAAGAAGTAACTGACTTTGGAAGCTTGTCACTCTTAGATGTCTTCTATGTTCAGTGAAGAGATCTTAAGATGTTTTTATAGCTTTTTTGTTTTGTACTGTAGAAAGAACACAACATGAAAATATGCATAATTTTTGTGTCTCTTAAATGCCTACACTCAATTGCATTGACTAAAGATACACATTTATTTACAATTAGATTAAAAGGCAGGGAATAAGACTGATTTCACCTAGGAAATAGATTATTGGTATATGGACATCTGCCCCTGGAGCTGAGCTAAATGTCTCTATTCCTTTTGTAACTATTAGACAGCAAGAGTTTTCAGCAGAGTACAGTTCCACTCTGCTTTAGGTAGATATAAATGATATGCAAAGTTTATCTATTTTTGTCCATGGTCACAGTATCTTAACACATAAACACTCTGAACTATGGATAACAATTATAATCTCATCTGTCCTGGGCAATAGTGATGAAAAAAATATATAGTAAGAAATTAAATACACATTCAACCAACCCCAAATACAATAAAATCTTCCTCTATGTGGAATTTAGAGGGTTTTCAATAAGGCTATTGGAAAGATATCATATGTGACCACTTGCTTTGGAAAGCTAAGACCGTTGTGCACAACCCATTACGAGGATTTCCCGCTGAGCAGCCTGCTGGTTCATAGTGCGGTCCGACTGTCTTGTTCAGGGTCACAAGCCAACAGCCCAAGACAGACTCCTTCCCAGTCTCCACACTTTTATTTGAGTATGCTACCTGCTGCTGGTGACTGCCAGTGTCCTTGAAGGACCAACACTAACAGTCTAAGGAATAACACTCTGTATTATATACAATGGTAACAGAAAACTGTGACAGGTTAAGGTTCAAGGATTGCTGGTGACAGTATATGACTGCAAAAATGTATTCAAAGCAATGCACAGACAAGCTCTAGTCACCAATCAAAGCCAGCTTGAGATAATCAATCAGCTCACATAGAGTACAGATCTTACCCGATAGAATTGTTCACAAAGAAGAAGACAGATTCAGTTTGTTGACTGGTCCCAGAAGTTATGATCAAGTCTTCTCTAACTTCTCCTTACTCCTAACTTCATTTTATATTATTTCTTCATGTTTAGGTGGAGCTTGAGTGACTCTATTCATATCTACCCTTGTTACTGATTGGTTAAAAATTCTCTTGTTTCGTTCTTAAATGTACAGTCAGTAAAATATAGACACTTCCTCAGTGAGGAGTGGTCATACCTTGGAGGTGGGTAACTTTGGGATGGAGTTGTGTGTTAGTTACAATTAGGTTATAATGAACTAAGTTCATCTGAGGAGAGCATTTTTGCCACAGTTGGTGGTTCAGGAGCAAGACATCTCTCTCCTTTCATTGAAGTCTGCTATTTGTTTTATCAGCTACAAAGTACCATCGAGTTCCCCTTCCTTCAAGGATTCCAACAGAGCCTGGACTCCCCTCCACCCTCTGTTTCTGCCCCTTAGCACATGCTTAAGGATGAAGATTGAGTGTGTGGGAAATCATTGTGGCATAAGTTTCAGGCATGGCAACCACATTCCATCCAGGGAGTAGCAACTGCATATCACCCTATAATTTCCATACTCTTATAACTTCTGTTATGATGTAAATACAACTTTCCGGTTTCCTCTGATTTTACCTCCACCCATCTTTACACAAGCACTCATTAAGCAGCATGAGTAAAACTGCAAATAGTTTGCCTCCTTCCAATTATTCAATGCTCAAGCAGTGTTGAAACATTCTTGGTGTGTTCAAATGTCCTTTATGATGCAATGTGCTTTCCTGATAGCACCATGAAGCTTGAAATGACCTTTCATCCCACAAAAATAAGAATTACTTTAATTTATGCAATAAATTAAACAATGTATGGGGTATCTCAATTGGTAGAACACAGTCTGTTTGATCTAGAATGTCTGTGAGCAAGGTAGACATACACCTTTTGGATAAAATGCAGATGTCCCCTCAGAAATGCAGCTATACATCCTTACTGTACATAAATAGTTCAAGAATAAATAATAGTTTTTATATTAGAGGAGTTTATAACGTAAATATGGTCCTTGAGGTACCTGTTGATGAAGATCCAGATCTTAAAATAAGTTTTCCTTTTTGTAAATGCAAATGTTATGAGCTGGAAACATAAATCACTATTTGTTTTGATTTGTTTTCTACTATTGCAGATTGTGCTACCCCTGGGATTTGTCTTTCACCTATCCAGATTTTATTACAATATTTAATAAAGCTCTATGATGTATCTTCTTTATTAAATTAATTCCTACAAGGAGTATTTTTGTACCCTGCAGTTCTTCCTTAGTTGTTTTGATCTGTGCCAGGCTGGTTTCAGTAGACCAAAAGATTATAAATTACTAACTCCTGAGCTGATTGAAATGTAGCAGTGCTATAAATCCTTGTGATAGATTTTCTTCTATCAAAATTACTTTTTGGTTGGGGTTTTTTTGCATGGAGTGATATTGACAAAAAAAGTAAGTTAGTTTACACAGTCTAGTATAAAATCCTTATTTACTTCATCAAACTTTGGTACTATATCTGTTCACAGTACTTTAGCAGAGTGCATTAAATGCATGTGGCCTCTTTTTTTCAGAAAATACCCCCTAGACAGAAGCATAAATTCTAATTTAAATCATAATATGAAGATTATACATGTGTAATATTAAACAGAGGTTTCAGAAGAAAGACTGGTCTAAAGTTCTGAAAGCTATTTTTTTCTGGCAAATAAAAAAATAAAACCAACAAGAAAAAATACTGATTAAATTGTTCTGTGGACAGAATTATAGGATTGAATTTATAAGAATTTCCAGATTTTTCAGTTTTTTACTAGCTCAGTGTTTGCTTTCATTTTAATACTACTTATGAACTAATCTATCTCACAACAGAAAATTTGGTGTAACTACTTTCTATCCTTTTTTTCATTCCAGCTAACTGCTTGTCCATCACCCTGCACTGCTCATACAAATGTATGTGTATATATGTCTAGAAGAAATTAGGAAAATCATTCCCGTTATATACAATCCGAAAACCCGCAATTGTCTTTGTATCACAATTTAGGGGGTACAGCTGGGCAAAACAGATGAGTTTTGCATAGAATCTGAAACTGTTTGAACCTGTTTTATCACTAGTAAAGATGTCTGCTGAATGATGACAAATGCAACATGCCTAATATGCAAATAAAAAAGCAAGTTAGTAAGGGGTTTTGACCATTTTTAATAATTTTTATTGCTTCTATTTCTGCTCTTGTCTCACTTAGCTTCCCTTTATACCCTACCCCATCCCACCACAGTCTGCCCCACCCAGTCCTGTCCCATCCTTCTCTGTATCCAAGCCAACACTAGAACAATGTGGAAACTTCTAATTTTCCCTCTGGTCCTGTCACTGAGCACCACTGAAAAGAGCCTGGCTTCATCCTCTTTGTACCCTCACCTCAGATGTTTATAGATATTATTATAGAATCGTAAAAACTTTTAGATTGGAGAAGAACTTTAAGATCATTGAATCTAACCGTAAACCTAATATGGTCAAGTCCAGCACTAAATCATGCTCCTGGGTACCACATCTTTAAAATAACTCCAGTTGTTGTGACTGAACCGCTTCTCTGGGCAGCCTATGCCAACACTTGGCAACCCTTACAGTGAAATTATTTTGCCTAATGTCCAATCCACCTTCCCTGGTGCAACTTGAGGCCATTTCCTCTTGTCCTATGGCCTGTTGTTTGGTAGAGGAGATCGACCCGCACCTGGCTTCAACCTCCCTTCAGACAGTTGTAGAGAGCGATACAGTCCATCTGAGCCTCCTTTTCTCCAGGCTGAACACTCCCTCAGCTGCTCCTCGTAAGAGGACTAGATGTATGCTTCAGACCCTTTGCCAGCTTCTCTGGATACCTTCCAGCACCTTATGTCTTTCTTGTGGTGAGTGTTCAAAACTGAACACAGGATTTGAAGTGCGGCCTCACCAGTGGCCGAGTACAAGGGGAGGATCACTGCCCTGGTCCTTCTGGCCATACTATTTCTGACAGAAGTAAGGATGATATTTGCCTTCTTGGCCACACTGAGACCTCCCCTGAGCCTTTTCTTTTCCAGGCTGAAAGCTGTCTTAGCCTTTCCTCATTGGAGAGATAGTCCATCACCTTCATCATCTCTGGTGGCCTCTGAAGTCCTTGCAGTATGTTCACGTCTCTTCTGTACTGAGGAGCTGGAACTGAGGATGAATGTAGTCACGTAGTTCCAATCAACTGCTACTTCATGGTTGTTCATCCCATGGCTCTGATCCAGAGAAGCCCAGCTAGATCTCTCCAAAGCAATCCAGCACAGATGGAGCTAGCTCCCAGCATCCAGAGCCACTGGGAACTGAGGCCAGAAATCATTCCCTGCCTTTTTCTGTTTAACAGTATTGGTGTAACCATAAAGACTAGTTCATGACATTTCAGTGTGTGTAATTATTTTACAAATGATACAGGTATCCAGATTCAAGTCTTTGATGATTTGTTTAAGGACACTGCAGTATGTTATGACTTTAGTTACTTTGGCCATTCTATTCCCAGAGAGTATGAAATCATAAATGCATAATTAAAGTTTTACCACTTTAGTGACAGATGTAGCACTGTATCTAAAAATGTGTTTGAGGGAGGATTTCAGCTGAGACATAGGACTTTGAAATGAAACAGATTAAGTTTTAGCAGACACTTTCTTCCTTCTTTTGAACCTGATTTTCTGAATACAAGAACTTGCAAAATATGGGAACTTTACTTGGCCAACTTTTGGCTTTTACCTCTTTTCTTAAAGTAAGTATTCTTCATAAATTACTTTTTTAACTAAGTATGTGCCAATAGAAGCAGATATGTAAGGAGAAATAATCTATTTTGATGATCCAAAGTCCACATTAAACACGTTTTTGTAGTAGAGTAATTCTAGGTGAATACCACAGAGCAACTCGCCATTAACAGTACAGCATATTAAGAGGTCTCCAAGAGAGCTTCTTTTGCTTATGTGTCATCCAAAAGTAATCCTCTTTATGTTCTCTAAGACTGATTTATAATGTTAACCAAATACAAGGACTGGAAATAATGGTGGATTTGCTCCAAAGGCAACCTATGATCTGAACTAAAAAGCTAATAAATATGTACTACAAAAGCATCAGGAAGACCTTTGACCTCCTAATGTCAGGTTTTATTTGAACAAAAACTATGGTAATGAGAAAATTCAGACCTAAATAATAAGACATTATGAGGATTAAAGAGTTTATTAGCAAATCTTTGCTCTGCCTAATGTGTCCTGCTGTGTGGAATGTTTTCTTCCAGTCTTGGTCTAGAAAAACTTTCATCGGCCTTGTGGTTTTCAATATTCTTTGCAGAGTACAATCAAATTTTCTTCAGGAGGGGACTTGTCTGTATTTCTTCTGATCTCCTCTAGTAGTAAAACTGCTATAAATTCCTAATGTGTCTCTCTGTACCACCCTGAAGATACTTCTTCATTTTCAGTGAAGGCATACTATTCTGTTTTTTGCATGCACTTCTACCTGACCTGGAAAGCAACAGGCGAAGACAAACCGAGAACCTTCCTCTCTTGTGTCCATCTGTATCCTTTAAAAAGTAAAGAACACATATTTATTGTGAACAAAGTATTAGAAAAAATGGAATCCTCTTTACTATTGAAAGCAAAAATAAATCACAAGCTCCCAGAAAGAGAGAAATCTGTTTATCTTGTCCAAAACACAGATGGCTTTCATTAAAATCATGTGTTGATACACAGCTTTTTAAACTCATTTATCTAGAGATATTCTTGCATTTACATTGAATCTTTGGGGGGGAGGGGGGGAAGTGCCTTTGCTTTGTTTGCTTGTTTGTTCTTTTTAACATCTAGTTGTCACATTGTTTTGGGGGATTTTTGTTTGCTTGTTTTGATAGACTTCTTTTTGCAGTTTTTTAATCCTCTTTTTTCTCAGTGGTATTCTTGATGGCTTCTCTAAGCTACTGTTGCTGTCAGGATGTCTGTCACTTGCTGTGGTGAAGATCAGGCTGCACAAAGAAATACATTTTCATGTGTGATATGGATACAGGGAGAGGCTTCTTGGGAGTAATGGTAGAAGGCATCTAAAATAAGAAGTGTCATCATGCTATAAGAAATGGGTTCCAGGTAAGGCATCATTTATAGTGTGTTAGGCTTCAGCCTGAGAAAGTCAGGCTCCTGTATTCATCTTTTCTCTCTTGCTCTCTTCCTCCTTCTTCCTCCACTCCTCTCTTCCTCTCTTCCTGCCTTCTCCTTCTCTTTTCTTCCCTCTTTCTCTCACAGCTATCAGTTTCATCCTTTTATATAACAGGTTTATTCTTTTCCATGCACCGTGTAATTCTGGTATAGTTTTAGAAATGGGCTTTCCCAGGAACAAAAAGTAAATGATACCAAGAGCCACTGTTGCCCCAGCAGGCTAGAAATTAACTCAAATGCATACAAATTGGTATCACATCAATTCTCAAAATGTTCAACTTTCCCTGCTTTTTTCTGCTATTCCCAAAACTCAAATTTCTGTTAACACAGGGTGAAAATCAATGGTTAGTTTAAAGAAGATTCATAAATTATGTCTGAAAACAGCCTAAAATAACTGCCAGGACATATATATTACAAAAGATCTATAGACTTCACAGTTCTTTGAAAAATAGTTTTGTAAATGATAAATACCTGTGTCTAGCCTCCATCATCTGGATATTCCATTTTTACCTTATGCCAGGAAGCTAAGCTTCAAGCAGACATCCTAATGAGGGTGCATGCTGTGACAATCTGCTGGGTAAGCTCCTATATGCAGAGCAATTTCATTATTTTTAATATATGTGGTCTGCCTATGAGTACTTGATGTTTCCTTATACTCCTATCTCATCAAATTCTGGTAAAGATCCATGAAAAGGCAACAACGAAAAAAAACCACCTGAGTGATATAAACACCTTCTTAGCTTTGCATTTATAAGCCATTTTTTTGTTAGTGTAATTGAATTTGCTGATAAGCACCTGGGACTTTTTTGTGTTGTTGTCCTTAGATTAGTAACGCCTTCTTCTAACCTAATGTGCGACAGCAATTTTTGTCCGATTCCTTATTCCTTAGCTAACAAAATTATTTTCTACGTAAGATGTCTTTCCTGTTGAGTTCATGTAGTCAGGAGTTTCAAAACAGCAAGAATCAAGATCTGAGAGGAGGAAAAAATTACTTTTTCCTACCCACTGTTCCATTTCATGTGCTATACTTCAATACTGGTAGTTTATCATGAACAAGAATATATTATAATTCAGCAGCAGTAGAACATCATAACTTTAAGGTAATAAATAAGGATTTGAATGCCTGCTTTAATCTAACAAATTCAGTTTCTTATGGCTTCCTTGGCATATCAAGAACAGATAGGGCAGAAATAATATTGAAGAAAGGATAACCCTACAGCATCAGAATTGAAGATTGTAATGCAGCCATGAAGGGTAAAGCATCCCTTGTACTTTCATGCTGATTATTTCAGACAACTAAATTCTGCAGTCAGCACGAGTCAAAATGGATCCCACCTTCTCTCCTACTGGCACTATAATAAGTATTCTTAGTAACTCTATGGTGATAAATATTTTGCTGCAAATATTCTTCTGATCACAAGAGCAATTTCAGACACCTCAAGAACAAAAATGTGAGCTTTCTGAACATAGCAATTATTCACCTAACAGATTATTTGACCAAAGTTGTTACGTCTTTAAGATAGCTTTGAACATATTCAAAATAATTATCTAATTGAATATAACAATATATTTTATAAATATTGCCTTCAATTTTTAAAAAAACTATAGAGTTTTTTAATATATGTGTAAAATAAAGGTGTATATATATAAAATCACATTAAAACACGTTTGGATTTTTTGTAATAAAAAAACCCAGTTTACCTAAACTCTTCAAAATCAAGAGGAGTCCTCACTTATTCTTTAACCAAAAGTTATTGTTTAAAATTTGTAGCACTGTTATTGCTCCAAATTAATTTCTACTCTTAATTATAAGCACTAGAAAGGCATGATTTTATGTTTCCTATGTCCTTGTATTCTTTCCTAGTCAATTCATGATTCACTTAGTTGGACCATTGCTAGAACTAACAGGATGCTGTTAATTTCTGTCTAATCACAGAATCAAAGAATGGGTAACATTGGAAGGAACCACTGGGGCCCATCTGGTCTGACCAGTCTGCTCAAGTAGGGCCATCCTAGAGCACATGGCACAGGTTTGTGTCTGGACAATCTGTTCCAGTGCCCGGTCACTCACACAGTAAAGTTCTTCCTCATGTTCAAATGGAACACCCTGTGTTCCAGTTTCTGCTTGTTGCTTCTTGCCTTATTGTTTGGCATCACCAAGATCTCCCTTCAGATCCTGACATACATTAATGAGGTCTCCTCTCAAGACGTCTCTTCTCAAGGCTGAACAGGCCAAGCTCCCTCAGCCTTTCCTCATAAATCAGGTGTTCCAGTCCCCTAATCATTTGTTCCTGGGCCTCAACTGGACCTGTTCCAGGAGCTCCATGTCTCTCTTGTACTGAGGAGCCAAGAACTGGACACATCACTCCATATGTGGCCTCACCAGGGATGGGCAGAGGGGCAGGAGCACCTCCCTTGATCTGCTGGCAATGCTCTTCCTAATGCAGCCTGGGATACCACTGTCATTTTTGGCCACAAGTGCACTGCTGGCTCATGGACCCCAAGGTCTTTCTCCAGAATAGTCTAATAGGAAATTACTTCCAGATCTGTTAATTTTTTACTGGAAATTTTTAATATTTCAAGTTTTTCTTTTGGTTTTCTATTCCTATAAGATATTTTTTAGATATCTGCAATATAAAATTTTGTGATCAAAAGATTACAATTGGAAACAAAAGGACTTACAGGTATGATATGTATTATATTAGGAAGCCCTGGTTAAACAAGATGCAAAGTGATCTGTGACCCAGAAAAAAAAAAAAAAATTTGAGATTTTGATACCTCTTCATTAACTTGTTAATTTATTGATAAGACCTACCAGCACCCAGTGACATAGTAGTTATCATCTGAACCACAAACTTCAAAAATTCTAAATACAAATTTACTTCCTCAAAATTTTTGTACAACCATAAGTAATTGAGCATACAGAGTATTCCCTGTGAAATGAATGTAGGTAAAACAGAGGAAGTCCAAGTGTGGTTTAGATAAATCCGGAATCATACAACTTAATTTGCATATAATAAAAACATAAAACCAGGTAACATCTGCACCACAACAGGGTTTTATTTTATTGCCTACAATTACAACACCACAATTATAAGGAAATTCAATATAAAAATGGATTACCTCTCATTATGACATCTAAAGCAAATTACATGTTGTGTATTTAATCTGAATACATACATTCTTATATACATCTGTATTTATATATAAATATAAACATGCACACAATATTTAACAACAACTGTTCAGCATTTTGTAAAAAAGAAGAATATAAACAATTTATTTCTTTGCCATTCAGTTTAGAAATAAGCACACTTAACAATTCTGCTATTTGAACCACAGAAAATAACACAGAAATGCTGATTGCATTTAATAAACGTGGAGAAGTTACAAGGAAGACATTGGGGTTTTTTTTGTTTTATTCCCCAAGACAGTTACAAACTTGAATCCAGAGAGGAAGCAGAATTATTCAGACAATTATGTATATATTTTGCATTTTCATAAACTCATTGCCTACCATAACCGTTTTTTGCTATGAATTTCTATGGTTAAAATATCACAACAGAAGGAAGCGCCCACATTTAAATAAGAAAAAAAAAAAAAGTTTACTATTGTGCATTTATGCATCTATGTGTTTTCCCATTTATTTTTTCCCAAGCAAATAATTCAGTTTGCCAAAAAGCTAAGAGTAAAACAAATGTAATTTACATGAAATGTTTAACTCAGACTAGGAATAGAAATACAATAGAAATGATCTTCAAATCTAGTGGAATAACAAAGGGCTCTATGCTTGTATCTGTCCTCATTAACACTAATATAAAACACCTGCAGAAGGCAATGGAGTGCACTGACATCAAGCTTGCAGGTACACAGCTGCAGGTTGTGAGTCAATACATTGAAGCGTAGAGCCACCCAGAGGATCCTAAAAAGGGTGGAAAAACACTTTAATAGACTATTTTGAAAGAATGCAAAATCCAGCATCTGGATTGTATGTGTTATGATGCAATAAATATTTTATTTAAATAATTTGAAGCTTTAATGAATTTCTTGCCTGAAAAGGCTAAAGATTTATGATTCAACATCCATATGGTGGCATAAAGTCATGAATACATGTCTCTGTGATAGTGGGTAAGTGTTTTAACGGGGAAAAGAGATGTTGGCAATAAACTAGTTAATTTACAAAGAAAATTATCTAAATATAATCTACTACCTATCTGAAATAGTCATAAATTTTTATGAGCAAAATGGTGAAGTTTCCCTTGTGTTAATATTGCAGAACATGTTAATGAGTTATTATCCTATTTTTGTTTTCCTTCAAATGGAGAAAAATAAATGGAACAAAACTAAATCCTTATTTATTTATTTATTTGTATCTAATTCAGAATAATTTGATTTTTAAATCTCAGATAATCTGTAATCTCAACAAATCAGTGATAAAGCACACCTTAAAATTACGTTTCGGAGGTTTAAGTATTCTAATTTCTGACCCATCCCATCCTTTGAATTCTGTGTTTATTTTCGCCTAGTTCCTTGCTACGATAAAACAGAATTTTGTATTCTAGACAACTCCCTACCAAAATTGTTGATAATCTATAATTTCAAAGTATCCTCAGGAAATGTATTTTTCTTTTCCTACCCGAAAAAGGTGCCAAATCTGTCATGCTTTTCATGTCTTTGATAAGATGGCTACATATTAAAGACAAAGCCACTGATATACAACCATAGTATATAGACTATGTTTTTCCTCATAAAATAAACATCAAAATTCAACAGACAGCATCATCTACTTTCAAAGTCTTCATATTACCAAACATTGCAGATAACTGAATCAAAATGCTCATAACATGTACATACATTTCATGCATCAAATATTTATTTCTAACTTCATTAAATTTATCTTCAAGATGGCATCTATATAGGGAAGACTACCTTTAAATAGTTAACAGAATTGTATCCTAAAAAACTTAGCAGTGTCGATCCACTGACACTGCTTTGTGTTACCTTTGGTGAATTAATCCTCACCAAATGAATGATAGTGATGTCTTTATGCCTAAATCTTTGTTAATAAGTGTGAACATTAAGATGGATCAGAAGACTGCAGTAATTATTTGGTTTGCCTATACTAAGATTTATGTTAATTCCAAACATGATCCTGTCACAAAATGCCAGAATTTAATTTAAAGAAAGGATTATACATAGACTAGCTGTCCTATTTAAAGAGGGGAAAAAAAAAAAAAAAAAGGAAAAAAGGAACCAGACACACACGAACAAATTTATGTATGAGATATAATATTGTGAAATTATTTTTATTAGCTCTGCATAGGGTGTCCTATAAGATATAATAATTAGATACATTGCATTTAAATGCAATTCAAACAGGTTTACTGTGGATGCCGGTGGGGCTTCTGGAACAAGATGCCCAGGCACTCCCTTGGAGGGATGTGCCCAGAGAGACGCTCCTAGAACAGGGAGACGAAAAGAGGCTTCTCCCAGGATACCTTGTTGCACTATGTTAATGTACCCCAGTTCTGTTACCCTGGTTAGCCCGTTGGCCTTTCTGCCCCTTTGTACCCCAAATGTCCCTAATCTAGGATGTTCCCCCTTCTTTCCTCTCCCATTGGCCCCGGCACCTCAGCCACTCCCCTGTTGTTTCCCCACTGGCTCCTATACCCTGGCCCCGCCTATGTACCACCCTCACACCCTCAGACCATTGGCCCTGATGCTCTCTCCACCCCTGCCTTCCCCGTGCAAATCCCCTGGAGCCTCCCTCACCCCTGGTTCTTCGTCGCTGGACCCGTTCATGTGCGTAGCTATGATAAACCTTCCCGTGGAACTCCACACGAGGACCCTTCCCGTGTCTCTTTGCCGACGGCTTCTACAACAGCAGCTGTCCGGCGCAAGTGTGTGTGTGCGTGAGCGTGGCACCGCCGAGCAGCTCCCATATCTGGAGACACTTTTGGGAAGGTCGCGGCATCTTCACCACCTCTGCCTGTGGCAACAGTTTACAAATAACTGAAGTAATTTCTATTTTATAGATTACAAGAAACTAGTAATCTTTAAACTGGATGTAAATGATGAGAATAATGTAAGGAGAAAAAGTGAGGAATATAACAAGGATGACATTGGCATGGCAAATATGCTGTTTGCTTAGTGATATGAGACTGGTTTGCTAAAATATACTTTAGTAGAGTGTGTTAAATGACGGTCTTCAGAAGCCTATAACAAGAAAAAACAGGAAATTTAGTTCTAAGAAAGGATTTTAAAGGGGTTGTTGTGTGGTTTTGGCATATCTTTTATAATAATTTCCAACTGTACACAGATACCACTCTATGTATGAACTCAGTTAAGGGTTTTATTTTCACATCTCAGTTTAACATTACCTTTCACCTTTCAGTTTGTAAGAAAAGACCTTTTTGCTTTGGAGCTGCAAAAGCAATGTTAAAAAGCAAGTTATTCCTTAGGTTCACTGACCTGTCTCAAATACAACTGAATTTCTTCTGAAAGCATTTGTGAAACACTATCCTTTGGGAGCAAATAACTAAAACTATATTAGTTGCGCTTTTAATGACTTTAAATTTTTAGCTTAGGTTTATGTGGGAGAAGAAGATTATCTCTAAGTTCACCTGAAAACTGTGTCCTTAGATTTATCTTTAGTTCTCAGATGTAGATTTTTCTAATGCAGTTTTCTACACTTCATCACTAATCCTATTTTAATTAACACTGATTTTTTTTTTTTTGCTAAAAGCCTTTGACTGCAAAATCATTTTTATTTGTTTTTCTTGTGTTTCTGTTTTATTCTATTTGAAGCTTGTTTGATGTCAAATACTTAGAAAATCATAGGTGAAAGGGGACTTTATTAAGATTGGTAAGTGGGATGCTGGCAGTATTTATGATTAAATTACACAAAAGAAAGTTTCTGGCTGAAATATCTAAAGAGGATCAGCAATTCATAGAAACATAGAATCATAGACTAGTTTGGTTTGGAAGGGACATTTAAAAGTCATCTAGTCCTGCAATGAGCAGGAACGTCTTCAACTGGATCAGGTTGCTCAGAGCCCTATCCAACCTGTCCTTGAATGGTTCCAGGGATGAGGCATCCACCACCTCTGTGGGCAGCTTGTTCTGGTATTTCACCACTCTCATTGTAAAAAAAAATCTTCCTAATATCTAGTTTGAATAGACCCTCATTTAGTTTAAACCATTACCCTTTCTCTAAATGAGAAGTGGCTTGCTAAACAGTCTGTCCCCATGTTTCTTGTAATCTCCCACTAAATACTGGAAGGGTGCTGTAACCTTTCCCTGTAGCCTTCTCTTCTCCAGGCTGAGCAACCCCAACTCACTCAGCATTTCTGTATAGGAGCAGTGCCCCATGCCTCTGATCACTTTTACTCATCTAATAAAAAGGTAATTCTGGAAATATTTTTAAAGCAAAAAATCTCTATGCTTTCTCACCTATTGTTCATTTCTACTTCAATGTAAGAAACATGGGTACGGTCAAATACATGAAGTTATAATTCAAGTAGAAAATGTGTAGAGAATGGAAAATTCAGACAGAAGTTAATGGAATGTCAGTAGTAAGGAGATAACAAGCAGATCTTCTTGTTTATTTTATGAGTAGAAGTTTTAATACGAATTTTCACTTGTTTCTTTGCCTAAGGGTCATGGTGGACAGGACCTTCAGCCTTGACCTTTTTTATTAATGGATGGTGCAAATTTGCCACAGACTCACAAAGGTAGAAGATTAGACTACAAACAAAGCAGTTGCTGGAAGAACTGTAATGTCAGTTGCAGAGGTGTTTGAGGGTTTTTTCCTTTTTTTTTTCTCACAATCCTTGAAACTTTACAGAATTATTCTGTCTTCACTTACAATAGGACATTGAAGAGAAGGGGTCTACTTGGAAAAGAATTTGTGCAGTATGAACACTTTGCATGATCACTATCAAAAATGTGAGGGGGGAGACGTTTGTTTGGAGTTTTTGGTTTTTTTTCTTCAGACAAATACTGTGTGGAAGATCAGGTCTGATGGTGGAAGTCTTTATTTCTTGGGAAGCTCAGTCTTCCTGAATTGAGAATACAACTTTTCTCAAGCTTGAAAGTTGAAGTGACACAGACATTATCTGGAGTGTGCAACTCAAACATACTAAAGTCTGTCGCTTTGCAGACACCACAGTACAACAAATTTGGAGGGCAGGAAACCCTGCCTAGATTTCAAGTATAGACTTCTTCTTCGTTTCCTTCCAAATGAATTGCAGGAGACTGGATCTATTCAGGCTCTAAAAAAAATCTGTTGATATCTAATGCCAGTTCTTCTCTGGTTTATGTTTCTATAATAGTTCTCAGTATACATGTGCATGTGTATGGATAGATTGCCTTGAAGGAGTCCTACTGCAGGAGTATCTCTCTTCCACGCTGAAACAAAAAGTTAGTATTCATGATGTTAGTGACGTTAAACACCACTAAATAATAAAACACTAATTGAATGTCCCTTTTGTGTGAGACAATGATTAGGACTTTGTGTGCTCCTTTTCTTCCTGGCAAATAATAGAATCAATTAAAAGTGCAATTTTGAAAGAAGCTATCCAGAAGCTACTATACTGCAATTATTCTTGTGATTATATTGTACTGAGAAGATAGGGTCGTGTTAGAGTTTTTAAGAATTGTATCATAATAAAAAAAATCAGGTTACATTCTTTGGATGTGTTGCAGAGATACAGTGCATTAAAATCAACTACTGATTATTGTTTCAAATTTTACATCCACATACCAAGCATCACAGTATTTTGATGATGAGGTGGGCTTAATTTCAACTCTGTGGTCTAAAGCAGAAGACGGCAGATTTATAAGGAGACTTAAATTTGACATTATAGAAATGTGTTCTAATCACTATGTATAGGATAATGTTGAATATCAGAAATTTTACTCCTAAACTTGAGATTAATGTACTTAAAATTGAAAAAAAATGTATCTATGAATAATATCTAATATTCCATTAGTCTTCCTCCCAGTCTGAGGAGAGGAAAAAAATCAGCAATAATTCTGGAAAAAGAAAAGACCCATTTTTTTCTTGCATTTTAGTTGGCTAAATCAAATATTATTTTATTTTTCCCTTGCTTTTATTTATGAAAAGACATTGTAAGCATTTTGTCTTGGAAGGTTGTAAACACTTTGCATGAGAGTAATACATGTTTTAGACTGACATTCTTAAATATTCTGCTGAAGTAAATGTAAATGCAGTATGCATATGAAAGAAGGAATATTCATGCTCACTGGTATACTTAATGTGTTATTTACTTAAGATGCTTGAGTAATTCTTAATATCACTGTCTATCTAATATGTGAGTTGTTCCCTAGTGTTTCAACTCTATGAGCTCAGCTAGTCACAAAATATGAAAATAAAGCAAGGATAAAAAAGAAAAATAGACAAATGGATTTTGGGATCTTATTTTATTTTAAAATTCATGTTATATAACTACTGGCACTATGATGTCGTACTCATCATGTTTGTGTTGCCTCTAGCCTGAAAGGCTTGTCTGAATCTGACAGTCTTATAGAGTTTATTTATGTTTCCCCTCAGTGTAATTTGGCTCAACAATACATCTTCATCTTCATACCTAGCTTGTTGTGTATTGGTTCCTCAGGAAAGAAAAAAAATTTCTCCTTGGAGAGGTTTTTGTTTGTTATGCAGACTTTTATCGACTAAATATGTGAAAGATCGTGTTTCTAATGTCTGATGCTGTAAGTCCCTTGTATCGAAAATCTATATTCTTTTATTTAGCTAACATTTTTTGTTATTTTCATTTAAGGTTTTGGGAAAATTCTAAAATATTTTTTATCTCTTCTTAAGTGTGTTTAAATACAGAATAGCCATTAGTTTCTTTTATGAGGTTTACTAAAAAATCACTTTCAAGTTAAACTTCTCTCCAGTGTGTGAGGAGGAATTCTCACAAGTTTAGGAAGCTTAGCATCTCTTTTACATGTAAAACTTATGTTTCTGAGGAACTGGCATATGTGTTTTACTTTCTTCCATTAGATTTCTAAGCCTCATGTATGCTATTACTGAAGAGTTTAAGATATTCTGTTGCTTCACTGAGTAATAACCCATCCTTGTGACTTTCAATATGTCAAGACAAGAATAAAGCCAGGTAGAGAGAGAAGATACAGTGGGAATAGGCAATCCAAGTGCAGAATAGTTCAGCTTAATTTTTGTAAATACACAGTCTATACAATGAAAAAGAAATCACTGGTTCTTCAAATGTCATATTAATAATATTTTTTTGTATTTGTCAATTATGTCTCAAAGTTTCATGAAAATTCTCTTTTGAATTTACACCAGTAAGTAGGCTATGACACCCTGATGACTAATCAGGCATATTTTACATAGCTGTATTTTCCACTGTCACATAAAGGAGACATTTATTATTAGAAATTACCTCTGTCTGTAACAGAGATTAGAGACTAGAACAAAAATAACTGGTATCTATGGAGGATAGCCACAGCAAGTGCATCTTCCTTTCTGAAAGTACTTCAAAAGTAGTACCCCCCTTTCCCCTCCCCCATTTTTTCTACCAGTATTATACTTTCCAAAGGAACTTAGGGTATTTCCAAAAACACTGTTTCGGATTTATTTTTTAATGTTCATACCATTAATATTTCAAACTGTCAGTCTGACAAATTCATAAATAACTGGAGTATTAAAGGAACAAGGGGAATTAATCCATATGCTTTCAAACTGCATGAGGACTGTGATGTTCTTTATATGAAAAAGGCAGATCAGTCTTACTTTATCTTATCTAACAGCAGCAAAGGAATGTTACAAGGTATGTGGCAAAGACCCATAAATTAGCAGTTTGCAAAAATTTAGCATTACAATAACTGTGTCAAGCACATAAAATCTTTAAAGTAGTAGGAACAATTTTAGGAAGACTTCTTGAGGAATTATGATTTACAATTTAAATTTATTCTTCAAGATAAAAAAAAAGTTTTGTTTGACTTCAATGCAATTATTGTGCTACATGAATATTAATGATATTCCTTTAGAAAAATAAAGTCAAGCTTAAGAAATCAGATCATTAGGTCATGTAGTCACTTGTCTTCATTATGAGAGCAGCAAATACTTGATCTCTTTTAAAAAGAC
Organism: Eulacestoma nigropectus; assembly: GCA_013397775.1. NCBI lineage: Eukaryota > Metazoa > Chordata > Aves > Passeriformes > Eulacestoma > Eulacestoma nigropectus. Next base: position 543,705 of record VZTE01005522.1, read on the forward strand.
AAAATATATACCTACAAGCATAAAGTAAGCTAGTCTCAATAGGTGATGAAAACTACAGTTTTTGAAACTAAAAGTAAGGAAAAAATACAGAAATATGGAATGGTTTGGATCAGAAGAGACTTTTCCAGATCATCTAGCCCTCCTCCCCTGCCATGGGCAGGGACCCCTTCCCCTACGATCAGATTGCTCAAAGCCTTATCCAACCTGACCTTGAACACTTTAAGGGGTGAGGAACCCGCAATTTCTCTGGGCAACCTGTTCCAGCATCTCATGACACTCACATTTTTTTCATTATTTCTAATTTAAGTCTACTCTCTATCAATCGATTAAGACTGTTGTTCCTTGTTGTGTCTCTACAGGCCCTGGTAAAAATTATCTGTCTTTCTTACAAGCCCCTTTTATATACTGATGATTCTGACATTCCCCTAATATCTTATCTCAGAACTTCTAGGAGAGGTTACAGTATAGAATCATAGAATACCCTGGCTCTACATAAACAGGAGATTCTGAGGAGTTATTTTACTGCTTTCTTTGTTTTGGATACTTTGGTTACAGTGATGTCCTAAAATGCTTAGCCAGCTTTGGGATTTCTTTGCATTGCTAAGTACAGAGCTGACTGAGGTGAAGGAAAGATGTAATGTGTTGACCATGAGTACAGAAGTGGGGTCCAAAGACACATATATACACACAAAGAGTTTAGAATTTACTCCTAAAATCCATAACAACTTTTGAAATTCCACTAGCATAAATTTTTATTCACTTTTAAAAACCATAAAATGAATGTAGATAGATGTCTGCATTTAGATGTCTGCAATCCAACTCTTGGGATGAGATCCCTGAGATGGGATTTTTTCACTCAATTTGTAGTGTATACATCATAATGAAACTAATTATGCCAGAGGTAATCTAGACAGTTAGCTGAGATCCCTCTCCTCCTGTCATTGAAGTTACAGTTATACTATTATAAACCGACTGAGATAGTGGCATTCGTGGCTTTTATGTTTGTACAATAGTAACCACATATAAGTCTTGAGGGCAGAGACATAACCACAGCAAAAATGACACAAAGAATGTATTTCTAGGAATTATTTTCAGTAGGTACTTTTGAAGTAATTATTTTCTTATATGAATCTGTGTATGTGTGTGGGAAGAGTGGTTGCATAAAAAGAGATTTGAGGAGCTTTTTACCAGTTGTATTATCTTCCAGTTCCAACACAAATAAATTAATTGCTGTCAAGCATTTTGTTGAAATATGAGAACATAAATTTATAGACTATGTAAGAGAGTATGGAATTAGAGATTTTATATAATAAATATTGTATCAATAATTATATTAATGGAACCATTTGGAAGCTTACTGAAACCATATTCGTACAGCTCTAAGTAGCAATCAAGAATCAAACATCAAAGACAGTGTAAGAATTTGAATCTGACATGTCATACATTCTTTCAAGCTTGCTATTAAAAAATCTAAACATAAAATCACATCTACAAAACAGAAAGAAATGATAATATTTTCAAAATTAAGTGTGACAAATTAGGAAATTATACAGTCATTAAACTGGATGCTTACTAATGTGAATTCTAATTACTTTTTCAGCTCACACTGTACATGGTTTCATGTTTAGTGAAAAAATATTGCAAAGTGCCATCAGTCGTTTAGCCATCTAATATTTAGGTATTGAGTTTTATCTAGATCATTAGGACCCTTTTAATAGCAAATGTGATAGCTGTAGACACCACTAAAACGTGCTCAATTTTACTGATTTTAGGGAGTATTGGATTGTGTATGTTAACAACCTACAGATAATCGGGGGGGGGGGGGGGGGGGGGGGG
>VZTE01005523.1:0-14696 GCA_013397775.1 Eulacestoma nigropectus
TTAGGCAATTGAAGGTGTATTGTCCTAAATCACTATCCCTTTTGTCGTGTATTATTGACTACACGTCTTACTTTGCTTATTTTTGCCGGGCATGGGTTTACTGTTTCGTTGTATGTATGTCCTTGCTTTTATGTTGCCTTCACATTCATAGTAACAAACACACATGTTATCATAAAAAACAAAAAAGGAGGAGTATGACCTCTTAGGAATGTTTAGATAATACAATATTTACACTAAAGTTTTTGCAGGCAGATCATCAATTTGATCCCCAGCAGAGCAATACCGGTCTGAAGATTTGCATGTGTGGAACCAATTTCTAAAAGGTTTTACGTAAGGATCCACAATCAGGTGTGCAATGGCAAGGCCTAGCTGATTTACTAACCTAGGAGAGAAGGTATGCATGTGTTTTGTTGCCAGCAGGTCTAATGTGGTTACGTGCCTGACCTGACAAACATCAATCGCCTATGAGAAAATGAGGCCCAGCGAGAGGAAAAATGATCTAATCACCATCCAGCCCTTGTGGCCAAGGCAGGAGCAGGGGTAGGACTGTCAGGAGCATGGCTGTGACCTGAAAGCTTACGGAGGCAGCCTGCCAACAGAGACCTCGTGTTCTACTGCATCCACCATCATGTTATTGTGTTCCTGCTGACCTTCTTCAGTTATTCCCTGTTCCATGCTTCCAGAGAGACATTTGGAAAAGTCAAAGTCAGCATTTTCCAGCTAATGGACTTCTTCCTGTCTAAACAGCACAGCCCCTGAGCTCCAGCCATATGAGCTTTGGAACAGTAGCCCTCTATTTCCAAATGCAGAAGAAGTATTTCTCTCTCTGAGGACATTGGACACTATTTTTGTTTTCCTATGCTGTGGATCTTTTGTCAATAGCATGGTTGTTCTTGATGATTTTTATTGATTGTGATCTGTATTCCATGTATCTTATCCTGTGACCAGCAAATGACCAGTAATAGTCTTAATAAGATGCTAACTTTACAGTGCAGATTGTTTTAGCATTAAAATACGTGAGCCCTTTGCATAAAAGACAAAAAAGGGGGAGATGTGGCATTTAGGTAAAACCTTATAAAATGAAGGCCTTGTTGCCTTTGTAAAATTATGGCTCAGGTCTGTTACTTTAGCTAGAGAAGGACTGTGGGAAAGAGGCATAGCTGAGTTACTGTTAGAAAAACATGCTGCGTGTTTATTGTATGCTCACCTAGTGGTGTGTGGTGATTGGTTAATTCAAGTCTGTTGTGCCTTAAAACTATGTAAACTCTAAAACTCTATAAAAGAGGTTATGTAGTATTAAAGTTAAGCATTTGCTTGGAAGTACCCGTGGGGTTTGTATGTCGTGTTCATCTCAACAGTGACATTGAGGAAAGATATATGAATTGTTGTGATGTCAGAGAATCCCAGCTTTGCCATGAACTCTCTTTCTTGTACCATGAAAAGAAGAAGCAATGTGAATTATATACTCATACACTATCTTACCATTCAATTAGTGTCATGTTACTGGTCAAAACTTCAAAACATTTCACTTTGGTTTTCCTGCACTGAAGTGAACATCTACTACAATACTTTAAGAAGATTGTCACACAGTCTGTGACAGATAAAACCAGAAGTTTGAAACACTTATGGCTCCCACTCACGCACCCTGACCCTCTGAGAGGGATGCTACCCCTGAGGCACGGTTATCTGATCCTTTTGTCAATCAGCTCCTGCACTTTTCAGCCTGGTGTACTATAGTTCATGATGGGATGAGACATACCTAGTTCAGGAATGGCAATGTCCAGAAGTGGCTAAGGCAAACAGCTGGGAAAAGTAGTAGTTTCAGCTGTTTTCAGTATTCAGGATTGTCAGAGACCTTATAATACATACACATCCTGTGCCCTTATCATACTACCACAAAAGCAGTTCAAGCCAGTAACACTATCTCTAAAGTAGCAATTCCAGGGCTTGATGCCATGTCCCACCATTGTGTAATGAGGCAGTAACCTGTAAGGAGGAAGCAATGCATTTCTTGAGGTGGGGAGTGTGCTGCATGGTGACAGGCACGACTTGACTGTCAGTACTTTGCCAATTCATTAAGTTCAGCAATCAATTCTCTGAAGATCTCAGTGGTTTTCTTAAAATGTGCATGGAGCTGAAGTTTTTTGGATTTTCCTTCCCCAGTTAAACACAGAGTTAAAAAAAAATAAAAACTGGGGAGACTTCTGTGATTTTCATAGTTGAAACTCACAACATTAGAAGGTTAAGAACAACACTGTTCAAAGTCTGGATGTTTATCTGAAGAAAATGAATTTTTCCTTTGAGACTTTGAAAGAAGTCATGGAAGTGACTTCTTAACTCATACAAGTGAATGAGAGTTAAACCAGTTTACGGGACTCGAGGGGTAAAGAGTGACATGAAGGATCAGTATGACATTATTTTCTACTTCCCATCAATCCAAAAATACCTCAGGTTATTTTCTACTTCCCATCAATCCAAAAATATCTCAGGAGCAGAGGTAGGCCTTTTAGGATATTTTGAGAGTTTTTCTTGAAGGCCCTCATTCCCAGACATAAGCTATAAGCATTCAATGGGAATTAGCACATGTCCTGAGCCATTAAAAAACATTCCTTTCCATCTACTGCCAGAGCAAACCTGACCATACTACTCCATTTTAAATACAGTTTTAAAGCATTTCAGCCATATTTGGTTCAAGATTGGTGAAAAGATATGAGACAGCCTAAGTTTAATTTGTATTGCTCTTCAACTTTCAGCACAAAACTTTTATTAAATTTCATTTACAAACTTTAATATTGAAGCTCAGTTTCTTAACACAAGATGAAAAGAAGTATGATAAAACATTACTGAGATATAGAAGAAGTAAAATAACTTTTGATTTGTACTTCATGCAATAAATAGATCAATTAATAATAAAAATAGCTTCAGTTTTAGATGAAATAAGTAATTAAATCTAACTAAATCTGTCTTTTTATAATAGACATTAAATTAAGCTACAGACTACAGGACTTCAAGAACCCAAATCATAAAATACACACTGAAAAAAACCAACCCTTTTCATCCTTGTATCAGTGATACTATTTCATACTGCAGTAAGGAAAAGGGTTGAATTAGATAATCAGCAGTGATGCCTTTTCAGCCCTAAAATCACAAGCCAAACAACATTGAAATGATAAAAAGCAGTTACCATTTATTGAAGGTCCTCCAGGTGCACTTATGTACTCATGATATAGGGCTTCGGCACTTTTATAAGTTTAGCAAATTAGCGTAATTGACAAGAATCCCCAATTAAAAGTACAGTTAATAAAGTAATTCCCCTCTTGGTTCAGCCCCCTACTGAAGCCTCCCTCTTGCTTCTAGCCCCACATTGTTTATGTCTAAATACATGGGAAAGTGACATGGCCTTGGTTCACTGAAGAAGCAAGATTAGAATAAGATTCCAGGCATGTGTTTGTCTAACCTAACAGAGTAGTTAGCTAAGAAACTATATAATTATACAGTAATAGTCTACAGAGCTACAAATATATGAAAAATATATAAAAAGCAAATCTTTTGGCTTCAGCAGATGCAATGCAATGGCTAAAGACAGTGTTTAGGAATTCCTAAATGATTCAATTTCTATTCCTAGTAGTAAATATCATTTTGAATTTGAAGAAATCTCTTAGTTTCTGTGGTTGTCCCATATGTAATATCACAATAAACACACTCAGTTAACTCATGAGTTTTTCTGGCCTCTGTTCCTCTCCTTTTAATGCTGTGTCTAAGAAGCTGTAGTCCAGAGAGCAAAGTATTAACTCCAGTCTGCAAAACATCGAGTTTCCTTAATTTAGTCCACAAAGTTAACCACTAGTCTACCTGTGAAAGAAATGCCAAGCTCTTTCAAGCTTTATAAATTGTTTAACCATCCCAGGAGACAGTGTATTTCTGTTATAGATCCTTATTTTGTTCCTTTTAATGAGTCATTGTATTTTTCAGTGAGGGAGTGTGTTGCTGCAGCATATAAGAATAGTTATCACATTTTGAGCAATATGAACAGCATGTACTTAGTTTTCTCTTTGTCCTCACTTGCTCTGAGTACATGAGTTATTGAAAATGAAGATCGTCTGAAAAGGAATGCTCACCCTCTCAGTAGGACGATAAACAAGACTATGCACAGGCAGTATTTGTGGTTGTGGTGCTCTCTCATGACAGGGAACATGTCAAGCTACATAGCCAATAAGCCTATGTATCTATTTGCTCCCATTTTCAAAATGCCATATTCTTCTTTATCCAAACTTCACTTGAGCACTAAGGTGCAGACAATATTTCAAACTACATCCCACTGCATCATGCAATGTGACCAAATCTGCTGCCCAGGAGAAGCATACAAAGTTTTAGAGTCTAGGGCTGTCAGATTACTTAAGGAGAGTAAACACATGAATTATTTCTCTTTGCTCATAGACATCCAGATTTTCTTCCCCAAAATTTATGTTAGTTGGCTGCAAAAAACCACCATGAAGTTGCATCTGACAACTGAAGTCCTGCTCACGCAGTATGTATAGCCTAAAGGGAATTCAAACTTTAGCAAAGACAGTTAACACAGCTACACCTGTTTTGGCCTGTATATTTACCAAGTTCTTCAATCATGTTACGAAAACTCAACTGAGCTCGTGTAATTAAAAAAAAAAAAGGAAAAAGAAAAAGAAAAAGAAAAAGAAAAGGAAAAAGAAAAAGAAAAAAAAAGAAAAAGAAAAAGAAAAAAGAAAAAGAAAAAGAAAAAGAAAAAGAAAAAGAAAAAGAAAAAGAAAAAGAAAAAGAAAAAGAAAAAGAAAAAGAAAAAGAAAAAGAAAAAGAAAAAGAAAAACCCCATATGCTTGTCAGTTTACAGTAACTTTCACTCTGACCTTTTTGCTCAAGAGATTTGTCATCTCATCTATTTCACTTTTCTATGCCAGACAAGAGAAAGTAATTATCACCTTCTTGCCCTTTAGAGATCTAATTTACTCTCTCAGTTCAAATGAAATTAACCCCAGAAAGACATCATAGCTCCAAATTACTTATATTCATTGTTCCATTGAGGAACGAGTATACCGGAAGATTTACTATCTGTGACAACTGATGGTAAAATCACACTCTAGTGAAGCTTGATTTTCCTTCATGAAGCCAATAAAAGTACACCAAAAGCCAATGGAAATTCTAGTTCATAATCCTTGCATCAGCAAAAAAATACAGGCCTTCAATACTTAGCATTGACATAACTTAAAAGTCTGAAATCAGAAGTCGAAGTTATTTTCTGAAAAAATGTTTCTTCAAGGATTTTCCTGGAAGTTTTTATGCACAGATAATAGTTGTGGTCTCTCTCTTGTAGACTGCCTTCTGTAATAATGCAGAGGACACATAACTCATGCAGTAATAACACTGGTTGTTTCATTTTGAAATAAATCACAGATACGATTAATATGACAGTGTCTTGGCAGATAAAAAAGTTGAGAGAAAGACAGCAGAATAATCAGATAAACAAAACCTAGGAGGCCTTGAAAGAATATAATTAAAATGCATATAAGGTTTCTTGGAAAAAAATACTGATAAACTCCTCTTCTTCTGTTTTCTAATGCATTTAATTTGACAACTAGTTCATCTATTATTTACAGCACAGAAATATACTCTACCCAGAAAATGTCCCAAGAAAAGGAAAGCTGTGTCATTTTGCACAGATACAAAAGCTGTTCTTTGCAATCTTCATGGAAATGCAATATTGTTTACTGTACACTTCTAAAATTATTTTCAGAAGACAGTGATTTTTTGTTTGCATGAAAAATCCATGAATGTGCAAAGAGATACAGAAACTGCAAAACACAAAATTATCTGAACAGATCTCTGTAAAAAACATTATTTTAAAATTTTTTCAGCTCAGTAATCCTGCTTGACTTAAGCTGAATGAAACATTCGAATAAAAAGAGAGCCTTTCAATTTCAACAGTTTCAGCTAACCAAAAATAATGTTATGCCTAAGGAACACTGAGAAATATAAGCATTAGTTGCAAGAGAAAGAACACTTCTTCAGATAACTGTTCCAACTGTTCCAGCTCCAGAGACTAATAACTGATTGCTACTAATTTTCGTGGTCTCCAGTCCAGTTCCCACTGGACACATGTTCAAGCCAGAAAAAGAACATCTTGTCATAACTAGTATTATTGTTCAAAGTTTCAGGAAAGTGTGCAAGATTGAATAGGTCCAGGAAATTCTGAACTCAAACTCTATTCTCATGAATAGTTTCTGTACTGGGGCAATGTGAGTGTACTACAGTGTTGCTGATGAGGTGTACCTGTTCTGCCTCAAAAATTGTCTCTTTAGAAAAATCACTCTCAAATTATAAATGGCTGGTACGTAATCCTGAAGAACCTGTATTCCTCTGATTTTTTCAGAGGCAATGTAACAGCAACAGCAGAAGACTTTCTGCTGACGTTTTAGGGACAGCATCAGAATCCCATACTTTTTTTCCCCCACCCTGTCTTATGATAAAGAAATAAGCTTCAGTTCATCACACTCTTGTGAATGGCAAGAAAAGAATTACATATTGACATGAAGGACCTATAGCAGCTGAAAGGAGATAGAGAATTTAAGTAAAAAACAGCAGCCTTGTAATGGTATGGTGATACATTTGTGAGTCCTAGTTTGTCAGTAGAAACTCTTGTCTGTGACATCTCTTGAAGCAGAAGTTTTAATCTCACAGGAGCTTTGACATCACCTTCCAAAGTACATGGTTACTTATGTTGTAATGTAGCTGTTCATATTACCAAAATAAGAAGAGCATAGTTAGTTTGTATTTGGGGCTTTAATGTATCTTAGTTGCATACAGATCAATAAATAGATGCCTTAAACCTCTTGATTAAGAGGTCTTAAGGAGATTTAAAACACTTTATACTTACAGTAATTTCTGTGAGCCTCAACTGACCTTCTCTAAGCAGGCCTGACTTAAAAACTAAGCCTAAACATCAATTTAGGTTAGGAAGGAAAGAAAAAAAAAATAGTGAGGACACCATCCACTTTAAAGTATATTGGCAGCTGTATGTAAAATAAAACAAATCTCTCTTCCTGTACAGGATGTTTCCTTAGGAATACATCAGGAACAGCTCCACTTACCAGTCAACAATAAAGCAGTCCGAAAAAAGCATACTTGAAAAGAAAGGAAGTATGCAGCATGGTACATGACGCAAGTCTGGGTGTAAATGAGAAGCTATGAATCACTAGTACAATTTGCCATTACTGCTGCTGTAGGGATAGGCCAATGCATAATTGCAGTGAAATTCCCCAACTCGTTCTAAACTTGCAGTGCCTCGGGTTTCATTATAAATTCAAAATACAGAGGAAGGTTATGGCTAAGGTCTTCCACGTGTATGTTTTCTGAAATAGTGTTTCAGAAAGACATGTTTACAAAACTCCCTATTTGCTAAGGCTAAAGACTTCCATTTGTGTCTGAGTTTGCTATTCTGAACTAGCCCTGCTGTAACAGTACAAAAAAAACTTCAGCGATGTGCAATCTTCAGGTGGTCTTTTCAATCCAGCAAATTTCTCACCCTTCTAGCACCTTTTACCACTCTCTTTAAAATTAAAATAAACACACATTTTAATGGCAAAAGTTACATATTTATTCACATTTCACATAGGAAATATTTTCTGCTACATAGTACAAAATTGATATAGGGAGGCAACCTTATGATTCCTGATATGATTCTTTGCTGAAGATAAGTTCACGATAGTGAAACTCAAGTGATTTATCACTGACTTGTGTATTGCTGTTTTCTGCAATGATCAAATGCCTGGAAGGCAAGTATACAAGCAGAATGACTTCTAAACTACTCTTCAATTCCTGTGCAGCAAACTTATAATGGAAAGCCTTGCTGAAAAGTTTTTAATCACAGCAATAAGACTACATACATGAGCAAGCAAAATTAGCCTGCTCCTGAATCAAAATGTTATGTTATTAACCTCAATGAAAGTAAATAAAATAACAATAAACAGGATATAACTGGCGCCAGTATTTATTCCTTAACAGAAATATTTTTCGCAGGCATCTATGTGTTAATTGCATCTACCCAGGTGATGCAAATTAACAAACAAAATGCAACAATTTCTGTTGGGCTGAAGAAATCAGTCAATTTATTAAACAATATCAAATAAAAAATATATATTGTTTAATATATAATTTATATAATACTTATTAAAAAACATACTACAGTGTTGCATATAAGCAAAGCCTTAAAAAATGAAGGCCTTGCTGCCTTTGTAAAATCATGGCTTAGGCCTGTTACTTCAGCTAAGTAGGGAAGGACTGTGGGAAAGAGACACTGCTGAATTAGGGATAGAAAAACATGCTGCGTGATTGCTGCCATGTTCACATCGTGGTGTGTGGTGGTTCGTTGAAATTATGTTTGTTGTGCTTTAAAACTATGTAAACAGATAACCAGCTAAGTGCTTAAAAAGGCTGGTTTTTTGTAATAAAGTGCTGATGCTTGCCACCATCTTCAGCGTCAGTCTTTTGTGTTCTCTGTCACTACAGTACTTTCATCTAAAGATCTCAGTGTAACCTGGAGAAATTAAACAATCTCATATTAGAAACTTGTGCTTGTTATTTCCTCCCAGTATGAAGTAAGCATTCAGCACTTAAGTCATAAAATTCAGTCAAGTCACTAATTGCTTTGCACCTTTGGGAATCTTTCTGACAAAATTTAAATGATGAATTAATATGAGTTAATAATAAACCTGCGTTTTACAGGTTTCCATTAGAAACTGAAATCTGACAAATTCTGTCAGAAAGATTTCTTGATTTCCTCTGGCAAGAAGTATAGACTTAAAAAGAAAATACCTAATGACAAATTTTTATGAATCCAAGTCTCATCTAGGAATACAAATGAAAGTCTTTACATATGTTCAGTACTCTGCAGATCACAATAAAAAATGTGAACTGCTGTAGATTCTTTGCTAATTGAGAGCTGAGAAAATTCAGCAAATTTAGGTGACCAAAGGGAAGCAGTCGAGTAGCAGATTCTTCAAAAAACTTCATCTATCCTGTAAGTTTGAAAGCCTGTGCTATATGACTATGATACATAGAGCAAATTGGTACTGAGAAATATTGTAATATGTGCTCTATCCTCTAAATAAGTCAATTAATGCAGGCAATTGAATGCTACTGTGCAATTTTAAATTTATTTTTATTTTTTGATGTTGAGTTTATAAAGCAGTCTCCCTCCCCAACTCCACCTGTCTTCACTTGACAAGCAAAGCAAGTAGCCAGGTTTTCCATGTTGTCAAGGACTGAAACATTTTCTGTATCAATACAGATTTTCCCAGGTAAAGAGGCTATTGGCCAAATCTAGGAGTCACACGTATCATCACCCATAAACTCCTCCAAACTTTATTTGCCAGTTGCAGTGTGAAGAAAGGACAGCCAGTTCCTGCTGTGTGGCCTTTGCTAAGCTCTTTTGTTCCACTTCTGGATGAATCCCTTTTAGGAGAGTCAGCAGGGATCCAGTTTCAACATTGTGTATGATGCCTTTGAAGCCTATTTTCTGCTCTGTACCACATTAGTGAGCCAAACATTTACATGCCTTCTTGGCTTACACTTCATGATACTGAGTGCATGCATCTATGCCTGTTTATGAATCTATATTGGCCACTAGATTTGGAACTTGTCTTTGTTATTGTATCGTTAAAATGTAGTTCATTGCAACTACTTTTGCAGTAAACTCTATGTCAGCGTGAAGAAAGATTGTACTTGCAGCACTTCTTACTTTCCTATATCCACTAAATACTATTTCTTGGTATAAATATCAGATTTCCCTACAGTCTGGGTTATGCCAGAAATTGTTTTCCAAAAAACAATGATGTTTGTAGAGACTGGAGACTGCAATTCATATACAAATGAAGCCTGGAACAAAACAGGATGGAGAAAGAAGAGGAACAGGGAAGTCTACCTGATGTTCTAGCACAGGCATCCTGTATTAATGTGGCAGTCTGCAAAGAAAAGAAACAAAAACACAGAACATGAACACAATCATATGGGGTCCATCTTACACACAACATATATGCCAGATGTATATCTCATGCAAACATGCAGATAAATAAAGCAAGCATGACAACTTGCTTTTCTTTACCAGCTTATTATGATCAGCTCACTAATCTCAGCTGCAAGTTACAGTTCGAGTGGATGTCGAGGAAACCCTAGAAGAACATAAACAGCATTCTGTGAATGCTACCTATGGTACCACAGAAGGTGTTGCAAGGATTAAAACAGAAAAAATATTCTCTTTCACACTCAGTTTTTCTTTTTTTTTTCAGATTCCTTTCCTCAGAATTGAAGAAGTTGTGTATCAATTTAGTTTAAAAAAAACCCAAACAACAAAAAACAGGGAGGCTCAAAAAATAGTTCTGCTTGTTTTCACAGGTGCAATCACACAGTCTAACAGAAGATATTACCTCTCCCTAAAAAGATTGACTTTATCATATCCTGAGACTAGAACAGCCAATTACATTAACATTTTTCTAAAAGATAAAAGTACAGCAGAGGCAGAGTGTGAGAACTGTGGAACTCACAGTTCAAGTGAAAAGACACAGTCCAGGCAGCTACTGGCTGGGAGGCAGTTCGTGACATGGACAGAAATAAGAGTCCTCTCTTACAAAAGCAGGTTTTGATACTGCAGTTCCCATTAATTCCAAATGTTAGTTGATATAAGTGAAAATGTTAATAGAACTTGAAATTTCTATTACAAATATTACATTACAGTTATCACTTTATAGAAATTACTGCAGCTTTTTGATTAAACAGGCCTTGCATTTTTTCAAGTAGTTAATAAAAATGTGATGTTAACTGGTCATGTGAATTTCACTGAGTGTCAAAACAGCAAATTCTGATCATACAAATACCAGCTTATGTCCACAACCTTAAGTGCCAATAGTTGGTTTACACTGGGGTAAAGTCAGCCATGGCTCTGGCTTTTCCCAGCAGCAAGCAGCCACTGAGATGCCAGGGAACTGTTTAGAGCCCTTCCATTCTCACCAGCAGACTGGTTCTGTACCTCTCTAATTTACTCCTCAGCTCCTAACCACCCAGGCTAAATCACCATCACTTGGTTCCCTAGAATAACAAAGTATTTTGGACAAGAAGAATGTTGTGACCTTGAACACAGAGAAATAAAATCAGGATGTAGACGTGGCACTTAAGGACAAGGCTAAGTGGTGAACTTGGCAGTATTGGGTTAACGGTTGGACTTGATGATCTTAGAGGTCTTTCCCAACCTGAATGATTTTATAATTCTATGATTCTAAGAAAAAAGAAAGCATGCAATTTTTTGGTTCCACTGTTACCAAAAATTCGGTAACATCAAAAACTCCTTAACACTAACGTAGCATTAAGAAGCAGGCATTCTTTATTTGGCCGGATGCACGAGGGGATAGCTCCTCCCAAAGCCCTTCATGCTGAGTACTGGGAAGTTTCTGTTTATATACTGTATTCTATATACATATTCATTTATTGTCCTGGAATAGACATACATATGATAATCATTTCCCCAAAATCATTAATATATTTCCTTTCCCCTTTATGCATGCCTTCTTCTGTCCTGGGGGTCTCTCTGGTGGTCCCTGGTGGTCGGGGACCCCAGTGCTTCAGTCAACCTTGCTGCAATGGTAGGACACTGGGGTTGGTGAACTTCCAGTTCTCTTTCTTACACCATGGGCATTGTGCAGCTCCATAGTTTTTGGCAGAGCAAGCATTGTGTTAGCTCACCAGGTATAGACAAATCTGTTAACATCATCACATAATCTTCACTCACATAGTGCTTTATGAGTGGATATACCAACATCACTTTAAAAGCAGTGCCAGTATGAAAAAAACATGCTCTGAATTTTTTCCATAAAATTTAAAGAAATTTAAAGATATTTTGAACTGGCACAATAGTTTATGGGCATGTTACAATAAATTAGAATCACCGTAACTATAAACACATTCAGTTAATCTGTAAAGAAAACAGACGTACTCACACAGCAATGGGAAAATTAAGTCTCAAATGGAACTGCATCGTTCTGAATGTTCATTGGAAGATCTCAGTTCAGGTAAATTTTCTAGTTTCTCTGTGATGATTTACTGAGGTGTAAAATTACCAGAGTGATTAACCAACACAATTAAATTTGGTTTGTAAAACCACTAGCAAAATCTAGACTTCAACAAGTTTTAAGTAGGTTATGTTCATCTTATGTACAACTCAAAAATATATGCTTCTATGGTCTTTTTAGTTCAATTTTTACTTTTACTGAAAGATAGTAATCAAGTATTTATATGAAGGGAATTTTATAGGCTAAGATTTAATTTGGCAATTTTCATTATCATTTTCTACACCTTTAAACCTGGTTATTAACAGTTTTCTATATTGACCCATTGTGGATGCTGAAAGCTTGGTTGCAGAGAGATTTTCCAGCTCTCTGTCAGTATCTGTGTGAAAGCGAAGACTTTCACACGGATGCTGGCTGACAAACAGTTAGAGAAAACTGTAAACTAACTTCTTTATCTTGCAGGTGCAAGATGTTTTGCAGTAGCATAATGGTTAGCTGAAGGATTGTTTTAGAATGGGTGTTGTTGAATCTAGCCGATCATTCTGAGAGGTGGATGGTCAAGGAACCAATAACCTTATGCCATTCAAGCGAGCTAGGGGATATAAACCTCTGTATATTAATAAATAAGGACAATTCTGCTTTTCCTGATTTCTGTCTGCTTCATTTCTCTCTGTCCCCAGTACAACAGTGACAACCCATGAACCTGAAAGTAATGATATAACCTGAGATGGGGGAGTATTTGTGCAAACTCTTCGCATTCCAGTTATTTGAAATCTAGCCATGAGCTGTAGAATAAAACGCAACAGACTTCAGTGTTGGGCTTGTCTCAAAAGAAAGAAAAGATAGGCTCTCTCTTCTCAGACAGTGAAGTTGGCAGAAACTACCCAGTAACTCAGACCAAGTTAAGATTGTTGCTTTTCATAACATGTGAGAGGTTTTGAGATGACCTTTAGATTTCACATTGCAAAAAATTAAAAAAAAAAAAACTCCTCACACAACTGCTCATGCAACACATTTAATTTTTTTCATCATAAATAAAAGATATTTTTGTTACAGTTGGTTCCTGCATGCCATTATGTGAAGCTAGATGATGAAACTTCTATTTACATGCCTCCCTGGCGCCTGAATTACTTCTAAATTTTTAGCTGATTATACACCACAAAATGTTCCTCACCACTTTACTGCATTCATCCCTCATTTACATTAGATTGAAGCAACCAATTCATCAGTATATATTTGTTTTCTGAGGAGTTTCTACTTTATTTTGTTAAAGGCTCCTGTTGCGTTCCACTGTGGGAAGCTACAAGGAGTTCTTTTAAAAATAGATGGTCTGGAACGAAATTAAGTCAACCGAGACAACCTTGTATCTGAGAACCATTTATTGATAACGAAAACAAAACAAAAGGAGCTGCCCTACAAAAGAGGACTAGAAAAGACAGAAAAGGAGGAAGGAAGATGGAAAGGGGGTCTGGGGGGAGGCGAGGGAGAGAGGGACAGAGAGAGAGACAGATAGACAGACAGAAAAAGTGGGCATTACCAGCAGAGGATCGGGGAGTGCTGTCAGTGTCCACGCAGCAGGGCGTGTGTACACTCTGCCTGCTGGGGAGCCTGCACAGCTCCCGGAGAGGCGCGGCTTCACAGGCACAGCTTCCGCAGCGACGGGCAGCTGGACATGAGGTGAGTGAGTGGGCACTCAGGCAGGAGGTGCAGAACCATGGACAGGGTCACGGCGAGGATTGCGGCAGCAGGCTGGATCAGAGGCAGGCAGGATTGGACACAGGTGGCTCAGGCAGGGATGCAGGGACGAAGTGGCAGGGCATAGGTCAGGGACACAGTAAGGCAGGACCGACACGAGGGCGAGCAAGAGCCAGCGAGGACAGAAGAGCTAAAGGGCAGGCTAGAGCTATGGCAAAAAGGGCAAAACAGGCTAGGGCCAGGGCAAGAAGTAGATCTCAGCAGGCTGGAGCCAAAGCAAAAAGCACAAGACCCAAAAGGCCCCCAGACTCAAAAAGCCCAAAGCCAAAAAGCCCAAGCCAAAAAGCAATTCTCAAAAAATAAAACAAACCCCAGAGTCACCAAGCCCCCAAAAGCAAAAAGCACAAGACTCTAAAGCCCCAGAGCTTGTGATGCAGTTACTTTTTATGCCCCCTGGCTCCTCCCAAAGTGTGCCTGCTGATAGGAGACCATTGGCCCAGTCCAACGTTCCGCAGCATTGGTGAAGATCTTTTGCCATCTGATTGGAGAACCTCTCTGGAGGGTACAGGGTCCTTGGTGTTCCCCTGCTGACTGCCTGTCCCATGTGAGATACGAAATGGTTGCCAGGCAAAGTCCCCCCAGGGACAAGGCTGTCTCCCATCTTCTCCTGGTTGACTCCTGTAAGTGGCATTTGTGCAACCCCTCCTCCATATACCTCTAACAATCAGAGACAAATCAAAACTAAATTGGCTCCTCACACCTCCTCTAAAATTATGCAATACATAGTCTGTGAGAAAGTCATTGTTATGGCCTCTGATAGTTCAGACAGTGTTGAGAGAGGTCTCTTTTCTAGTCACACGTTGAGAGTTGTGCAGTGTAACATTAAATGAGAGCTACAGGATGATTCTAGTCTGTCAC
>VZTE01005526.1:0-17263 GCA_013397775.1 Eulacestoma nigropectus
GTCCTTCTCCCCAGGGCTGCTCCTGATCAGTTCTTTATCCAGCCTGTGCTTTTGCTTGGGATTGCCCTGACCCCTGTGCAGAACCTTGCACTTGGACTTGTTGGACTTCATGAGTTTGGCACAATCCCGCCTCTCCAGCCTGTCCAGGTCCCTGTGGTTCCCCATCCCTTCTCTCCCGTGTGTGACCCCGCCACACAGCTCTGTGTCACCAAGTGCCCTCGATCCCACTGTCCATGTCACCGACAGACCTTCACAGCTCCCTGCCCGTTTCTCTGCCCACTTTGCCGTTGCAGCCAGTGCTGGCACTCGGAAGCACTGGGCAGGTGCTTGGGATCAAAGGTGCCAACGGGACCATGGAACGTTTGTCTGCCTGGCTTTCCAGGGTGAGGGAGTTTGTATCATTCCCTGGGGTCCTGGGAGCTTCCCCCACCTCTTCTCCAGTGGGTTTTTAGAGGAGCTGGGAGGGGGGTGGGGAGATGGGGCTTTGCCCAGTTACCCTTGGTTCAGGAGGTGCAGGAGCACAGGCACAAACCCATGGTTGCAGCAGGTGTGGGGAGGGGTTCTCCTCATCCTGAATCCACCCTGGATCCCAACACAGGGATCACAGAGGAGCTGGGCTGCTCTCCCTGGCAAAAGCTGCTGCTCCTGCTCTGCCCAGGCAGCTCCAAGCTCGTCGGTCAGCAAAGCTGGTTTGGCTTTCCCTGTGCCTGACCCTTCTGCAGCCAGATCTGGGGCCAGCTGTCACCTGCAGCCTCGGGCCATTTGGCTTTTATTTTCTTTTTTTTAAAGTGGAAAGAATTGCCCGCATTTAAATGGGGTCACTGACCAAAGTCATCTCCTGCCATCAGGGGTGGATCATCCCAGGGGTGAGGATGGCCCCTGCCCCAATTCAGCGAGGATGGGGATATGGGCTGGCAGAGAGGTGCTGGTCCAAGGCACATGGAATCATGAAATCATGGAACAGTTTGGGTTGGGAGGGACCTTAAACTTCACCTTGTTCCATCCTTATGCCTTGGGCAGGGACACCTCCCACTATCCCAGGCTGCTCCAAGCCCCATCCAGCCTGGCCTTGGACATTTCCAGGGATGGGGCAGCCACAGCTGCTCTGGGCCCCCTGTGCCAGGGCCTCCCCACCCTCCCAGGGATCAATTCCTTCCCAATATCCCATCCATCCCTGCTCTCTGGCAGTGGGAAGCCACTCCCTGTGTCCTGTCCCTCCATCCCTTGTCCCCAGTCCCTCTCCAGCTCTGGGGGAAGGAAGGTGAGTGCTGCCTCGTTGCTGCTGCTCTGTAAAGAGGAGCCATTCACCTTCTTCTGCTGCATTTTCACTGTGCCCAGTGGCCCTTGGGACTGGTGTCACCCCCCCAGCACCCCGAGCCCAGCCACTCCCCCCACTGTGAGGACTCCTGCCAACATCTTCCCTCTCCTGCTGCTCCCTCTCTGCCTTCTGCTCCTGGGGATGACAGGGAGAAGATGAAACATTTCCCTAACACAATTATATTCTAATTTTGCGTGTGTGGCCATAATTTCCCTGTCAGCAATTGTAATTAAACCTCTGAGCTTTGCTCTCCCGCTGCTGGTGGCTGGGCAAAGTCAAGTGATGATGGGATGGGATGGGATGGGCAGGAGCTGGCATGAGCCTCGCTGATTTTCCACAGGCATCTGTGGCCAGGACAGTGTGGGATGAAAGTGGTGAGGAGATTTTCCTGCTCCGAGCTGTTTTGTTCACTTGGTCTATGTTGAAAATAGAATTTGCATTTCACAGAATAGCTGGGGTTGGAGGGGACCTCTGGAGATCATCCAGTCCAACTCCCTGCCAAGGCAGGGTCACCCAGAGCAGGTGACACAGGAACACGTCCAGGTGGGTTTTGGAGTCTCCCTGTCTTGGACAGAGTCTCCACAGCCTCTTTGTTCAGCCTATTCCAGGGCTCTGCCACTCTTGTGAAAAGAAGTTCTTCCTCATGTTGGGGTGGGACTTCTGGTGGTTTAGTTTATGGCCATTGCTCCTCGTCCTGTTGCTGGGCACCTCTGAACAGAGTCTAGTCCCATCCTCTGACACCCCTTGGAGATACTTGTATGGATTGGTGAGATCCCCTCTCAGTCTTCTCTGGACTAACCAGGCCCAGCTCCCACGGTCTCTCCTCATCACAGAGATGCTCCAGACCCCAAATCATCTTTGGGGCCTCCGCTGGACCCTCTCCAGTTGCTCCTTGTCCTTCTTGTCCCAGAACTGGACACAGCACCCCAGCTGTGCCTCACTGGGGCCGAGTAGAGGGGCAGGATCGCTCCCTGCCCTGCTGGCCACGCTCTTCCCGATGCCCCCCAGGGTCCCCCCTGGCCCCAGGACACTCTGCTGGCTCAGGGACAGCTTGTCACCCACCCGGGCCCCCAGGTCCTTCCCTGCACAGCTGCTCTCCAGTGAGGCACCCCCAGCCTGTGCTGGCACTTGGGGTTATCCCTCCCCGGGTGCAGGACCCTACACTTGCCCTTGCTGAACCCCCTTAGGTTTTTCCTCATCCAACTCTGCAGCCTGTAATTAATTAGCCTATAATTAATAATGCCTCCTTCCTGGTGTGTACAGCATCATGGCAAAAGTGTGTCCCTAGGCCTGTTCGTGGGGAACGAGGAAGGCTTAAAACTCCTCTGACATCGTGGGGTTTTTTTGGAAGCTGAGAAGTTCCCCCTTCCAGTTCACAGCGTGGCCCCCTCAGTTTCCCATTTCAGGCTATTTTGGTAGGGCAGGAGGAAGCAGAGGGGATGGGGGATGCACAAAGGGGCACCACGGGGATGCTGTGCAGACACATCCACCCAGAGGTGACACCAGAGGGGCTCTGGTGACATTCCCCATCTGGAGAAGTGCTGGAGCCTCAGGCTCAGGGGCAACTTGAACATCCCCTGAGCACCTCGTGAGGTGGGGTAGGGGCATGAAACACAGCATGGACAACATAGAACCCCAGAACCCTGGGACCTCCTGAGTGGGAAGGGACCCACAAGGATCATCAGAGTCCAGCTCCTGGCCCTGCACAGGGCAGCCCCAAGAACCATCAAGATTCTCCCAAGAACCCCAAGAGCATCTCGAGTTCTCATTGTTTCCATCCCTTGAACCTTTGGGATGGGGGTAGCAGTTTTTACCCTCTTCACAATTGGTCGTGTTGATGATACACAACTGATAAAATTGTAAATAATGCTGAGGTTGTGTCCAGGTGCTGGGAGCCTAAATGAAGCAGTTTCACAGTGACTCTTGCAATGCTCAGAGCTGGCGATGCCAGGGGAGAAAAGTGTAGTGGAGGCTCCAAAGGAGGGCATGGAGAGCTTCCCCCACAGGCAGGTCATCCTCTAGGGTGTCATCCTCAGCTCTGCTGCCCAGAGCAGCTGTGGCTGCCCCTGGATCCCTGGAAGTGTCCAAGGCCAGGTTGGACTGCGGTTGGAGCAGCCTGGGACAGTGGAAGGTGTCCCTGCCCATGGCAGGGGTGGCACTGGATGGGCTTTAAGGTTCCTTCCAAACCAAACCGTCCCATAACTCTGTGATCTCCCCTGGAAGAGGAGCAGTTCCTCTGGCTGGGTTTTTCTCTCTGTCCCTGGTCTCTGTGCCTCAGTTTCCCCTCTGTATGATGACATCAGGGCCACACTCTGCTCGTGTGGAACCCTTGGAGACCATTGTAGGTGCTGTTGGGTGTGAGCCCACACCACCATCCCTGGGCACGGGAGCCCTGAACAAGCTCCGTGGCAGAACCTGCCTGACTGGGGGGGCTGAATGAGGTGTCCTGGCCCCATTCCCAGAGCCAAAAACCAGCCAAGGTCACTGAGATCACCAAGGAGCTGCAGGGCCCATTTGTGTCTTCAGGGCTGCTGGTGCAGAAGGAAAGGGTGAGACCTGAAGCTGGATGGATGGATGGATGGATAGATAGATGGATGGATGGAAGGGTGGATGGAGGGAGGGATGGATGGATGGATGGATGGAAGGGTGGATGGAGGGAGGGATGGATGGTTGGATGGAGGGATGGGTGGAGGGATGGAGGGATGGATTGCTCAAAGGGAGCTTTGGGGTAGGTTGTTCTGCCTCTGAACCCCCACTCTGGCCTGTCAATGTCCCCATGGCACATTCCAGTGGTTCACGAAGGTCTGGGGAAGGCTCGCTGCAGTCTTTGGCCAGGAGAGCTTGGGAATGCTGGGCTGGTCCAGCATCTGTTCAGTGGAAATGGGTGGGGGAGGCTCTGTCCCCATTGGGGGCTGTGGGACACCAGCCCCTGCCCTCAGAGCCTCCCACCCGCTCTTACAAAACTGGAAATTAATAAAGTACAAGTCAGTGCTGGGCAACAAAATAGGCTTTTAAAAAAAATTATATATAAACTGGAGAAAAGTCCCCATTTCCCTGGAATTTCCTTTGAGCTGGGCTGGGTTTCCACCCTGTGATTCCCTGGGCATGGCGCTGCCCCCTCCAGGGACCCAGACCCTTTTTCCTTCTGTTAGTGACTGGGGACGCTGTGACAGCCACCCACAGCCAGGGACACTGTGACAGCCACGCACAGCCATGACCTGATGCCTGCTGCAGAGGGGATGGATGGGCCAGGCCCACCCGGCGAGGCCGGTGGCTGCACTGAGCCCCCCTGCCCCAGCACCAGGGCAGCCCGAGGAGGTCCCCTCAGCGTGGGGACAGCGAGGGGCACAAGCAGTCGAGCGTGTCCCACCCAGAGCCGAGGTCTGGCGGCCCCATCCCGCCCCAGGCTCCCTCTGATCCCAGCTCAGGGAGGTGAAACTGAGCGGGACGTGCGGAGCGTTGCTCGCTGCAGATGCCCGTCCTGGAGCCACCGAGACGTGGCCAGCGTCCGGCCGGGCTGGGCCACTGGCAAGGGGCCGGTGGGAGCTCGGGGCTCCTCGCTGGATCCCGAGGACTTTAAGGAGCAAGTTTGAGTTCATATTTGCATTTAGTCACAGTGTGAGTCAGACATTCCAGCCCCGGCTGCTGAAATGCCTCAGCTCTGACTTCTGATTTCCCACTGCGACCTTGGGTTGGTTTTTGATTTTCTTTTTGTTTGTTTTTTTTTTTCCCCTTTTCTCTTTCCCTTTCCCTTTCTCTTCTTTTTCTTCCCTTTCTCTGTCCCTTCTGGCCAGTCCCATTCCAAAGGCAGGTCACTGGCACTGGGCACAGGTGGGTGGGGCAGAGAGATGGGCACCGGCATCCCGGAGAGTTTATTCTTCCCTGTAGCAGCGGGAAGCCAAGGGAGAGTTAAACCCTGCCAGGTGGAGGGGGTTGAGCCAGGGAGCCCCCACATCCCTCCCGCAGCGGTGGAGGGACACGGGGGTGGCACTGAAGCCACCAGCAGCTTTTGGCTCCCCTGGCCATTGCGGAGAGGTGCCAGGGCAGGGCAAAACTGGGGGGAGGAGTGGGAGGAAATGGGACAAACTGCCAGGACAAGCCCACCAGACCCTCCCCTCTGCTCCGGGGTACGTGTCAGGCTTGTGCAGGTTTGTTTGTCCTTAGCAGTACGCCAGCTCTTGATTTGTAAAGTTTTTAATTAGAACTGACCTGGAGCTCAGCAGGCTCGGAGCAGGAGCTGCCTCCCCCTTTTCTCCCCCCCTTGCACCCACAGCCGGGTCCTCGGGGACATTGGGGTGTCCAGCCCAGACGTGGGGGCTGCGGGAACCCCGCGCCGGGGGCTGGGGGCAGGAGCTGTGCCGAGCGCTTGGCCAGAAAGGCGATTTTGTTTTCGGTTTCCTGGATGATGCATTCCACATGGCGTTGCATCACGCACAGCTGTTACATCACTTTAGCCAGGAAATTTAAAACAAGTGGCCTGGGCTGGAAATGGTGCTTTAATTATTATTTATGGATAACAACAACAACAGCGAGAGAGAAGAAAGGCCTCGAAACTCTTTCTNCACCTCTCACATTACAGCTACTTTGTCCCCAGCTGCCTCCCGGCCCCTGCGGTGGGGAGCGGCCCCCGGGATGGGCTCCCAGCGGGGGCGACTTTTGGGCTTGGCTTGGCTGTTTGGCCACACTGACCCCCTCCCCTCCTTCTTGGCCACCCCAGCAGAGCTGGGACACTCTCTGCCTCCTGGCACCCACAGGGACACTTCCTGCACCAAAGGGTGACACCTGCCACCAGCAGCTCCCCAGGAGCATCCTTGGCTTCGCTTGCTGTCCTCCCTTTGGGTGCCGTTTGTCACCAGCAGCCCCCGCCGCTGTTCCGACTCTGCCAGCTGAGTTGTGACAATCACTATCCCCCATGGGACACTCTGGGGACAGATCCCAGTTTATCCCTGCCTGCTGGGGCTGCCCCACAGGGCATTTGAGGGACATTGGTGACAAGGATGGATCCCTTTCTCCAGCCTATTTTGCTGCTTCCCGCTGTGAGGACAGAAGCGATGCCGAGAGCATTGTCATCCTCATTGTCCTCCCTGCCAGGAGGCACCCTCTTCTTCCTCTCTTCCTTTGGGCACAGCATGGAGCAGGGACACTGCTCCCCTGCTGCCACCACCCCGGGGGTCCCTGTCACCGGCATTCCGGGGAGGACACCCCCCTCCATCGGGCTCTGCCCCTGACTGGGTGTGACCGACGGCTGCGCATGGCCAGGGCCGTGTGTGTCCCCAGAGCTGTGTGTCCCCAGAGCCGTGTGTGTCCCCAGAGCTGTGTGTGTCCCCAGGGCCGTGTGCGTCCCCAGAGCCGTGTGTGTCCCCAGAGCTGTGTGTGTCCCCAGAGCCGTGTGTGTCCCCAGGGCCGTGTGTGTCCCCAGAGCCATGTGTGTCCCCAGAGCTGTGTGTGTCCCCAGGGCTGTGTGTCCCCAGAGCTGTGTGTCCCCAGAGCCGTGTGTGTCCCCAGGGCCGTGTGTGTCCCCAGAGCTGTGTGTGTCCCCAGGGCTGTGTGTGTCCCCAGAGCTGTGTGTGTCCCCAGAGCCGTGTGTGTCCCCAGGGCTGTGTGTGTCCCCAGGGCTGTGTGTCCCCAGAGCTGTGTGTCCCCAGAGCCGTGTGTGTCCCCAGGGCCGTGTGTGTCCCCAGGGCTGTGTGTGTCCCCAGGGCTGTGTGTCCCCAGGGCCCCAGGGCAGGCAGGGGACAGCCCTGGTGTGAAGTGCCCGGCTGCTGCTCCAGATCCTGCCTGGGGGTTGCACAGCCCCCAGCCCCATTTGCAGCTGGCACAGGAGAGGACAGTGGTTTGGCCACGGAGCATCCAGAGGCACCTGCCAGGCAGGGCCACGTCCCTGTGGAGCAGCCGTGGAGGGGACACAGCGGTGCTGGGGAGGCCCTGAGGGGACAGGCCTGGAATCCTCACTTGGGACCCACAGGAGGGGCCCAGCCCCAGACCGGGCAGAGCTGGAGTGGAAACTCCTCAGCCTCACGTCAGAGAGCCTCGGGGCAGCTCCTTGGAAAGGTCACCTGGGAATTCTGAGTGCAAACCCCGTGTTTTGTGCACAGTGTTGAAAAATGTAAAAGCGCTCCATCGCAACGCTGCCACGGCCCTTCAGCAGTGACAAAACCCCTCCGGCCACCTCCCACGGCCACCTCCCATGGTCACCTCCCATGGCCACCACGGTGCTGCTCACCCTCCTTACACCCACCATAATCATCCCTAATCCCTTTATCTGCAGGCTGCTGCTGCGACCCCTGGGGATCGCGCCCCAGCCCTGAGCGCTCTCGCAGGGCTCAGGAGAAAGTGGTCCTCAAATTGTCACGTTCAGATGATCTGGTTGTGCAGAAACCCACTCTGGGTGACCCGAGTGAGGAGCAGGTCCTTCTGCTCTATCCCTGAGCAGTGGGGCATCACCCCACAGAGGCACAGGGGATCCTCAGGGAACTGCTTGGGGAGTTTGATCCTGCCTGAGGGGCTTGGAAAACGGCCTTAAAATTGAAAAAGAAATGAGCTGGGGTGATGAGAGTGCCCTGGGAATGGTGTGGAGGAGGAGGAAATGCGGCATCCCCGGCCCCAGGTGGGGTCCCCCAGCGGCTGCAGCCCAAGATAGAATCCGCCCACAGGCAGGAAACCCTCAGTGTGTGTTCATGGGGCGGGGGAATCTCCTCTGAATGGAAAGAAAAGGCGCCCTCGCCCCCAGAAACCATTTCAGCCCCTCCCCCAAGGCCGGGGGATCTCCAGGGGTGCCCCGGGGAGCCCGGTGGGATCGTGTTCCCCCACCAGGGCATGGGCTGAGGGTTGGCTGAGGCAGCTCGCAGTGGAAGAAACTTAAAAAGGGGATGTGAGAACCTGTTGAGGGAGCCTGGTCTGGGCAGGGCACAGGCAGGAGGCTCTGGAAAAGGGGATGGGGATGGGGGGAAGGAGAGGAGGGAAGGAAGGAGAAGAAAAGAGAGATGGAGGAAAGGAGACAGCTGTCACAGGAGTTAGACACGGAGCAGGGGACAGGGACAGGAGCCTTGCCCACAGGGGCTGTCCGAGATGCCAAATGGGGCATCCAGCACCTTCACAGGTGAAAACAGCAGGGCCTGAGGGCAGTTGAGGGTAAATGTTGCCCATGGACAAGGAAGGGGACAGCACCCAGGACTGCCAGTGTATTCCCTGCCAGCTGGAAAAGTCCCAAAGGAGGGGTGGGTGCCCCACAGTGAGGAGGGGACAGGAGGAGGTGGAAAGTTTTTGCCTGGCTGAGTTGGAGTTTTGGACGTCACTGGGATGTGAATGTGCCATTCTTGGGACACTTTTCCTGATTCTTCAAGCTCAGTGAATCCCTCCTTCCCATGGGAGAGGATCGGGAAGTTTCAGTCTGCAAACCTAAAGTGGAGCTGATCCGAGCACCGGGACATGGGAACCACGGTGGCCTTCGTGCCTTTGCTTCAGGGGCAAGGAGAGGACACCGTGGGGCCTCTCTGGGACCCAACGGGGGATTTCCCTTCCCTCCCCAGATTTCTTCCCTTAGTGGGTTTTGTGATCTAATGTCAAGTTTCAGCTTCATTTGAGGAGTAATAGAAACACAGAGTGAGGTGAGTCCCTGCTCCAGGCTCTGTCCCCAGTCCATGGAGCACGGCCCTGGGAGAGGCTCCCAGATCCTGGTGACAGCTCTGCTGCAGCAGGAGAGGGCTCAGCCAGGAAAGAGGAGCCCGATTTTCCATCTCAGCCCCATTTTCCATCCTACTTTCTCGTGGTCTCAGCCTGGGAGTGGTTTGGGCACCACCTGCCTCATCCAGGCCTGCTGGCATTGGGAACATCCACTCTGGCTCTGTCCTGTTCCACACTGCATCATGTTCTTGTCCCACTGCGTGTGACTCAGGCATGGATGGAACCCTGGAATATCCCGAGTTAGAAGGAACCCACAGGGATCATCATTCCAGCCCCTGGCCCTGCACAGACACCCCAACAATCCCACCCTGGGCATCCCTGGCAGCACTGTCCAAACGCTCCTGGAGCTCTGGCAGCCTTGGGGCTGGGACCATTCCCTGGGGAGCCTGGGCAGTGCCCAGCACCCTCGGGGGGGAAGAACCTTCAGTGCTGAAAACTCCCCCGGTGTGACCCCTGAGTGACCTAAATTCACGCCCCAGCGAGGGGCTCAGGGCTGGGTGTGCCTCTCCTGGGGACACAACCCCACATCACCTCATCCCAGAGGGTGCTGGGGGCTGCAGCCACAGGACAGCCCCAAATCCTGCCCTCTCTCCCGGGAAGGGCTGAGCACAGGGATGCTGGAGATGTTCCAGCTCTTGCCCATCCTCACTGCAGCTGCAGATGCATCCCTGCCGTGTCCTCCCACCACGGCACCGCTCCTCTCTCACTTCCCCAGGCTGAGATGTTGCGTGGGGGGAACCAACCTCACCAATCTTGGTAAAATCAGAGGCCGGCACCCCCGGGAGCTCCCGTCACTGTGGCAGAGAGGAAGGAGCAGCAGGAACTCCTGGCAGGGCTCAGCTGCCATGGCCAAGGGGAGCAGAGCAGCCTCCCCGAGCGGTGCCCTGTCCCCAGGGCAGGCAATGAGGCTGCTGCCAGGGCAGTGGCACAGGGCAGTGGGGCAGCAGCCTGGCCCTGGGTGCCTGTTCGTGTCGGGTCCCCTCCCTGGCATTTTGCAGGGCGCTGCCCCTCCCCTACATGCAGGGTTTTGGGGACAAGGGGGGCACAGAGGGGATGTGGGATGACATCCAAAGGTGGGTTAAGGGACACTGAAGGAGAAAGAGGAGGAGGCTGAAGAGATGCTCAGCCCTGGGCATGCGAAAGGACACAGCAGCACAACCCCTCTACCCCCAGCTGTGGCCAGGAATTTGTCAGTGGGGGGGGCAGGAGGGGACATGAGCACCCCAGGGCTGGGCTTTGGGCTGTGCCCAAGGGTCAGGGGCCGTTTGGGATAGAGGAGGGTGCTGTGACCCTGGCCACGGGCTGGTGGGTTCCCAGCAGCCCTGCCAAAGGCTGGGGACACCTGACGGCCCCACTGCACCGTGACCCTCAGCCTGTGTCCCCACGGGGCCCTGCCACCCCCGGCCTGGCAGGGGGGAGCCCCGGGCTTGGGGAGGGCGCAGGAAGCAGATTAACGGCAGCCACTCGTGAAATGTAGGGCAGCCCCATCTGTCAGGCGGCTCCCGTTCGAATCCGGCTGCGATGCCTCCCCCACCCCCTGCAGCCCCTCCCCACCCTGCTCCCTGCAAACCCACATCCGGGGGGGCTGTGGGAGCACCCTCCGAGGGGGAGAGGAGGCCTCGGGGTGTCAAAGGGGGTTTTACCTTTATCAAACCCTGGATGTGCCTCTCGTTCCCACAGGCAGCCCCTGGCCTGGGCGCCCCGCTCGCCTCCAACCCAGGTTTTTGACACCCAAGAGTTTTCTCCTCTTTTGAGGTCTCCCAAAAGCTCCAGCTCGAGGAGTCTGGGGGTTTCATGACAATTTTATTTAAAATCAGGTGCTTAAGGAAGAAAAAAGTACGTTTGAAGTTGGGAGAGGAAGGGAAGGGGCAGGAAGGTGACTGCGGCTGCCCACGCGTGTGGCCGAGACCCAGCCCTGCCATTCCTGGACTGGCCTTTGGAGCTGCTTCCAAAGCTTTCCATGCCTGGCAGCACTGGAGAATGCCCAGGAGCTGCTGGAGACAGATCTGCCAGCCCTGCCAGCCCCAGGAGGTGCCGGGGGTGCCACTGGCTGGAGCATGGAAGAACCGGGACAGGCTGTGAGCTGCCCAGACAGCCCAGCCCCTCCCCAGCCCCAGGGAAAGCCTCAATCCCTCCCTGAAACCGTGAAATACAAAAATCCTGCCTGCCCCAGGAGCTGCCCCTCTCCCACAGAGCATCTTGCTCAGACTTTGAGCAAAACCAGGCAAAAAGCTGCTTGGAACCCCCTGGCCCTGCCATCAGCTCTGCTCAACACTTGGCACTGTGGGAAAAGGTGCCAGTTTATCACACCAAGAGATGAGTGAAGGGACAAAAGTCTGCCTAAAATGAAAATAGACACCTGGATGTTGCCCAGAGATACACAGAGTGCTCAGAGAAGCTGTGGCTGCCCTGTCCCTGGAAGTGTTGGAGAGGTTGGACGGGTCTTGGAGCAAGCTGGGACAGTGGAAGGTGTCCCTGCCCATGGCAGGGGGTGGCACTGGACGGGCTTTAAGGTCCCTTCCAGCCCAAACCAGTCTGGGGCTCTGTGTGTGTAACCTGGGGCTGCGGGGACACGTTCACCTGCTGGGGTTTGCAGTGACCTCAGTTTACCTTGGCAGCCTCAGACACCTTATCTTATCTTATCTCTGCACCGAGCTGTGCTGCAGCGAGGTGAGTGCCAAGAGCCTCAGCTTCCCCTGCTGCTGCCTGCCAGGGCACCCACAGCACCCCTGGGACACCCACAGCACCCCTGCCAGGACATCCACACCACCCCTGTGGGGCACCCACATCCCTCAGGCACAGCCCCATGAGCTCATCACAGGAGTGGGAGACACGGGGGGAGCATCTGCTCCATACAGGGCAACAGGGAGCACTCCCGATACTCAAATCCCTCCTCCATCCCTCATCCCCACATCCCACCTCCATCCCTCATCCCCACATCCCTCCTCCATCCCTCATCCCCACATCCCTCCTCCATCGCCCAGCACCCCAGGAAGGAGAGGCTGAGCTGCTGGCACCATCCTTGCATTTCTCTGGTTTCTGGCCGTGCTGTGGCCTTGCAGGTGCCCAGGCCCTGCGGGTGCCGTGCTGTGGGGCAGCCAGGGTGGGCTGTGGGGTACAGCCAGGTGTTCATCCCTAATCCTGCCCCCACACGCTCCCAGAATAAAGCCCTGGTGCAAAAGGCTTCAGCTGTTCCGAGCTGCTCCGCAGCACGATGTCACTGCGATCCGGACCTTGCTGTTTTCCTTGCCTGGTGGTTTATAAACCCAAATATTGGCATGGTTTTCCCCAGAACAGTGGAAGGAGACAGGGATGAGGTGCTGAGGAAAGGAATCTGAGCCCTCCACCCCACGATGTGCCCCCCACAAGCCGTGCAAGGAGGTTGGGGGGTCACTGCACTGGGTATTTGCCATTTTCCCGGGCGCAGCCAGAGCTGGGCAGGGGGACCTGCACCCCCAGCCCTGCCTCCACTGCCTCTGCGGTTCCAGGGCCCCCCGGGGCAGGGTGACAGCGACATGCAGAAGGCAGGATGTCACCTCAAACCTCAAGAGGAGCTGCTGCCGAGGGGGAGGGTGGCCGGGATGCTGGAGGGGGTTTCGAGGCACCCAATGTAAACACAGGCGCTCCTCTCCCAGCCGGCTCGTTCCGCAGCCCCCGCGTCGTGCCGAACATCTCCTGTGTCCCCACGCGGACAGGGAATGGCCGGCGGGGTGGGGACACGACCCCTGTGTTGGGTCCGTGACTGGACAAAATGCCCTGATGCCCTCAGGGGTCTTTCAGGCCTGGTGGCATGAGGGTGTCCCCCTCTCTCGGGTCTGCACAGCACCCCGACCCCTTGAACCCACCGGGAGATGGATTTGGCACCCTTGGGACAATGGGGGGGGACCCTGCAGCCCCCTAAGCTCATGGGGGAGGGGGCTCTGTCCTCAGGCCTGGGAGATAGATGGGGCAGGTCTGCCCTCAGCCCTCGCTGTTTCTGGGCTCCTCGAGAGCTGCTTTGATGCCAATTTATTGCCCATCACCACCACAAATCCCTTCTGCTCAGCCGTAATCCACGAGTCCCTCCCCAGGCCACCTGGGGC
This sequence comes from Eulacestoma nigropectus, assembly GCA_013397775.1. NCBI lineage: Eukaryota > Metazoa > Chordata > Aves > Passeriformes > Eulacestoma > Eulacestoma nigropectus. The sequence goes on from VZTE01005526.1 coordinate 13,084, forward strand.
ACAGGAACCCTGAAAGCTGGACCTGGGAGCCTCGACCACATCAGGGTCTGCGACCCCCCGGGTGTGGGGTGGCACACAGCAAGGAGGGGGCCGTGAGCCGTTCCTAAATTCCTGAAACACCCCAGAGCCCTGCTGGCACCCACTGACCCTAACAGGGCTCAGGAGGGTGCTGGGGAGGGGACAGCCGGGGATGGCAGCACCCACTGTGGTCCCACAGCTCCGGTGCTCCTCGGTGGAGGTGTCACCCACCTGGGCAGGTGCCCCGGAGCACCCAGAGCACCCTCCTGCCCAGGGATGGAGCATCCTGGCTTTGGGCTTCCCTTGGGATAAGGCAGCGATTTCTCCCTGCTCCACATGGAGAGGAGAGCGCGGGGAGGAGGAATCGAGGCACCCCCGCTCCTGCCCGCCCTCCCCGCCCCCCGTGCCCCGGCTCCAGCGGGAGGGGAAGGTTTGCGGCTCCGCAGGTGCGCGGTGGGGCTGGGTGGGGGGAGAGGGGCGAGCACGGCGGGTGCGGGGCACGGGGACCGAGGGGCTGTGTCTGCCGGCTCAGCCACCCTGGGCAGGGCCGCCCGGCCGCGCATGAGGATGGTCCCGGTGGGGACAGCTCCGCCCGCCCCGTGTCCCCTGCCAGCCCCAGTCCCGCGTTGTGCGGGGCAGGGAGGGCCCATCCCATCCCTCTGAGGGAGCCGGGGGGATGCCGCGGGATGGGGATGAGCTCAGCTCCGGCTCTCCGGATCCTCAGAGAGCCAGCGAGGCTCCAGCCTCCGGCCGCAGCTGCCCGGCCCCCCTCGGCACCACAGCATGGAGCAGGGGGACCTCGGGAGTGGGTCCCGAGCCTGCGAGCAACAACTTCTGCGGCTTCGAAAGGAAAAAAAAGATCTCTGCATCCCCAGGAGCATCTGCTCCTGTTTGCCTGTCTCCTTCCCTGCTTTTATTCCCTTTTTTCTCTCATCGTCTCCCCTCGCCTCGACCGCACCGACGCTAAGATGGAGCCGCTTCCCTCCCACCCACCGCAGCTCCCTGCGCTCCCCCAGCCCGCTCCTCACCTCGGGGGTGGCAATGACAGCTGCGAGGGTGGCGAGTGTCCCTTCCCCCTCTCCCACACCCCTTCCCGTCCCCCTCCTGTCCCCAGCCCCCCGCCGGTGCCGAGCCCCCCGAGCCGGGCGGCCCCGCAGCCTTTTGCCGTGACATTTGAAAAATGCCAGGCTGAGCCGGAGCCGGCAGCTGCAGGGTGGCACGCGGCCAACTATTTCGTTTTGGGTGGGTTTCGGTTTGTTTTCCGTGGCGGACGCCGCTGGCGGGAATGAAAGGGGAAGGCTGAGCCTCAGCCCTCTCCCGCCAGGTTCGGGGGCTGCCCGGGGGCACCCACGGGTGGCTCAGGGGACGGGGCTGACCCCGCAGGCGGACACTGACCCCACGGCCGAAGACTGGTGGCTCTGGGGCTGGGGCATCACCTGCGTGGCTCAGAGGTCTGGCTGGCAGCACCCCAGATCCTGGGGATACCCATGGGTCGTCCCCCCAACTTGGAGCTCCCACCTTCTTGGTGTCCAAGTGTCCCTGTGTCCCCAGTGCCAGGCTTGGCCGGGTCCTGGCCCCCAGTGCACTCATGGGGCGGGAGGAGAGGAATGGAGCAGGTGATGATCCAGCTCTCACGGGAGCAGGGTGAGAGGATCCTGCTGTGTACAGACCCCAGCTCCTTGCAGAGACATGTCACTGGCCAGCCCAGGGTGTCACTGGCCAGCCCAGGGTGTTACTGGCCAGCCCAGGGTGTCACTGGCCAGCCCAAGGTGTCACTGGCCAGCCCAGGGTGTCACTGGCCAGCTCAGGGTGTCACTGGCCAGCCCAAGGTGTCACTGGCCAGCCCAGAGTGTCACTGGCCAGCCCAGGGTGTCACTGGCCAGCCCAAGGTGTCACTGGCCAGCCCAGGGTGTCACTGGCCAGNAGAGCCCAGAGTGTCCCTGGCCAGCCCAGGGTGTCACTGGCCAGCCCAAGGTGTCACTGGCCAGCCCAGAGTGTCACTGGCCAGCCCAGGGTGTCACTGGCCAGCCCAAGGTGTCACTGGCCAGCCCAGGGTGTCACTGGCCAGCCCAAGGTGTCACTGGCCAGCCCAGGGTGTCACTGGCCAGCCCAGGGTGTCACTGACCAGCCCAAGGTGTCACTGGCCAGCCCAGGGTGTCACTGGCCAGCCCAGAGTGTCACTGGGAGAGCCCCACCACACTGGGATCCCGCAGGGAAGAGTCACCTCCTGGCTTGGTGTCCCCAGTCCCTCTGCGGCCCTGGCACAGGTCTCGTTGGGGGTTTGCCGGGGGCTGTGGCACGGAGGGAAGGGAAGGAAGGAGCTGTTTTTCCCCTGCCCTGTTGCAGGTACCCAAGTCCCCGGCTGCTGCTGTGCCTCGGCGACGGGCAGTGCCAGTCGGGATGGCACAAGGGGTGGAGTCCTCCTCAGTGCCCCGTGCCCTCCCTGGCTGGGGCAGGGGACAGCAGCCGGCAGCAAGGACATCACTTGGATACTCATATTTTTTATTCATGTAAGCACCATAAATCTGCCTGGCTGCTCTTTCCCTGACAATAGAATTCATTATGATGGAAATAGCCTCCGGAGGACTGCAGCTTAATTACCTCCTCATTTGCATTTTTGCATATTAATGACTGCAGAGCTGCTAATTTTGCTGCATTATTTTAAAGGCAAAGCAGCCCCGCTCCTCCGTTGTCTCTCCTGCCGTTTTCTGTTCCCTCACTTTCTCCCCGTTGGGGCCGGAGGCGGCTCAGCCCGGGCTGGGCGGGTGCCCCCGGGCGTGTGCCCGGTGCGATGGCCCCGCTCTGTCCCAGTGCCACCCTCGGGCATTCCAGCCCTTCCTCACGGCGCCTTCGTCACCCCTTTGGGCCACCCAGCCCCGTGGGTGGGGTGTCCCTCGGGTGGGATGCCAGGTGCCCGTGCAGGGTGTCCCCAGGATGTCCCCGGCTCCTTGGCGAGCGTTGGGGGCGGCGTGGCCGCCTGCGTCCCCCGCGCTCCCGCCCATTGTTCTGGTGGCGGCTTTTGGGCAGCGGTGTCACCGCCTGTTACTTCCACTCCACGGCTCCAACCGCAGCGCTCCGGGCAGAGCGGGGGGGTTTTGCCTCGCTCGGCCCCCAGCCCCGCGCATCCCTGTTCCCGCTGGCACCGGGCGGGATGTGGAGGTGTCGCTTCCCGAAATATCTGATGGGAACAGAGAGGCTCCAGGGGATGGGGGATGCTGAGCCCTCTCCTGCCTCTCCACGGGGTGCTGTGCCCCTGCTCCAGCTGCCCCTCTGTCCCTGTCCCGGGCTGTGTTCAGGGGCCCATCCCGGCTGCCGGGATCCGGCTGAGCCCCAGCGGGTCCCCAGGGGTGCCCTGACCCCAGCCCGTGGCGGGGGTTGGGCTCCGCTCCCTTCCCACGGCTCACCCGCGTCAGAGGGGCAGAAGCCGAACCGGGAGTTTCCCGTCCCCGGCCGAAGCCCGAGGTGTGGCCGCGTGTCCCGACCGTCGGGGGACCCAGGTGCCACCAAGCCGGGGCTGCCCAGCGTGACTCGGCCTGGCCGGTGCCACCAAGGGCGGGTGCGGAGAGGGGCTGGGGGTGTGACACCCCTGCGGAATGCTGAGCACCAGCGCAGCGTCGGGAGGCGGGGTGGGCACGGACGGGGCTGGGGACAGGGACAAAGACAGGGCACGGGCTGGACATAGGGACAGGGCTGAGGACAGACAGGGCTGCAGTCAGGAACAGGGCTGGAGACGGGACTGGGGACGGGGGAAGGGACGGAAATGGGCTCAGGGACGGAGACAGGACAGGGACGGGGCTGGGGACAGGGACAGGACAGAATCGTGTCTGGGGACGGAGACAGGGACAGGGCTGGGGACAAGGCAGCGCAGAGGAGCAGGGCTGGGGGATAGAGCAGGGCTGGGGACAGGGACAGGACAGAATCGTGTCTGGGGACGGAGACAGGGACAGGGCTGGGGACAAGGCAGCGCAGAGGAGCAGGGCTGGGGGATAGAGCAGGGCTGGGGACAGGGACAGGGACAGTTACAGAATGGGGATGGGGACAGGACACCGGGACAGACACACGGACAGGACACAGGGACAGGACACACGGACAGGAAACAGGGACAGACACACGGACAGGACACCGGGACAGACACACGGACAGGAAACAGGGACAGGACACA
>VZTE01005526.1:17850-49724 GCA_013397775.1 Eulacestoma nigropectus
CCCCCCCCCCCCGGGGGCCCGGCCCCCGCCGTGCCCCCCCCGGGGACGGCAGCGGCCCCACGCGGGACCCTGGGGACAGGGCGGAGGCGGCTCCGGGACCCCCAGGAGAGGGGACGAGGGGACAGCGCGGGGACAGCGCAGCCGGGAGGGGCGGGACCTGCCCGCTAGAGGGCAGCGGAGCCCAGGAATTGGGGTCCTCGGGCGGGACCCGCATCCTGCACCCTCACCTGGTACCCCTCACCTTGTACCGCTCACCCTTGCCCCCGGCCCTGCCCCCCAAAACCCCCCACAGTTTACCCCTCCATCCTGACCTTCCCCCCTGCACCCTTCATCCTGCACTCCTGCACCCCACCACTCCTCATCCTACCCCCTGCCCTGCACCCCACAACCACTCACGCTGCACCCCTGCACCCCCACCCTGCCCTGCACCCCTCCACCTTTCGCTCTGCACTCCCCACCCAAACCTCCACCCTTGACCTCTCTCCGCTTCCACCCCTCTCTGCACCCCCTGCCTGCCCTTCCCTCTCTCCGGCCTTTCTTCCCACTCCCCACCGGCTCCTATCATTCCTGGGTTCTTGCTGTGCCACCCTGCGCCCCTCTAAGCCTCAGTTTCCCCAGAGAACACGCCACGCCCACCCTCACAGGTGATCTGGCACCTCCTGGCACCCCGTGTCCTGCTCCCCTCGGAAGGGACCTGCCCCTGGGTCCCACTCGGGCTGGGAATTTAACCCTCACCCTCCCCAAACCAGCAGCATCCCACTAACGCAGCAGCTTTGACACTCTGACCTGCCCCGGCAGCCCCCTGCATCCCAGAGCCCCCCATCCATCCCTAGGGACCACTGGTGTCACCGTGGCAACCAGTGATGGTCAGCAGCCGGTGACCTGGGTGCCCTGGAGGGAGCCCAGGCCCTGGCCGGGGTCAGCGGGGTCAATCAATCTCATTGCTATGCACAGGGCCCTTCGTTACCTCCATAACGAGTGCCAGGGCTGGCAGGCCCGGGAAAGGGGGGGAAAAGGGATAAAAAAGGGGGAAAATGATAGAAAAGCAACTCAGAGATTTGTTCCCAAAGCTTGTGCCAGTGTCCCCCAGGATGGGTCCCTCGAGGGCTCTGCAGGGACCTCAGGAAAGGGGGACGTGCTGGGGTGGGGGTCTCTGGGCAGGGTGGGGGTCTGGGTGCCCAGAGGGGGGCAGGGGGGGCTTCCAATTCCCAAATCCTGCTGCCCATGTGGGTGACCCCCCACTCCCACCAACCTCCCCACACCCTGCCAGACCATGTCAGGAAGGGATGGGGGGACAGGGGGCTTTGCTGCACCCCAACAGCCTCATCCTGCCCTGGAGGGGAGGGGGGCAGAGAGCCCTGCAGCCCCCCAAAATGGGGAAGCCCCCTGGGGAGGGCTCAGGGGGCTCTGCTTGCTGAACAGGGAAGCTGATGGCAACCTTCCTCCATCCCCCCAGCTCTAAGCCTTCCTCACCTTCCTCACCTTCCTCCATCCCCCTTGCTCTGAGCCTTCATCACCCTCCTGGCACCCCTGGTCCGGGCTGGAGCCGCGGCTGCGGCCCCTCCTGGCCTGGCTGAGGCCCAGCAGACTCATCTCCCAGTGGATCCCTGCCCGCAGCTCCTGCCGGGCACTCGGCTGGGTTCGATCCGCGGCCTCTGGCCCCGGCCTGAGCTGGGTCGAGGCCGGGCAGCAGAGCCGCTCCCGGGCAGGGGGAGGGGATGGGGCACCGAAATCTTCCCCCAGTCCGGGTGCTGCTCCTGGGGACCACCCTCGGCTGGCAGGGCAGAGGGGGACACCCCTCAGGCTGTCCGGGAGGCCAACGGGGTGGGAACCCCGACTTCTCGTGCAATTCCCATCTCAGGCTGCTCCGCGGCTCAGGGGTGCAGCCGCCTCGGGGTGCAGCCACCCCCGGACGAGGTCCCAGCCCAAAAAGCCACCAAGTCCCAGCAGAGGCTGCTCAGGACCTTCATTGCCACCTCCTGTCCCCCAAACCGACCCCCCGAGGGACACCCCGGAGCTGGGAGATGGCTTTGGGGAGGGGGCAGTGGCCGTCCCCATAACTCTGCCGCTGCTCCCCGAGCCCCCCGCTCCCCCCAGCGCTGCTCGGGGGCTGGAGCCTGCGGAGCACAGACTCGGCGTCTCCAGCACAACCACACTGCCCCGGGGAGGGGAGGGGGCTGCTGGGAAGAGGCTCCCCCCGCCACGCAGGGCACTGCCGGCATTTACCGGTACTGGGCCGGCAGCACCGTCTCGGGGCCTTCCCAGTTCCCCCCAGTTCCTCCCCGGGGACGTAGCGGCTCCGAGCCCGCCGGGGTCCCGCGTTTCCTCGGTGCGGTGACACCCCAGTCCCTCGATGCCCTCGGGGTCCCTCCGCCGCCCCGCATGACAAACCCACACGGGGCGGGCACCAGCCGCTCCTTTTCCCCCCGGACACGGTCCCAAGTTCCCATTTCGGCTCCAGCCCCGGTGGGCACGCCGGGGCCCCTCCAGGACCCGCGGTGCCGGGATGTTCCCGTTCCTGCTCCCCCCACCCCCGCATCCCGCCCGGAGCCGCACGTGGCCGGGCCTGACGGCGGATTGCAGCTGACGGCTGGAAGATGGATTTATTGCAATGATGCAAAAATTAGTTTATAGAATATATATAAATAAAGATTTCCTTCCTTGATGGGCAAACTCAGCACAGCAGCAGCTCTTCTGGCAGGATTTATTAATCACCCCGGCGCTGCCTGTGCGGTGGCAACAGTTTCCCAGGGCAAATGGGGCCAGTGGTGCTCTGAGAGGGGGCAAAAAAATCTCAGTTTTAGCTCCTCCTCGGTCCAGAACCGGTTGTTGCTGCTGTGGACAGGCCTGGCAGAGCAGGGCATCCCCCAGCCCTGAAACTGGCTGGAAGGGGAACATCCTTCCAGCTTCTTCGGGCACCCAGCGACAGGACAAGGGGGAAAGGCTTTAAGCTGAAGGAAAAGTAGAATTAGATGGGATATTGGGAAGGAATTGTTCCCTGGGAGGGTGGGGAGGCCCTGGCACAGGGTGCCCAGAGCAGCTGGGGCTGCCCCTGGATCCCTGGCAGTGTCCAAGGCCAGGCTGGACAGGGCTTGGGGCACCCTGGGACAGTGGAAGGGGTGGAACGAGAAGGGCTTTAACCCAGCAACCCCGGGCACCCACATATACTGGAATTCTGGGATTCGCCCTCGTTAAACACGGGGAAACTGAGGCACGGCTGCAGCGTGACTTGGCTGAAGCTGAGGAGAACCAAAGGGAGGATGCTGGAGCCTGCGCCGGCTGGAGCATCTGAGAGGGGCCGAGCTTCCTCTTGGGTCTGGGGGGAGGAGGCAGCGATCCCGGCGGGACCCTCCCCTGCCCCTGCCCGCGGTGAAACACCCCTTCCCGGCAGGAAACCCCCCGGGATGGCCGCCCCCTGTCTCCAGCATCCCGCGGGGCGCTGTGGCACGCAGGGGGGTGTGGCGGGGTGGCAGCGGGACCCCCCGGCCCCCGGGGCGCCGGGCAGCGGCGGGGCACGGGCTGCCGCTCTCTGTGTCTCCTTGCTGGGCGGTCGATCCCCAGACAGACTCCTCGCCTTGCTGCGTGTGCTCTTTCGAGCCCATTGATTTCCCTGAGTAAGTGAGTTTGTATGGATCATGCAGCATGCAGGCTGGGCTGCCCAGCGGTGCAGCAGCCGGCGGGGGGGAGGGCTGCGAGGGGGGGCACCGGGGAGAGAGCAGAGCCGATCAATATGGACAGTGTGAAGTGAATTAATGGAAGACGTAGAGCCTGGCTGACAGCGCTGCCGGGGCCGCGCTGCCCTTCGGGGGCTGCTGGAAGGCAGCTGGCGATGCCGAGAGGGGTCCCCGGGGGCCCCGGCTGCAGCCCTGCCCGGGGGCCGGGGATGCCGCTGGGGCAGGGGGCGGCTGCAGGGACCTTGCGGCTCTGGAGCTTCTCCCCGACGCGAGATTTGGTTCCTGAGGCTGTGCCCAAGGGTCCACCCGCGGGATCCCAGCTCGGCGAGGTCATCTGTGCCCACCGCCAGGCATCTCGGGGGTAGAAATGTGGCAAACGCAAAGCTCTCAGGGAGGGCGTTTGCTCAAGGTTTCCACGAAAACGTTTTGGGGGTGTGATGAGATAAAAGGGGAGAGAAATCCCCAGTTTCCGGTGAAAAGCTATCGGTTTTTCTTGCACGAGGACTCCTCGTGCTCACAGGAGAGGGGTGCAGCCAAACCCTGCCTACACCCAGCTCACAGCTCCAGCATCTCCTTTGCCTGTGCAGAGCGTTTTGTTGTGAGCTTGGAAAAAAGCAAAACCTTAAAATCGCCCCAAAAGTGTTTCCCGTGGTGCTGAGGGGGCAGGAGCAGCAGCAGCTTCACTTCATTCCCAGAGCGTGGAATGCGCAGCCCGGGGTGCAGGGGGGAGATTCCGAATTCTGGCGGTGCCAATCAAACAGGAGCACGTGGTCAGCGCAGAAACCTCCCAAACTCCACCCAAGCTGAGGCACTTCGCAGCCTGTGCCGCTTTCTGAGGCTCATTAGGATCTTATTAATTGTCACAGAGTCCCAGAATGGTTTCAGCTGGAAGGGACCTTACAGCTCATCCCGTTCCACCCCTGCCATGGGCAGGGACACCTTCCACTATCCCAGGCTGCTCCAAGCCCCGTCCAACCTGGCCTTGGACGCTTCCAGGGATCCAGGGGCAGCCACAACTGCTCTGGACACCCTGTGCCCCCTCACAGCCAAGAATTTTTTCCTAACATCTGATCTAAACCCAATCTCTCCGTGTGAACTCATTCTCCCTTTCCCTGTCACTCCAGTTCCTGATGAAGATCCCCTCTCCAGCTTCCTTGTAATTATTCTTCCTCCTTCTGGTTTGTCTTTGCTGGGATTGAGACACAGAGGAGGTGACCTTGGCCGGCACGGCTGGGTTTCGGTGTTCAGGGATTTCTGAAGGGGAGAGTTCCCTGCAGGGCTCGGCTCGGGGCTGCGGGGCTCGCTCTGCTCGGGCTGCGCAGGGAGGAGCCGCCGCGGCCGCCTGAGAAAGCGGCTCCAGGTGCTGCCACTTCTTTGGCACTTTCATAGCGGGATCCCGAGTGCCGGAGGGGAGGAGGGCACAGCCTCGGCTCTGGAAATCCGGGATGTGTTTGTATGGGATGCCTGGAGTGCAGAGCAGCTTTTGGGACGCTTTTCCTGCGGCGGGGTGAAATCCAGGGAGGCTGCAGGGAGGCCATTGCCGCTTTGGTGCTTTTGGAGCTTTTCCCCCTTGGATTTCGAGCAGGAGAAGCTCCTGCCAGCAGTGCTTTGGGAGCCAGGCTGGAAACGCACTCCAGGTGCTCCCGGGAGCTTTGGCAGCAGAGGGGCAGCACCCTGGGGGTTTGCCCAAGGGCAGGCGCTGGCCCGGAGCCGAGGTCCCGGTCCCCAAGCTCACAGTGACAGGGTCAGGGAGCCGCTGGGCAGGGCAGCCTCTGCTCCTGGGAACCTGGAGAATCCTGTAGAGCAGGTGGGATGAAGGAGCATGGGGATGCTGAGGAGGGGAGAGCTGTGCCCATGTGGAGCTGCAGAGCAGGGAGGGAGCTGCTGGCGGCGGCAGAGACGTGCCCTGGGGGTGGCACCCACAGGTCCCTCACGCTGTGGCACAGGGACGTGAGCTGGAGGGGATGCGATGGGTGAAGGGTGTCACCACCAGCCCGGCGTCGTGCCCTGCCTGGCAGGTGAGACCTGGGGACACGAGGCTCCTCTGGGCCGTGACACGAGGCAGATGGGCCTGGGGAGGGGGAGGAAGAGGAGCGCTGGCCCTTTAAGAGAATAATTTCGGAGCTGGCCTACTGAGTTATTGATTGGCGCTATGGTAACGTATATTAGATTATGTATGGCTGGAAATGTGTTGTGGACTGGGAGGCTTGTTTGGGAAGCCAGCACTCCTCTTCTTGTAAACCAGCTCCCCGCAGAGGTTTGGGCCGTGCAGGGCCTGTGGAGTGGCAGCTGAGCACAGGCAGCGCTCGGTGCACGTGTGAGACCAAGGGATCCTTGGGATTCTTGGCCTGGGGGCTCCTCTGGGGCACAGGGATGGACCTGGAGGGTCTGGGTTCAAAAGGGCATTCTCAGATAGATGGGTATACCTGTGGAACTGGTCGGAAGTGGTAAAAGCCCATGGCAAAATCTTTCCTCTCAAAACAGCCACAGTGATTCTCACCTCCAGACTTCCTTGGGAAAGGCAAAACACCCAGGGAAGGACCCAGTCCCGTGAAACAGGGCAGGTGAAGTGTCTGGGTTCACCCCAGGCTCTCCATCTGCCAGGGCTTTGCCTTCGGAGCTGGCCAAACACAGCTTTTCCCTGTGGCTGTGGCACAGGGAGGGCAGGGGGGCTATGGGGAGGGGTGTGGGTTTGCCAAAATCCTTTTCCAGCCAACTGCTGCTGATCCAGGTCGTTTGGTGAGTCCGAGCCCTGCAGCTCCGAGCCCTGGGTGCACTCTGGCATCGCAGGGGAGGCTCCTGCCAGCCCCACTCCTGGGTTTGCACAGACCCTGAGAACAAGGCGAGGAGCTGGGCTTCAACCAAAACCCCTCTCCAGGAGTGCAGGAGGGAGCAGCTCCTGCCTGGGCAGATAAATCTCCCAAATCCCATCTCCCTGTGCCCGTTCCCTCACCAGCAGGGATGGGATGGGACGTGGCTCATCCTGCTCCTGCTGGGTTCTCCTCTCCAGGAGACCCCGGCGGGGAACCCCGACACCCCTGACACACGTCTGGGGGACGGAGGCTCCGCGTGGATCCCGGTCTCTCTCCGGCGCTGAGCAGGGCCAGCCTCGGGGCAGCCTCGGGAGGCACCGGAGCGTGGCCGGGGGCATTGTGCCGGGGTAATTGGGCTTGGAAAATGAGAGACTTCGGGATCATTTGGAAGTGGGGAGGGAGGGGGGAGGCAGCTGCTGGAGGGGCTGAAGGAAGCAGGGTCAGCCCAGGGGAGGTCACGAGCTGCCAGAGGGGGGTGGGATGCACTTTGAGGTGTCCCCCAGCAGCCTTGGGGGGAGCTGTGCCTGCTCCCTGCTCCACTCTTTGTCCTCCCTCTTTGCCCTGGAGCCACTCTGGATCCTGGTGCTGCTGGATGTGGGGGAGCAGCTGCCCCGTGAGGGGCCCCGACAGGGTGGGGGTCCCCAAACACCCCCGCTGGGACCGATGGTGCTGTGTTTGGGGTCAGAGCAGCAAACCCAGGCCCTGACTGGGACACACTGGGGACAGGGAGCCAAGGGAAGGGGACAGGACCCTTGGTGGTGTCCGTGAGCAATGCTGGGGCAGTGGGAGACTGGTTGGAGATGGGACAAGGGAATGTGGGGGAGAAAACAGAGTTATTTGTTGCATCTTGCAGGGCTTCCTTTACATCTGGCCCCAGTGCTCCCAGCTGGAGATTCACGGCTGAGATGGGACCCCTGGGACTCACCAGGGCTGGAGATGCTGCACTCCAGGCACCTCCCAGCCCCTGCTCCAGTGCCAAACACTCTGTCTGCTCCTCTGTGCTCTCCTCCCTCCCTTTCCCATTTATTTTTACCTTCCTCCTCCCAGTGCAAGATAAAATCCTATTGATCCCTCAGCGGGGACTCCGAGCCTGTGTGTGATGGGAGAGGGATGGATCCCAAAATGCCAGGGGCTGAGGCACCTGTGCCACCTCCCCCTGGGATGCCCAGCAGCACCTCCCAGCCCTCTGTGGGACAGGCAGGGGTGGCCCTGGGGCAGAGCCAGGGAGCTGCAGGGCTGGAGCCCCAGGCTGGGGCCGAGGTCAGGGGAGTCCTGAGCTGCTCCGGGAGCTGCAGTTGCTCGGACAGACATTGCCTATGGCCAGGCTGGGGGTTGCTTTTTAAAGCCTCAGGCCCTGAATTTTGGGAGGCTTTTAAGTGCATTTCTGGTTTTCCAAGCAGTTGCTCAGAGGTCCGGAGACTCTGGGGAAGCCCCTCTGTGGGTTGTGGAGCTGTGATGGGTCCTGGGCACCACAACCACGGCAGGGCCGGGTGTGGGAAACCCCCAGGCCCCAGCTCCTCACCGGGCTGGTGGCTCTGGAGGCTCTGAGTGAGTCTCTCCGAACTCCAGACAAAGTGGGGGTCCCTGCCTGTCCCCCCTTTCTTTTCCTTTTACTTTTTCGTGTGTTAATTCTCATTTCTGCGTCCTGGCTGGCTCCAAGGGCTGGAGGAGAATTAAAATAAATTGTTGCACTTGTGCTCTGGAGCCAGGCTGGGAGAGCTGAGGGTGCTCACCTGGAGAGGAGAAGGCTCCAGAGAGACCTCAGAGCCCCTTGCAGGGCCTAAAGGGGCTCCAGGAGAGCTGGAGAGGGACTGGGGACAAGGGATGGAGGGAAAGGACACAGGGAATGGCTTCCACTGCCAGAGGGCAGGGCTGGATGGGATATTGGGAAGGAATTGTTCCCTGGGAGGGTGGGGAGGCCCTGGCACAGGGTGCCCAGAGCAGCTGTGGCTGCCCCTGGATCCCTGGCAGTGCCCAAGGCCAGGCTGGATGCGGCTTGGAGCAGCCTGGGACAGTGGGAGGTGTCCCTGCCCATGGCAGAGGGTGGAACGAGATGAAGTTTAAGGTCTCTTCCAATTGAAACCATTCTGGGATTCTGTGAAAACGGAAAATGACACAGAATGATAAAAATCCCATCCCTGTTCCCGGGTGGCTGCACACGGATGCTCTGCCCCAAACCCCTGCAGGTCCTGGGAAATGGTTTGTGCTTTGGGCCGGGGTTTTTGGTTCTGTTGGTTTGATTTTCCCTTCCAGCCACCTTGAACTGCTGCAGGTAAGGATGCCCAGTGCCAGGGCTGGGAGTGGGGCTGGCACTGCCAGAGCCCCCCTGAGGGCAGCAGGCGCTGCTTGGGCTGGGGCGAGGAGAGGAGGGAACTGCACCGGCTCCCCAGCTTACCCGGGATGTGCAGCTCAGAGCACTCCCAATCCATGGAGCCAATGCTCCCGGACACCTTTGGATCTGTTTAAGGAATCTGGCTGCCTGGGGGAAGCTGCTATAACTCCTCTTCCCTGAAACTTCCCTGAAACTTCCCTTCCCTGAACTTCCCTGAACTTCCCTTCCCTGAACTTCCCTTCCCCTCTCCCATGGGGATCCAGCCCAGCAGGAGGAGAAGGATTCCCCCAGGGTCACCTTCCCTTCAATCCACCTTGGGGACATGCCAGCCTGATGTTCCCCCTGGTGTCCCCAAGGGTGCAGCCCCTCTCAGTCCCTCCTGGGCCAGTGACAACTGCCCCGTCCTGCCTTAGCTCTGGTCCCTGAGCTGGGACAGGGCAGTCTCCCTGAGCTGGGACAGGAGTGTCCCTGAGCCGGGACAGGGCAGTGTCCGTGAGCTGGGACAGGAGTGTCCCTGAGCCGGGACAGGGCAGTGTCCGTGAGCTGGGACAGGAGTGTCCCTGAGCCGGGACAGGGCAGTGTCCGTGAGCTGGGACAGGAGTGTCCCTGAGCCGGGACAGGGCAGTGTCCGTGAGCTGGGACAGGAGTGTCCCTGAGCCGGGACAGGGCAGTGTCCGTGAGCTGGGACAGGAGTGTCCCTGAGCCGGGACAGGGCAGTGTCCGTGAGCTGGGACAGGAGTGTCCCTGAGCCGGGACAGGGCAGTGTCCGTGAGCTGGGACAGGAGTGTCCCTGAGCCGGGACAGGGCAGTGTCCGTGAGCTGGGACAGGAGTGTCCCTGAGCCGGGACAGGGCAGTGTCCGTGAGCTGGGACAGGAGTGTCCCTGAGCCGGGACAGGGCAGTGTCCGTGAGCTGGGACAGGAGTGTCCCTGAGCCGGGACAGGGCAGTGTCCGTGAGCTGGGACAGGAGTGTCCCTGAGCCGGGACAGGGCAGTGTCCGTGAGCTGGGACAGGAGTGTCCCTGAGCCGGGACAGGGCAGTGTCCGTGAGCTGGGACAGGAGTGTCCCTGAGCCGGGACAGGGCAGTGTCCGTGAGCTGGGACAGGAGTGTCCCTGAGCCGGGACAGGGCAGTGTCCTTGAGGTGGGACAGGAGTGTCCCTGCTCGGGTCCCCTGGGTGTGGAGGGTTCATCCGGGTCGGTGCCATGGTCACAGCTCTGTGAGCAGGGAGGGACCCACCCCAGGGGATGGGACCCCCCAGCAGGGACAGGAGGGACCTTGCCGGTGACCGTCTCCACGGGAGAGGTGGCCAAGACCTGGGACCTACTGGGGTTAATCCTCCCTGAGGGTCCTCTGGAAGGGACAGGAGCCTGGGGACGGCCAGGTCTGAGTGCTGGGGACACGGAGACACGCACAGGCCACTGGTGCAATGAGTGTGGTGGCCTCGGGGGTGGCAGGGCGGGTGATCTCCGGGCAGCTCTGGATCGGGCAGTGGCTGCAGGCAGATGAGGAGGCTCTGAACCCGCCCGGCTTCAGGGATTTCTGCTGCCTTTTTACCGCTTTTTAGTTTTTCCTCCTTTATTTCTCTTTCCTCCCTTTTTTTCTCTTCCCTTCTTTTTCCTTTCCCACTCTTTCCCCCTCCTTCCTTTTTTTTCTCTCTCCCCATTTTTTCTCTTCCCTCCTTTTTTCCTCTTCCCCCCTTTTCCCCCCTGCTTTTTCATTTTTGGCATTCCTGAGAGGAGCTGGCAGTTCCAGACCATGGACACCTCCGGGCACACATCGGTCCCGTCCCGGCTCCGGGATGGCTCCCACCGAGGGAGGGGGGCAGGATCAGGCCCTCGCCGCATTGCGTTGGGATGGATTTTAAATTTAGAAATTGTTCAGATTTGTACTTTGGAAAAAAAGTACTTTGGACATCAGGGAAAACAAATGGGCGGGAGGGGAGAGGGAGAAGCCGTGCTCAGGCTGCGTTTGTCAGACCCATATCGGCATGTGGCCCATCCCTCAGCAGCCCGTTAGCCCCGGGGACAGGAACGGGGGAATGCCGGCAGGGAGGAGAGGGGAGAGGAAGAGGAGGGGGAAGGAGAGGGACGAGGTGCTCGGGGACATCCCTGTGGCAGCCGGATGGGGCTGAGGGCGGGATCTGTCCCCGGGGAGCAGAGCCTTCTGCCGGGGGGTTCCAAGGACACTCCCCTGGCTCCCAAACGCAGCAGAGCAGCTTCCATCCATCCCGCATCCCACAGGGATCCAGTGCGGATCCCGCCCCGGGCTGGAGAGGCTGGAAGCGAGACCATTTCTGCAGGGGTGGGAACGCGGCAGCACTGCCCTGCACCCGGAGCTGCTGGCACTGGGGTGGCCGTGTCGGGAGGCAGCAGCGGGTGCCAGCAGGGCTGATCCCAGGTGCCGCAACAGGAGCGGGGGGTGACAGTCCTGCTGGCATGCAGCGGAGCCAGGGATGCCACCAAGCTGCCCTTTGGTGGCATAAATGGGAAGGGAGCAGGGGGAGGGAGGTGCCGGGGGTGCCGGGGGGTTCCATCAGTGTTCGTCCAGATTTTCCATCCCTGGAAGTGCTCAGGGCCAGGCTGGGTGGAGCTCTGAGCTCTGGTCTAGTGGAAGGGGTCCTTGCCCATAACAAGGGGCATTTAACAGGAGCTTTAAGGTCTCTTCCAGCCTCAATCATTCTGGGATTCTGTGATTTTTAGCTCAGACGTGAGGAGGAGGATGGGGGATGCCTGCTGAGCTCCAGCCTTCCTGGGAGCAGGGTGCTCTGTCCTGGGGCTCCTCTCTCACTCGCTCACCCCAGGGAGAGGGGGACAAACCCTCCCCTCTCAGGGCAGAGTGACCACTGGGGCCATTGTCCCACTGCTCTGCAGTTCGGGGACAAACACAGAGGACACAAGAACAACGGGAGTTTAAAATCCTTCTTTGGCTTTAAATGCTCCTGGGGGTCACCCATGGCCGCACAGGCTCGGTGTCCCCAAGGTGGGCACAGATGGGCACCCAAGAGCCTCCCAGGAGCTCTCCCAGCACTCCTTGGCACAGCTCCAGCTCCCCTCTCCTGATCCCCTCATTAGCTGCAACACAGAAAGTGTTTTGAAACCTTTGCAGAGGGGTCTGTGTCCCCCCTCCCCTCCCCCTGCCTCGGCCACTTTTCCCGTCACGCTCATTAGAGCCCTGAGTATCAATCAGGGGGAGATGAAAGCCAGCTGGGGATACATTACAACACCTTGGGAAGGGATGAAAGCGCCTCTTTAGTCCTAACAAACCTCTCCAAGCCCGATTGCATATGGATGTGAGCCTGGCGCTCTCGCTGCCTTTCATCTCAGTTTTTGCCTTTTGGGCTCTTTGGCTTCTGCCCCCACCACAGCGACCCGGTGACACCACGAGTGTGATGAGCACGGTGGCCTGGGGACCCTGGCATGGGTGGCACAGCCTGCTGGACACACCAAAAATATTATTAGGAGGTTTTAGAGGTCTTGCTTTGCCTGTTCGTCCTCTCCAATGTCTGAGGGCTGAGAGGACGACCCAAAACATCCTCAGCAGGAGTTTCCATGGACACCTCCGGGCACACATCGGTCCCATCCCGGCTCTGGGATGGCTCCCACTGAGAGAGGGGGGCAGGATCAGGCCCTCGCCGCGTTGCGTTGGGATGGATTTTAAATTTAGAAATTGTTCAGATTTGTACTTTGGAAAAAAAAAATCCATGGGGCATTAAATATTTACAGAAAATCAGCAGCTGCGTAAATAATAGAAAAATCCAATATTCGGCGAGTGGACCGGTTTTCAATAAATTTGAAAATTTTATGATATTGTTATTATTATTTATTGCCTATTTCATTTGCCGGTGTCTCTCCTCGCAGGCCGCATGGATCTGGGTGTTTGACCACCTCATGCCAGGCCAGGGGTCAAACTCCTCCTGCCCGGAGCTCTGCCTGCTGAGTCCGTCCCGCTCGCTGCACGGATGGGATGTGCCTGGAGCAGCAGCCAGGGACAGGATCCCTCTGCCACTCTCTGCCCTGCGGATGCCCACCCTGGCACGGCCCCACAGTGTCACTGGGGGTCCCGCAGGGCCAGGGGAGCCCCGTGGGAGCAGAGGGCTGTGGAGGGTGACGGCGACGTAGCACCTCCTCTAATGGGATCCTCTCCACAAGTAATTAAGCTCCGGCTAATGCTAACCGTAATGTGATGTATGTATGCCTTTAACTAATCATTTATTAGCCTCGTTGATGGTTTGTCAATATTAATTCATTTATTTAAACAACTCCGAGCTGTAATGAAGATGTTTGCTTTAAGGGGGGAAAAAAAAGAGATGGAGCTGCCAGGAGATTTTTTTGTTGACTCGATGTGTGTCGCCCTGCCCCGGGTGACGGGGCTCGCCGGGACGAGGAGCTGCTGCCACTGCTCAGCCCGGGGCTGGCGGCCTGTCCTGGAGTCGTGGGGAGCTGTCACTGGTGGAACTGGGAACCAGGGGAGCACAGGGAGCTCCAGGCTTCCCGCAGCACCCAGGGCAGCAGGATCGGGCCCCGCTTCCTGCCCCGGGGCGATGGGAGCGTCCCGGGGAGTGTCGGGCTCCGGCACAGCCCAGTTATGCCAGCTCACGTCGGAGCAGCTCCAGCACCAAGCAGCTCCACCAGAGAAACTTTGGAAGAATTTCCCTTGGTTTGACATTAAAATGTTCGAGCTGTGCCTCAAAGCCTGAAATCAAACGCAAACGTGCTGCCTGACCCAGAACTATCGGTTTTTGCTTGACTTTCGATTTGTTAATGATTTCAGACCAGTTTTCATTTCAAATCAAAGTACTTCTATTTATTTTTTTTGGAGCTGAGGAGTGGGAAATTGACGATAAAGTGAAAAAAAGTACTTTTGGTCCTGTTTGATAAGCCCAGGTTGGATCAGATTTGGCCCCTGTTTTGTGCCCTCTGGGTGTTGCAGCAGGTGGGATGCAGGAGCAGGGAATGTCGTGGGGAGCATCCCGGGGCAGAGGGGCCCTGCCCTG
Source organism: Eulacestoma nigropectus (assembly GCA_013397775.1). Taxonomy (NCBI): domain Eukaryota; kingdom Metazoa; phylum Chordata; class Aves; order Passeriformes; genus Eulacestoma; species Eulacestoma nigropectus. The sequence goes on from VZTE01005526.1 coordinate 31,664, forward strand.
GCTCTGGGCTGAGCAGATCCTGAAGCAGAGCCTCTGGCCAGGTGCTGGATCAGCTGCTTCCAGCTCTCTTTGGCAGCTTCTTAATATCAACTAGATCACAGTATTAAAGTTAACTTTTTCTTAAACAGGCTTAATTAACGTCCTTCAGACAAACATAAATTAATCCTGGGTTGCTCAGGAGGATGCGGAGTTTCCCCTTGATCGATCGCCAGTCCTGGCTGGAGACAAACTCCTTGGAAAGCCAGGGCTGGCATTCGGCATCCCCAAGGCTGCACCCAGCAGCTGTGAGCTGGCAGCTCCTCGTGTCCTGCCCCAGGCTGTGGGCACAGAGACCTGGCTCCGGATGTCACCACTGCCGCGTGGGACCGTGTGTGACCATTCACTGTCGTGCAGGACAAGGCATGACCGTGCACAAGCACCCCTGAGCATTCCCAACCATTCCTCATCACCCATGACCACACACAACCACGCACAACCCTACGTCTGACCACTCACCATGTGTGACCTTGTACAACCGTGGATGACCATGCGTGACCAGTCACCACCACACACAACCACACACAGCCCTGTTACTATGAATGACCACTCACCACCATGGATGACCATGTACAACCATGAATGACCATGTACGACCATTCTCCACCATCCATGACCACACACAACCACACACAACCCCATATTACCATGTCTGACCACTCACCATCATGTGTGACCTTGTACAACCATGGGTGACCATGCACAACCATTCATCACCACACACGACCACGTACGACCAAATATTACCATGCACAACTGTGTATGACCACACATGGATGTGTGGATGGTCACCACCATGGATGACCATGTACCGCCATAGATGACCACACACGACCATTCCCCACCATCCATGACCACACACAACATTGTACAACCAGATATTACCTTGAACAACCATGTATGACCACACACAACCACTTGCTGCCATGGCTGACCACATACAACCATGGATGACCATGTACAACTATGGATGACCATGTGGAATCATGGATGACCACACACAACCATACACCACCACCCATGACCATGCACAACCACTTGCCACCATCTGTGACCACACACAACCACATATGACCACATACAACCCTGTATTACCATGAATGACCACACATGATCACTCATCACCATGGATGACCATGCATGACCATTCCCCACTATCCATGACCACACACAGCCACTCACCACCATCTGTGACCACACACAACCACATGTGACCACACATGGCCACACACAATCCTAGATTACCATGTATGACCACACACGACCACTAGCCACCATGGATGACCATGTGCAACCATGGATGACCATGCATGACCATTCCTCACCATCCATGACCATGTACAACCACAGATGACCATGCATGACCATTCCCCACCATCCATGACCATGTACAACCACAGATGACCACGTATGACCATTCCCCACCATCCATGACCACACACAACCACACACAACATTGTGAAACCAAATATTACCTTCAACAACCATGTATGACCACACACAACCACTTGCCACCATGGCTGACCATGTACAACCATAGATGACCATGCATGACCATTCACCACCGTCCATGACCACACAAAACCACACACAACATTGTAAAACCAAATATTACCTTCAACAACCATGTATGACCACACACAACCACTTGCCACCATGGCTGACCATGTACAACCATAGATGACCATGCATGACCATTCACCACCGTCCATGACCACACAAAACCACACATGATCATGGACATGTCTATATCCCCCTGCACAACTCTGTATGACCACACACAACCACTCACCACCACCCATGACAGTGCACAAGCACTCACCAGCCTCTATGACCACACATGACCACACACAACCCTGTATTACCATGGATGACCACTCACTATCATGTCTGACCATGAACAATCGTGGATGACCACACACAACCACTCACCACCATCCATGACCACACACAACCACACACACTCATGCATGACCATGTACAACCAAATATTACCCAGCACAACTGTGTATGACCACACATGACCACTCACCACCATCCATGACCATGTGCGGCCATGGATGACCATGCATGACCATTCCTCACCATCCATGACTACACACAACCACAGATGACCACAGACAACCATATATCACTGTGCCCAACTGTGTACGACCACACATGACCACTCACCACCATCCATGACCGTGCACAACCATGGATTACCACATATGACCATGTGTGGCTATGAAATGTCCCTCCACCAGAGATGCAGCCCCAGCTACTCCCTCAGCCCCCAGATGCAGGGTTGGTGTCTTGGCTGTGCATGGCCATGGATAGTTTGTCTCCCATGAAAATGTTCCTTGTTCCTGACCACTCTTGCAGTGTCTGCAGCATCTTGCTGTTGCAGAGGACATATCCATGTCCTTCACCCTGAGGGGACCTGGCCCCCATGTCCCCCCATGGGTCCTTAATCCCCCCATCACCTCCCCCCTGCTGTTTCCCTGGGAGGTGCTGAGCCATCCGGAGCTGCTCTGTGCACAGAAGGTCCTTCGACCTTCTTCCGCTGCCTGCTCTTTTCCTGCTGCCTGCTCTTTTCCTTTGGTGCCCTTCATTCTGCCCAAGAAGGACCAGAAAGCAGGCTCCTTCTCTAGGGAAAAACAGGGAAAAGGAAGATGGAGATTTGATAGGAGGTCAAAGGAACCTGGGGGTGAAAATCACTGTGTTTTGGGAAACTGCTGAAAGGTTTCCAGCACAGCAGGAACCTGCATGAATCCCTCAGGAAACAGGGATGGAAGAAACCAGGTTAATTCAGCTCAAATCGTTGGTGGCATTTGCCTGTGTTGATAAAAGCAACGCTCAGAGCTACTTGAGACTTCAGTGGCCTTCGGTCCAGAATCCTGTAGGAAAAGGGAGTGGAGATACTTTGCTTTGGAGGCAGGGAAACTGAGGCACGGAGGGTTTGACAGCCTTTTTGGGGTGCCACACCCATCTCAGCCCCAAAGTCCTCGTGCAATGGGCTTAGAGCCTTGAAATTCCCCCAGACTGGAGTGGGATTTTCCCTTGGGAATCACCCAGCCCTGTGCACAGAGCAGCTCCGGAGGGCTCAGCACCCCCCAGTGAAACGGCAGGGGGGAGGTGATGGGGGGATTAAGGACCCATGGGGGGACATGGGGGCCAGGTCCCCTCAGGGTGAAGGCGTACAGGGAGCCAGGGACCCCATCCCAGCTGCCGGGATGAGCAGAGGGATGGGAGCGGGCAGGGGGAAGTGCGGGGCGGCCAGAGCAGGGGGGCTGCCCAGGCTGACACTGGGTCACGGAGCCGGGAGCGGGGTGAGGTGCCGAAGGGATCAATAGCAATTCTAATATCATACGAGTCAATTCTGACCTGTCATGGGCAGCGCGGCAGGCTGACTCCAGAGCTGCAGGACCTGATAAATGGGCTCTCAAAACCATATTTATAGCAAGAAAAAGCTCATAAAATGGAAACAGGGGCAGGGCGAGGGAGGAGGACGCTGCAGCCTGGCTGCTCTCCGGCCATTATGTTGGCTGCAGGAAGGGGAAAGGGATGTGGGAAGCTGCCTGCCCTAGGGGGCTGTTTAGGGGCTGGGTTTTGGTGCTGGAGGGATTGTGGGGTGGAGACCCTACCTATGGGGCAGGGGAGCACCAAATGATGGCCTGGGAGGGGGACAGGCGTGAGCATGGAGGGACATATGGCTGGGGGCGGGGGGGGGGTTGGGTTGTTAACCCCAGCAAACTCCTGCCCCCAGTCCTCTACAAGCCCCTGNGAAGAAAAAAAAAAAAAAAAGGGATGGGGGGGGGGGGGGGGGGGGGGGTTGGGTTGTTAACCCCAGCAAACTCCTGCCCCCAGTCCTCTACAAGCCCCTGTCACCCACACCCCAGGGACACGGCTGTGGGAGAGCTCTGGGGCCACCTCAAACCCCGCTGTGGGGTCCTGACCTCTTTCTGGGCAACACACATGAGGAAGGCGCTGTTCCCCCTTATCCTTCCCCAGGCAAAACGAGACCTGCGGCCGCTCATCCCTGCTCCCCTCTGGTCCCATCCTGTCCCAGCCTGTCCCTCCTGCTTCCCCATCCCGAAGAGCAAACCCTGCCTGACATTTCCAGGAGCTGCGGTTTTCCTCCAGGCCTTGATGAGGAAAGAGAATAATTGGGGAAAAAATGAAGAGGGACAGGTGGGCGTGTGCAGGGGCATCAGTTCCTCTGTGCCCCAGAAAGGTTTGTCCCCGCTCCTCTGTCCCAGCCAGCAGGACACTCGGGGTGGCTCCTCGTGCCAGGAGAGGCGTGAAGGGCCACGGTCCCCATGTGGTTCCCCTGCCATGATGTGCTGCTTCATCCCTCTCCTCCTTTATCCTTCTCCCTATGGATCAAACCCCACACAGCGCTGTGCTGTTTCCCTTCTTCACCTTTTGGGGCATTTTTCCTGCTGTAAATCCTCCCCAAATATTGCTCCCCGTTAACCAGGGAGATTTATCACCCCCAAAGGCCCCTCCCAGGAGGTGGGCAGGGGGAGCAGGCGGAGGTGAGCACCTCTCCATCCTCCCTGGGCCTTCCCAGCTCCTGTGGATGCCTGTGGGCACTCAAGGAAAACCAAACCACACAGACACCGTGTCTCACGATTTATTCCATCCCCTCCCGTGGATTTAACCAGGCTGGCTGGATCCCACCTGTGTTACAGGTGTGATGAGTTTTCTGGGCTCAGCTTGGGTCCTCTGCAGGGGAGTCGGTGAAGGAGGGCTTGGGAGGAGGAGGAGAAGGCACTGAGGGAGGGTGTGACACGAACAGGGGCTGGATTTGGCATCCAAAGTACCCCATAGCTGAGACTGATCCTCTGAGCTGTGTTCTCCGTGTGCCTTGTGGCATTTTTGGGATGCTCCACACTGGCATTAGGATGGATCTGCCAGGAACTGGGAATCTGTTATTTTGTCTTCATCTAGAGCAATAGAAGGGACAGGAAAACTCCCACCTCCAGTTTTCCCATTCTTGCTATTTTCTTCCCCTTGGAGCTTCTCTCCCCCTCCCCTGTGCAGCAAATACAAAGTCCCGATCACACCCGGATCGATGCAACCTGAGCCAATCACCCTGAGAGGAACCTGCTGGAAACCCAGCCCTGTCCCCTGCTGGAAACCCAGCCCCGTTCCCTGCTGCACCTTCCTCCTTTCCCTCCTCACCCTCCTCCTCCCAGCAGCCCCACACTCTCCTCCTGCTCCCTCCTGCTCCCTTGGCAGCAGCCTGGGGCGGCTTTGTCCCCTGATAGCGCGACAGAGCAGTGCTGCTGCGCTGCTGTTCCATGGACATGGACATGGTCTGCCAGGTCTCAGCTCCAGCTGCTGAGTGCAGGGGGACTGTGGGGTGAGGAGGGGATGCACCCCCAGGCTGGTGCCATATCAAAAAATCCCAGAACTGGGTTGGGGCATAAGGGACCTTTAAGAACATCTTGTTCCACCCCCTGCCATGGGTACGGACACCTTCCACTGTCCCAGGCTGCTCCAAGCCCCGTCCAACCTGGCCTTGGGCACTGCCAGGGATCCAGGGGCAGCCACAGCTGCTCTTGGCACCCTGTGCCAGGGCCTCCCCACCCTCCCAGGGAACAATTGCTTCCCAATATCCCATCCAGCCCTGCCCTCTGGCAGTGGAAGCCATTCCCTGTGTCCTGTCCCTCCAGCCCTTGTCCCCAGTCCCTCTCCAGCTCTCCTGGAGCCCCTTCAGGCCCTGCAAGGGGCTCTGAGCTCTCCCTGGAGCCTTCTCTTCTCCAGGTGAGCACCCCCAGCTCTCCCAGCCTGGCTCCAGAGCAGAGGGGCTCCAGCCCTGGGAGCATCTCCGTGGCCTCCTCTGGACTGGCTCCAGCAGCTCCAGGTCCTCCTGATGTTGTTCCCCGGGGCTGGGGCAGCTCTGCAGGTGGGGGCTCACCTGAGTGGGGCAGAGAGGCAGAATCCCCCCTCCCCTGCTGCCCACGCTGGGGGCTCAGCCCAGCACAGGGGGGGTTTCTGGGGATCAGTGCCCATGGCCGGGGCAGGTTGAGCCTCTCACCCACCAACACCCCCAAGTCCTTCTCCCAGGGCTGTCAATGGTTTGGGAATCCTGGGGAGCTGCTCGGCTGCTCTGTGCCCGGGTTCCTCTCATGGCTCAGGAGGACAATGGACCTTCCTTCCTTACAACCCACACTGGGACAAGGTTGGACTCTGCTGCACAGGGATAAAATCCCCCCCGGAGTATCCGCAGGGAACTCCTGCTCCAGGGGCAGCACGGGAAGCTGACACTCACCTGGGACTGGTCCAGGCAGATTTCGCAAGAACCAGCAGCTGACACCAAACAGATGGAGTTCAGAATGAATAAAACCCCGAAATCAGAGGGATTTCTGGCGGAGGTGGGGACTGACTCGCTGCTGCCGCTGCGCTCCCGCTCCTGTCCAGGAGGAGGGCTGGGAGCTCACGTGGGCAGCGGCGCCCGTGAGGAAGGAATCAGCTCCAAGATCATCGTTTGCTTCAGGTATTCTCACAAAATGTGACATTTTCTGCTTCGAAAAGGAGAGGAGAAAAGAAAGATCAGTGTGTTGGAACAGATCTGTCTTCCTCCCATCTTTCCAAGCAAATCCACTGGTTTATTTGTGAATTAGGTTCACAAAAACCTTTCAGCATCTGGCAGTTTTTTTGTATTAAAAATGGCAACATTTCCCAAAAAAGTTTTGTATTTGGATTTTTAATTTTTTAAAATAAATATCTGTGGAAAAAACAAAAAGTCTTCGAAGCCCCATTTCTTACCGTGTGGGGGAGTTTATCAAGCAGGTTGGTTGCAGGGATCTCCGCGAGGGTGAGACATTTTTCCCAAGCTCCCTGCTGGCAACAGGCAGGGACTGGGATTTCCAAGAGGCAGCCGTGCTGGGGGCAGCCTTTTGGGACGGAGCAAGGTGGGGAGCAGGATATAGGACTGGTCCTACACAGCATTTGGTCCTGCTCAGGGTGTTTATTGCACTGCAAAAACCTTCTCTGCTCCCTGGATGGGGAAGGTAAAGTCACAGAGTGGTGGAATTGTTAAGGTTGCAAAAGACCTCCAAGATCATCGAGTCCAACCATTAACCCAGCATTGTTTCTCCACTAACCCACATCCTCGAGTGCCGCATCCACATGGCTTTTGAACACTTCCAGGGATGGTCACTCCACCACTGCCCTGGGCAACCTGTTCCAGTGCCTGACCATATTTTCAGTGAAGAAATTTGTCGTAATATCCAATTTAAATTTCCCCTGGCCGAAGGATTTTCCAGGGGCTCAATTGCCACACACCCTCTTGCAGAGGGAGCTCTGGAACTCTGGTTTTTCCCTCTGGTGAGGACCTCAGGAAAGCACCTGAGCTAAAGTTGGGCCATCAGGACTTGGTTTCCCTGTTTCCTCTTGGTGGGCCCCTTGAGGACCTGGAAGAGGCAGCCTGGCTGGGTGGAATGTGGAGGATTTCCCCCCCTCTGCTGTTGGGCACCAAGAGCCTCACGGAAATCAGGAACCCAAGGCCACCAAGAGCTGCCAATGTGCAGGGACCAGTTCCCTGCCACGTCCTGCCCTGCCTTCTCCACATGGAGATGACCCAAAGGCTCCCAACAACCCTGCCCCATTCCCATTTCCACGGTCCCATCTTCCTCATGTCCCAAATTCATCCTGCCCCAACTTCACCGTGCCCCATGTGCCTTCCTGATGTCAGGAAGGGTATTTTCAGATGGGACAGAAAGAAGGCAGGAAATACCAGTTTGGAGCTGGTGTCTGGAGAGCCACCCCTGTGGTGGGAGGTGAACTCATGACCAGCATCTGCTGGTCCTGAATGGAGCAGAACAGCTCTTGGGTGACCCCTGTTTCTGTGCTCATGGGCACTTTTGGGCATTCACGTGGTGGTGGTGGGCAGGGGTGGCACCGGTGGGCAGTGGTGACCCTGTGTCCACCACCAGCTGCACCATCTCCTGCCTAAAGGGTCTCCAGCAGCATCAGCTGCCACCACCCCAAGGTCTGAGCACCCCAGCTCAGCTCCTGTCCCCAGGGATGGACACACAAAGCCCAAGGCAGACAACAGCCAGGAAAAAAGAGTTTTCTGCAGTTCTGAGAAGCTGAGCCCAAGCTCCTGAGATGTGCTCCCACACTCGGCTGGGGCACATTCCCTTGGTGATGGAGGCAGATGTGTCCGAGGTTCTGCTCCATCCCTTCTGCTCCTTGGCCACCTGGGAGAGCCTCTCCTTGGGAACAGACCAGTGCTCTAGCCTGGCCCATTGGACACAACCCAACCACTGCCATCCCAGGCCTACCTCCTCCATAAGGCCCGTTCCCCAGGCCTCCATTTCCTCCATCACCCATTACTGGGCCAACGTGCCTCTGGAAAAACAGGCCGGTTGTGTGGAGAGCCCAAGCGTGGCAAACAGTGATGAGCGCTGGGAGAGGACACCTCCCCATCCATCTCCTCTGCCAGGCCTTATCTCGGAGGGAAGGCTCATCTGGAGGGAACGAGGAAGAGCTGAAGGGGACATCTGGCTGCTCGAACCCTTGGCCCCCATCTCCATGAACCCAGTGAAGATCCTGGCGTCCTCTTGACGGAAGCTAGGCTGCATCCCCGGCCTTCCTATCTCCTTGCAGAGCATGGCAGTTCCTGAATTGCCTGCCCGTGGCGGGCCCTAATGGCCCAGAGCTGATGTTTTATTGTCGGGTTTAAAAGTGTAATTAGTTCAAGTGTAAACAAAAAAACCTTGCTTAATTAAGAATTTTTAAACAGGGCACAGAGAGATTCCGGAAACATTAATGAACCCCAGGCAAGCACCATAAAATTGATCGAGGGAAGAGAGACGGCGAGGGCTGGGGGAGGGCTGGGGTGGGATGAGTGAGGAGAGGGTTTTACCGCAGGAATCGCCTCAGTTTACTTTGGCCGCTTTAATGCCGGAGTGCATTTGGAGGCTGCGTTTATGGTGATGGGTCTCCATAGAAATGCCTAATGATTTTTTATGCATTAATGGGAGCGATGGACAGCGGCAATACATTGTTTAAGGAGATGGAGAGGATCCTTTTAAGGCTGACGTGTTATAGATCAAGAGTGACGAGGCAGGCCCTGGGATGAGGTTCCCTGTGCCATGGCCTGGTGGGGCCCACACCTGAACAAGGAGCAAATGTCAGGTTGGGCCTCTAAGAGTCCATAAAAACAACAAGTAAAATCAAAGTGCTGTTTTCCTACCACCCCATCCCTGCTTTCAAAGCTCTTTTTGGTTGGTGCCAAGAGAAGTTAAATAGATCTGCCTTTCCCATCCATGGGCAACGGGTGGGAAGAGGGTCTGAGCATTTCCCATCCAAGCACTTCCAGGTGTGTCTCCAGGTTGGCATGTTCTGAGTAGGTTGAAACATCTGAAGCAGGAGAAGATGCCTGGAAGAGCCTTCTTCTTCCTACTGACTGGGAGGCAGCCACAGGCTCTGTTGGGCTCTGCTCAAGGCCAACCGGCCTCTCCCTGGATGGTTGGGTTACGTGGTGGGAGATGCTGGTGAAGGTCAGCCTTGAAGACTTTCTGTGCATGGGTGTCCCATTGAAGACGGTGAGTGAGACAACTGGAAGGGCCAAGAGTAAAAAGAAAGAGGAAGACAAGTGACCTTCAGGCTTGGGAAAGGTCATCCCTCTCATTCCACCATCAGAGATGAGGAGTCTTTTGCCCATGGAAGGAGTCCTGCTGCCTCTATCTTGGGCTGAGAGCCCAGCTCTGCTCCCAGGGAAGAGCAGCCCCTGCAGTGGGCAGCTGAAGGACTTTGAAGGTCAAGACATGTCTTGGCTTTTCCCTTCCTGGTCCAGCACAAGGCCCCAAGGATGTCTTGCCCAGTGCTCTGGAGCAGCCAAGTCCTGGAGAAGTTCAGCAATTTTCTGTTCTTCTGGTCAAAGTTCCCTTTGGAGACCTGCATACCACAGGCAGTATCTCTTGGAGTTCTGCAGGAATGTCCACTTTGTTCTCCCCAGACCTCTGTAATAATCATGTTCAGGGCCACCAAAGGCCACCAAAATCCTCAGAGAGAAGCTGGCTGCTCCCTGGGAGCCCACCTTCAGCCTGGTATGGTTTCTCCTGTCCTCCCCTTATCTGAGATGGAGACGAAACCAGCCAGTGTCCCGTCCTTCTGGATGTGCTGCTCTGTCTTCTCCCTTCTGGAGCACATGAACTCACTGCCTTCTACTCTTCCTCAAAGGCCACGTCTTCCAAACCTCCTATTCCTGTTCGTTCCCTTTGTGGTTCTCCAGCTTGCCCACATTTTCCTTGTAAATCTGGTGCCCCACCCAGGTGAGAGGCTCTGGTGGGGCCCTCACTAAAGCTGAGTTGAACGAGGGGGTGGCTGCCTGGTCCGGTACCTCACCTGGCCTCTGTGCACTCCCCACCCTGCTCAGGGCTTTTCCCAAGAAATCAGGGCACTGTGGGCTCTGTTGAGCACTCAAAACTTGCTCTCCTCGAGGGACTGGAGGCCACCAGGGGCCACCAGGTGACACATCTGTCCTCAGTGAGACCCCGCCCTGTGAGCTGTCAGCTCCACAGCAGGGTTGGGCAGAGAGAGGATGACCAACGAGAGAGAAAACAAGTCACGGAATCATAAAATCCCAGGCTGGTTTGGGTTGGAAGGGACCTTAAAGACCATCTCGTTCCAACCCCTTCCTCAGGCTGGGATGCCACTCTCTAGACCAGTCTCACTGGATGAGCTGTGCTCACACTCACCCCTCCAACAGCTCTGGGAGGCGTTATCCAGCGGTGGAAGAACGAGGTTTGGGGAGTTTAGACCGTTTCTAGTGGCAGCTCTACCACGTGGGATAGGCTGTGCTGCCAAGGGAGGGACACGGCAGGAGGTGGGGCTACCCTGAGCTGGTGGGAGAGGTCCCAGGTTGTTCCCTGGGTGCTGTTCGGGTCTCCCGGGGGTACTTCTGTCACTGGAGCAACATTCAGGGCTTGTCCCTCTCCTGATGGTGGTGGGCACGGAGGGACAGCTGGCAGTGCTGGCCCTGGGCACTTTGCTGAGCTGAGGGTGCCCAACACCTACCCAGGGACAGAGCCCACACCTTGCTCCCCAAAGAGGCTGTAGATACCCACATGGGACGTCCCTGTCACGCCGTCACCTCTCCTGTCCCGTCACACCCAGGGGTGGAACAGCTCCCACCGCAGAGCCCCGCGGGGCACGCTGGGCTCCGTGGGCTTCCCGTCCCCTCTGCCTCTTCCTTCATTATTTCCCTGCTCCTCCCACCCTCTCCCTGCCTCTCCTCCTTTCCCTGGCTTTTGTTCCTTCTCTCCTCTTCCCCTCCCTCCTCCCAGAAGCCTTCCCCCATCTCCAATCCCTGCTCCGGCTGCCCAGCCTGTGTCAATTAAGTATCGATCCCCTGTTCTCTATCAGTGGTCAGCTGAGCTAACCAGTCCTGCTCGCTGCTTTTCACCGGGATGAATAATAACAATAATAATAAAGGGGTAGGGGGGAGGCAGCTGCACTTCGTGCCTGCAGCCCTTCACCTCTCCCTACCCCGCGCACGCCCGCCCTCGCCCCCTCCACAGCTACAGGCAAAATCGATAGCGCGCGGAGTCAGGAATGGAATATTTTTATCCTCTAATTGGGAAATGTGCTTTGACAAAGCCCGAGGAGCAGGGAGGGGGCCGGCAGATACTGTACTGAGAGCCAGGGAAGGCGGCAGAGCCCGGCCAGAGCAGGGACGCCGGGGATTTTCTGCAGCAGCTGGGAGGAGGTGACGGCAGTGGGCGTTTCGGCTGGGCCCAGGGCATGGCTCTGCAGGACTGGGGCAGTGCTGGTCCCATGGAAGAGCCAGTCTTGACCTAGGGGTTGTCAGTGAAAGGATAAAAAGAGGACAAAAAAGCCCATCCTCCCCCTCAATTCCCTGCCACTGCTATGCTATTGCTATTCCCTGCTCCTGGCTGGCATCCCAGGACTCCACATCCCACGGCTCTTGTGCTTGCCCAGGCCCGGTGGTGCTGAGCAAGGTGGGACAGTTGTGCCTGGGACACCACAGCGAGGCATCCCAGGAAGCCACCAGCCCTCCCTTGTTACTCCTGGGAGATCCTTACCCTGCCAGGCCCAAGGCAGCTGGTACTGATGTGGCTGCAGAGATGCGGGTTGGACTCAAGGATCTTAAATCTCTTCTCCACCCTGAATGATTCTTTGACGCAGAATGATTCTGTGCCTGCACAGGTGGCAATCCTGCCATCAGCCTCGTGTGCAGCTCCAAGTTTATCACACCTGGAGACACCTTCCTGTCTCCAGCTGTGCCAGGTGAGGTGTGTTGTCTTTGCCCGTGGCAGGGATTGGGATGTGACGATCTTTCAGGTCCCTTCCATCCCAAACCATTCTGTATTTCTTTAAATTATCCCCTTCCTGCGGTCGGTGGGTTCTCAGGCACCACTGAAACCAGACAAGAGAGACACCAAGACACAAATCCAAATCCCCGGAAGGATTTCAAAGATGTGGCACTTAGGGACATGGTTTAGTGGTGATGGGTTAATGACTGATGATTTTGGAATCACAGAATCACTTAGGCTGGAAAAAACCTCCTGGAGCTGCTACCAGCCTTAATATTGGGGCTACACTGGGCCCACTCTGGAGAGGGAGATTTGAGTATTTTCCCCCAGGTAATAAGTGACAGGAAGAGAGGAAATGGCCTCAAGTTGCCCCAGAGGAGGTTTAGTTTGGATATTAGGAAAAATTTCTTAATGGAAAGGGTGGCCAGGCATTGTCACAGGCTTCCCAGAGCAGTGGTATAGTCACCATCACTGGAAGTGTCCAAAAAATGTGTGGATGTGGTGCTTGGGGACGTGGTTTAGTGGTGAACATGAGGCTGGGTTAGTGGTGGGACCTGATGATCTTAGAGGTCTTTTCCAAACTTAATGATTCTGCGATTCCACGATCCTGTGAGTCCTGGCTCTGCAGCCCAGCCCCACTCCCTTCCTCAGGAGTTTGGAGTGAGTTAGTTTGTTGCCTCTGAATTGGTTTCCTGTCCTCAAACTGGGAGCATGTGGCACACTGCTGGCTCTTAATTAGAGTGCTCAGGCAATGCCAGGGTGGCAAGGCTGGAGGGGAATCCAGCTGGGAATGTGCCAGGCTCTCAGGACCTCAGGCTCTCAGTAGCTGCTGAGGCAGGAGCCTGGCTGCTCTCTTGGAGGAAAGCTGATGTGAAAATCAAAGCAAAGATGAGCAGAAATGGAACCTGTGATGTGACAAGTCCTTCATCAGACGAACACCAGGAACGGTGTTGGCTTCAGCTGAATGAAGTGGGCGAGGGAAAGCTCCGGAAGGAAATGCTATTTAAAAGCTGAAATTAAATACTTTGACCTGCCAATGCAGGATGTTTCAAATGGTACTTAATTTCCATGTGTAAGGTGCCTATAATGCTCCTGAGTGAGTGAAGAAGTTACTTCGGTTTAATCTAATTGTACCTTCCCCGGGTTTATTTCATGAGAGATGTTGACAAGCTGTAGCTTAGGGAAAAAAAAACAAAGGCTGAAGATGATTTTTTCTTGTGACTCTGGGCCAGAGCTGTGGAGGTTCCCTGCTCCCACTCAGCCCCGTGTGTGGGCTGGTGACCCTGGTCCTCAGCAGAAGCGTTGGACGTGGCTTGTCTGCTCCCAAGGATCCTGAAGGAAGCAGTGTGACCCAAAAATGTGTCCCATCTGCAGTTTTTGGGATATTTAAAACCGACTGAAATTCTGTCCTCAGCAATAAATGGCAGGTTGGGAAGGGACAGCAGAGCCCTCCAGTGCAGGTGCTGCTTCGAAGGGGCATTTTAGATAAACCCAAGAGGATTTGGGTAAAGACCAAGGTGGTCCTAACGAGGCACCCACAGCATGAAACCCACAAACAGCACCAACAAATCTCCTTATCCAGCTCAGGGAAGGAGCTTGTGAGCGAGGTCTTGGCTTCCCCAGAGTGTGAAGGAGATGGGGCTGGGCTGGCCAAGGACTGCTGATGTGCAAGGAAGGGTGGTTGGGCAGTCCAAATCTCCCCATGGCATTTACTTCAGCCTCAACCCACAATCTCCTTGAGGAGTCTGAAGTGATCTGGAGAAGCCTGAGGGGTTTTTACACCATGCAGTGCCTGTCTTTTTGATCTGGCTTTAGGTTTGCTTTCAAACCTTTTAAACATCTCATCCTCTCACATCCAGCCTGTGCCGTCGCCCTAAGAGCACTCTCTGGCTGCCCTTGGCTGGGTTATTTTTATTTTTAAGCGTCTCTGCCTTGTTGTGGCCGTGCTCATGAGACCTTTGCATGGATGGAGGGGGAGACCCAGCACGGAAACCACAACTCTGCTCTTTTCCACCCACTTGCAGCCCCCAGGTTTTATTTGTTTCTGGCTGCCCTTCACCAGCCCAGCAGTGCCCAGCGGGTGAAGTGCCAGTGTGCCCACCCAAAGAGAGACTGGCTCAGGGCATGCCTGGGGCTGGGGCTGAGCCAATCTTCTCGGGAATAGAGACAAATCTGCAGCTCTGCCTCCACAGCAGGGCAGGGAGTGATCGCAGTTGCCATAGCAGTGTCCTCTCCCTCCAGCCCTCCCTGCCAGCCTGGTTATTTTTGGCTATTGTTTTCTGAGCTGTTTTGAATGAAACCAAGAATGAACTGGAGGCAGGACAAAGTGAAGCTGGATTCCCCTGCTTCTCCCCTTGTCAGGGGGTGCACAGGGAAAAGCTGCTGGGCAAATTGGGGTGGTTGTGGGTCTGCTGCACCCTTTGGGACACAACGAGGCTGGAAGCCAAGGGGAGGTGATGCAGCATCTCCACGGCTTGGTTGGGAGTCACAGAATCCTGGAACAGCCTGAGTGGGAAGGGACCCACAGAGATCATCAGTCCAGCCCCTGGCCCTGCACAGACACCCCAACAATCCCACCCTGGGCATCCCTGAGAGCTCCTGGAGCTCTGGCAGCCTTGGGGCCGGGACCATTCCCTGGGAAGCCTGGGCAGTGCCCAGCACCCTCGGGGGGAAGAACCTTTCCCTGAAATCCATCCCAACCCTGCAGACATCCCAGGAGAAACCAGTGGTGTCCAGTGGGTACCATCCCTCCCCATGGCAGGGGGCTGGAACCAGATGATCTCTAAGGTCCCTTCCAACCCAAACGAGTCTGGGATTCTCTGATTCTATGAAAATCCAGCCCTGCAGGTTCCCAGGCCAGAATTGCTCCCATGGGCTCCCAGGCCAGGGGATGGACAGACTGGACAGACAGACCTCAGGACAGACAAATCTCAGGACAGACAGAGCTCAGGTCAGACATGCACATGCAGGATAGAAGAAAGGCTTGAAGGCAGCCCCTCCATGGCAGAAGCCTCTTGCTGGGTGAAGGATCTTCCTCAACATTCCTGTTTCTCTTACATGACCTGTTGCTGCTTCCAGACCCCTTCCTGTGCAGTGTCCTGGGCCTGCAATAGGTTTGCTTCTCCCGGAGAACCTGGGACCAGAAACGTGGTGCCTGGATACCAACTCTCATGCAGGATTTCCATGTGGGGGTTGCAGGGATTGGTTCTGGGACCCACCCTGATCCACAGGGTCTTAAATAATTCATAAAAAAAGCAGAAAACTCAGTGATAAAACTTGGTGGGGAGGCAGGAATTTTCATGGAAGTTGCCACAAAGAATGATTGGGAAAGTTTGCAGAAGGAGGTAAGGATATGAGGAGGCTGGGCAATAAAAGGGCAGATGAAATACAATGTTGATAAATGCAAAGTCATGCACATGAGGAAAACAACCTTAACCACCTCTACGGGCTCCAAATCGGCTGCTGCTGCTCAGGGAAGAGCTCTTGGAGTTAATGTGGGAAGTTCTCTGGAAATGTCAGCTCGATGCTCAGCTGCAGACAAAAAGGCAAGTGGGATGTTAGCAATGATTAAGAGAGGAGCAGAGGAGAAATCAGAACACATCATTATGGTCCTGTGTCAATCCATGCTCCATAACCCGGCCCCTCCTGCCCCGGGAGCCGAGCAAGGAGCGGCACCAAGGGGTGGGAGCAGCACCAAGGCTGGGAGTGGCTGGGACTCCCATGCTGGGACATGAAGGGGTATTTGAGGAGCTCTAAAGTTCAAGATCAGCCTGGAGAAAAGGGGAGATGGTTATTTTCTTGTTTTCCTGAGAGAATGTGGAGGTTTCCAACCCTCTCTGAGGGCAGGCTCAGGGCAAACCAAGAGGAATCCTTTTCCCTCTGTGCTCCCTTGTATTTAGGAGCACCCTGAATGTGTTTGGAGGGGCTGGAATAACCCCTGAGGGCAGCTGCATGAGGCCAGTGCTGCCTCAGTGGAATAACTCATGAAGCTGAAGTGAAGAAGTGGTTCAGAGTGACAAGGGTCACCTTATTTCTCACCAGCTTCCCTCCAGCATCCGTCCCAGGGGACAGGGAGGGTCCCAAAGCTCTCCCCGAGTTCAGGGCAGGGAAGAGCAAACCTGTGGGGCAGGAGGAGGGTGGCAGAAGGAAGAACTTCACCTCGTGAGTCACGCTCATGGAAGGCCAGCACTGCTCTGGGCTGATCCTGGTGCTGGGCTGTGAGAGAGGGCTGGGTTTACTCTGTGCTGCCTGAATCGAACCCCAAACCAGGAGATCTGGTCCTTCTTTTCCCGGTGCAGTTGTCCCCTTTCTGATGCTGAACTAGGAAATCAGCTCTGGAAACCCCACATTTCTGTCCCGTGTCCCCTCCTCCCCACGCAGGAGCAGCCAGGGCCCTTTGCAGCCGAAACTGGAGAGCTCCTTGTGGGAGCACCTGGGCAGGGCCCGAGGGCCACCCCTCCTTCCCAGCCACGCAGAGCATCCTTCAGCTGCTCTCCTCACCTCAGCTGAACCATTGGTGTGGCAGAGAAGACCCCGGGTAAGAGGCGGAGGAGAGACACGGGAGGCTCCTGAGGAGAGGAGGGCTCTGGGCAGGGTGTGTGGGCTCCGCTGCCACTCCCACCCTCAGCACTCCCGTTAATGCCTCCACGCCACCTTGTCTGCCAGTGGCAAACAATAAAGCTCAAGGTGAGCATCACCTCTGCCCTATCTCTTAGATTCGCCTCTCTCCTGTCCATCCATCACTCGCCTGCTCTCCTGCAGCCGATTGCAGCCAACCTGCATCAGCTATTGATTTATTGACACAGGCCTGGGCTGGAAGATTCAGGGAAGCAGCTCCCCACAGAAACGCTTTTCAGAAGTAGAGATTTGATTTTTTATTTATTCTTCTCTTCAATGTATGGATTTAACAAGCTCTAGGCAACAAAGAACTTACTCCTCCAGCATTCAGGCTCTCACACTCCCTCCATCTCCTTCCCTTCTCCAGCACAAAAGTAATTTTTAAGGGATTACTCTTTAAGGGCAGGATGCAGCCCTGTGGATGGAGGCAGCTCCCCAGGGCTCAGATGCTCCATAACCTCTGTGCTGACCTCTTTCACAGGGGTAAATGTCTCCCTGGCTCTCCGTGTTTGTCATGTGTTTGTGTTGATGTCAGCTTGAGACCAAAATCCCCTGGCTTTTTTTTGTATCCTGAGGATGAACTTCAGCCCAAACAGGTGCAGTGAGCCAGAGGCACCTCTGGGTGAATGGTGTGAAAAACTCCCTCGATCAATACCTGAAGTGATGTATTCCCATCATGAATGAGAAAATATGTGTGGGAAATATCCTAAAAATCCTGTCGTAGGAGGCTGCACGCAGCTCCTGTGCTGGGGGCTTCCTCAGCAGGGCAGGGCACAGCTGGCAACACCTGCACCTTCCCCTTTCCTGTGGCTGCTGGCGACTTCAACACTTGGTGTGGTTTTCTTTCCCAGGAATTCACTGGCCAGGAGCTTGGAGAGACCAGAACTAGGGGGAAAAGCCCTTTGACCCTTGTTTTTCCCAGCCACACTGGTCTGTCACTCAGCCTTCAAACCTCAGCGATTCTGCAGGATGTCGCTCCAGGGGCTGTTTCTCCCAGCACATCCCAGCACATTCCCTGTCCCGTGTGTCCCTCCCTTCACCTGCGCCTCTGGGTGCAGTGGGGCCACCCTGGAGTGCCAGGACAGTGTGATGGGTGGGCAGGGGGTTGTGAGGAGGAGGAGGAGGAGGAG
>VZTE01005526.1:49954-61667 GCA_013397775.1 Eulacestoma nigropectus
GAGGAGGAGGTGGAGGAGGAGGTGGAGGAGGATGAGGAAGAGGCAGAGGAGGAGGAGGCAATGCTGCCTCTCCAGAGTGATTCCCACATCCAGCCCCGAGGTGAGGGGGCAGCAGCACTTATGGGGTTGGGGAGATGCCGCCTTAGCACACTGAAAGTCAGTTCCTGGGAGACCAGCAGGTTCTGAGACTTCACCTCACTGACCCCTCATCCTTCCCAAACCTGTCTTTTTGGGGCTCATATCTCTGGTTTTGCTCCAAATACCCAGCTGGGCTTTGGTTCATCAGAGCCATCCCTTCCCTGGGCTTTCCGGGCAGGTGCGGCCTCATGATCAGAGCGCGGCTCTCAGGTGGCTCCATTGCCCCCATCCCCATCCCATGGCACCAAAAATGTGGCACCAGCCCCTCCCCAGCTCCCCCTGCCCTCCCCTCCTCCGGGGGGATTTGTTGGGCCAGTCCTTTACAGACCTCTTGGTTTGAATAGTTAATGATGGGTGATTTCATTTGCGGCTGCATTAAACATCTGATTACTCTCCTGTGCAAGACTAATTTGCAGGCAATGGAGACAGATGCTTCCCAAACTATCAGCCAAAAGGCCTAATTCCTGCACAGCCAACTTTTTTAATTTGCTTCCTGGCTGATTAAAAAAAAATGTTTTACACAATAGCAGGGGTCAAGGGGGTGCCAATCCTGTCAGAGACACTTCAATGGCATCTCTGCCCACAGGCTGCCAGCGCCTGGGGCTGCTGCTTTGGGATCAGCTCTGGTGCTCCAAGGGTGGGATTTCATAGAATCCCAGAATCCCAGAACTGGGTTAGAAGGGATCTTAAAGCCTATCCAGTTCCCCCCCCTGCCATGGGCAGGGACCCCTTCCACTGTCCCAGGCTGCTCCAAGCCCCGTCCAACCTTGGACACTTCCAGGGATCCAGGGGCAACCACAGCTGCTCTGGGCACCCTGTGCCAGGGCCTCCCCACCCTCACAGGGAGCAATTCCTTCCCAATATCCCATCTAAATATCACTTTTTCAGTGGAAAGCCATTCCCTGTGTCCTGTGCCTCCATCCCTTGTCCCCAGTCCCTCTCCAGCTCTTCTGGAGCCCCTTTAGGCCCTGCAAGGGGCTCTGAGCTCTCCCTGGAGCCTTCTCTTCTCCAGGTGAGCGCCCCCAGCTCTCCCAGCCTGGCTCCAGAGCAGAGGGGCTCCCCCCTGGGAGCATCTCTGTGGCCTCCTCTGGACTGGCTCCAGCAGCTCCAGGTCCTCCTGATGTTGTTCCCCAGGGCTGGGGCAGCTCTGCAGGGGGGGTCTCACCTGAGTGGGGCAGAGGGGCAGAATCCCCCCTCCCCTGCTGCCCACGCTGGGGGCTCAGCCCAGCACAGGGGGGGTTTCTGGGGGCCAACACTCATGGCTGGGGCAGCCTCTCATCCACCATTTGCTCAGGAGAAGTGTGGAGGACAACTGCCCACCTTCAGAGATGGGGAGGTGATGGTCCAGAGCTCTTCTCCAAGCTCCAGTTGTGACCCTGAGGGCTTCCAGCCTGTCCCACTTCCAACCAGCTCCTCCCCGTCCTCCTCCCACCGTCCTGTGCCCTTTCCTCGCTGCAGGAGGGACATATGGAGTTGGCCATTGTGGCCACCATGAGCCCTTTAGGCTCCTGGCAAGGAGACCTTCCTTGCAGTGATGTCCCGTCCCGGAACCCGGAGCGGGTCTGGGTGCAGCCGCGTGGCTGTGCCTGGCCAAGGTCGGCCGCTGGCTGCAAGGACATTTGCAGCAGCGCCTCGCTCGCGCTCTCCCCCGGCTCCACACGAGCTGCATTGCTCGTAAGGGCTTAATGATTACCCTTAGATAACTTTATTGGCTGGGAATTATTGGCTGGCTCTGCTGCAGCGCCAACTTTCCTCCTCTCTGCGCAGCCGGGCACAAGTGAAACCCGGCGGGGAAGGTGGGCGAGAAAACCCCAGGGTCCCGTGGCCTGGGCAAGCCCCCAAGGGCTGCTCTGGGGGGCTTCGGGAGGATTTGTGGCTCAGGGTGTCTTTCCTTGCATGGGAACAAAGCAGGGGATGTCCATCCTTGGCTGGGCAAGCTCTGGTTCCGTTCAGGCTTCTGGCCACTTTTCTCAAGTGCTTTTCATTGCCAGAGCACTTTAAAGACATGATCTAATTAATTCCTGGGAGCCCCCGGGGGAAGGAGGGAGGTAGGGAGGTGGAGCTGGGATCCACACGGGCCCACGGGCAGCTGAGAGCTGAGATTTCAGCTCAGGCCTGTGGGAGTGAGGAAAAACAGGATGAGGATCTTCTCCACCACTGGATGTAGGATGGTGGCACCTCATTGCCACTCCATGTGAGGGGCAGAACCAGCCTGCGGGAGTGGATCCCCATTCATGAGGCCATGAAGGCAGCGGGATCCCCTCACCAGGTGGAGATCCTGGTGGGACTGCCCTGCCTTGGGGTGCTGAGAGGGGTCCCCAGCATGGCCACAGAGGACAGGCCCGGGTGGCGGGAGAAGAGCCCATCGCCATGGAAACGGAACATCCTGTGGCGAGCGCATCCTGCCAGGGTGGGTTTGCTCTCCCCTCCCTCCCTCTCCTTCTGCGAGACCTCGGCATTGATCCGGGAACGTGCTCTTCGCATGTATGATCCATGCAAACACCGTGTTCCTATTGATCAGCCTCCTCCGCTGCTTGGGGTCTGTGCTGGCAGCAGAAACAAAGGCCGGGGGAAGGAGGGGAGGAAATCACCCAACCCCACACCGAGCGAGCAGCCTTGGCAGCATCCACGGGGTCTGTCTGGAGCTGCCTCCTCAGCCTGCCCCATTCCTCCCATCTGCCTTTGGTTTTCCCATCTTCCCCCTTGTTCCTGCACACCAAAACCGGGCCAAATTCCCCCCTTTGCTCTGCTGGTGACTTTTGGGGGCTGTTTCCAAGAATCAAGGACCTGACATGTCCCTGTCCCACTCGCAGGGATGTGGGGGGACACTCTGAGTGTGGTGGGGTCCCAAACCCACCTTCTTTTCCAGCCCAGCTCTGTGTAAGCCTTAATAATTACAGGGACGAGTCAATAACAATTAGGCCTAACAGCCACTCAGCAGAATTGATGCAAATTATTTTAATTTTATGTTTCTATCGATGAACTTTTCCAGGTTGGCACCTTCTCCCCCATTCCCAGCCCCCCACTTCCCAGGCACGTTCCAAGATTAGGGGATCGCTGGGGCCTCCATCAGCCTCTTCCCACATCCTTGCTCCACAAATCCAGAGCTGTCTGCAGGAGAGGGTGTTTGTGATGGGCAGCTTTCCTCTCTCAGGAGAAAAACCTCTGCTCTTCCAGGGAAGGTGGTTCCCAGTTGCTCCTGAGGCACAGCCGGAGGGGAGAGGACGGGTTCAGGCTTTGTTCCAGACAGCTGAGTGCAGCCTCCTTCCTGCAGCACGGTTTTTAGGATATTTTCCACACGTATTTTCTCGTTCGTGGTGGGGATGCATCCCCTCAGCTTTGGCTGGTATTGTGTCGCGTTTTTTTCACGCCATTCTATAGAATTGACTCACTTGATACATTTATATCACACAGAAATGATAATGAATCTAATCCAAATGATGCCTTGAAAGCAAAGGTTTTCATGTCTAAAGCTGTCTGAAGTGGCCTCATATGGGACATGCAGCCACAATCCTGTAGGTCCAGGCTCTGTGCTGGGGGTTTGCAACACCTCCAGCCCTTCCAGCAGCCCAAACCAAACCCTGGTGTGGCACCCCAAGCAGGGAAAGAAGCATAGGTAGTATTTTTTCATGCTGGCTGATGGTCAGTGAATGATTCCTGGGAGTTTTCTCTTTCCTATTTACAGGACTGAGCCATTAATGGCATGACCTGCTCCACATCCCCTGGGATGCTGCAGAGTTCCAAGCAGTGACCCTCAAGCTGTGGTCATCGAGTCTCCCACCCATCCCGCGAGGGAGCTCTGGGGACACTCATCATCCCTGTTCCTTTCCTGCTCCGGCCTCTTGGGGTGTTTTTCCCGTCTCGGCGCTGGGAGCTGGCCCTGCTCGGCTGTAAATTGCCGGCATCCCGGCACTGCTGACCTGCAGCTTTTCTCCTCTCCTGTCATTAGGGCGAGGCAGCCCATTCAGTGGGTGACAGGTGCTCAATTGCTCTTAAGTGGCTCCCAGATAATTGGGGAGGTCTTTAGCTACTTGTAACTTCCAATAATAAACAATAGAGAGAGGGGGAAATATCCACGCGGAGCTCTTAACTGATGGCCTCGTTGTCAAAACTGCATTAGGGCTCTTCTCCTTCCCGTGGGCCAGCCCCAGGCCCTCCTGGCTGACACTGTGCCACCCTGACAAGCGACAGCCACCTTCTCGCTGTCACCTGGAGGTGCTGGGTGACAAAGGATGAGACCCCGGGTTCAGCCCCACCACTGCCGGGATTTGGGGGGCTGCGTGGGGAGGTTTGGAGGTTTGTGAAGCCCTCTTGGAGGGTTTTTGTGGGTGGAGGGGGTGCAGGTGCAAATCTCAGATCCAAAAGCCAAGTTTTACATCTCAGGAATTGCTGTTGGAGCAAAAGCTGATCTCAGATCCCCTGTGGTCAGTGCAGTTTGCACATGGCCGAGCATGATCTGATCTTGCCCCATGTCTGGAAGTGTCCAGGGCCAGGCTGGACAGCCTGGTCCAGTGGAAGGTGTCCCTGCCTGTGGCAGGGGGTGGAACAAGAGGGACTTTGAGGTCCCTTCCAAACCAAACCATTCCACGATTCTACGACCTTTTCTTTACGTCCAAACCAGGGAGTTGCTTCTGCCCACCCTGAGCCAACTGCAGCCGATCTCTTGTGAGGTCCCTCTGCTCTGAGTAAGGATCTTCCCATCCCAAAAGTAGCTGAGAAAGGGCCTTTCCCCAAAGCTCCTCAGCGGCTCTGCAAAGAGAGCTGTCCGTGGAGCTTCCACCCCTCTGCTCTGGTGTTGCTGCTGGTGGGAGCCTCATCCCTGGCAGGGGAAAAAGCAGGAAGATGGGATGGACCCTGCAAAACTGCTCAGTTCAGGATTAAAACTGCAATTCCCTCAAAGAGAAACTCTGAAAAACACTTCTCTGTCTCCTGGGATGGGATGGGATGGGAGGGGATGGGATGGGATGGAATGGGATGGGATGGGAGGGGATGGGATGGGATGGAATGGGATGGGATGGGAGGGGATGGGATGGGATGGAATGGGATGGGATGGGAGGGGATGGGATGGGATGGAATGGGATGGGATGGGAGGGGATGGGATGGGATGGAATGGGATGGGAAGCAGGGCTCATTGCAGCATTAGCTGCCCATGCAGAGGCAGAAATGGGATTTCCCCTTGCCCTGCTCTGGGTTAAAGGAGAACTCAGAGCCAGCAGGACAG
Source organism: Eulacestoma nigropectus (assembly GCA_013397775.1). Lineage (NCBI taxonomy): Eukaryota > Metazoa > Chordata > Aves > Passeriformes > Eulacestoma > Eulacestoma nigropectus. The sequence goes on from VZTE01005526.1 coordinate 55,314, forward strand.
GTGGGAAGAGGGTCCAGGTGTTCTGCCGTGGCTCTCCTTGGTTCCCACTCAGCTGTTCCCTGCAGCACTGCGGTGGCTGCACCGTGCTCGGAGCCGTCCCGGGAGCCCCGTCCTGCTTTCAGTTTCTCCAGCAGAGCTTCCTCACAAAGCGAAGCCCCTGCTCCAGGCTGCCAGGCCCAGCTTCCCAAAGGAGCCCGCGGGGGTGTGAGGAGACACCTCAGATAACGCTGTGCTCTGCCGGGTGACCTCTGTGTGTCCGTGGTGTCCCTGTGCAAGGGCTGCTACCCCAGCGGTTCAGTTGTTGCTGGGGGGCTCTGAAGTCACCCCTCCCGCATGGACCATCCTCCCTTCTGCTCCTGTGCCTCCCCCAGGCAAGGCCGGGCTTGACTTTGGCCAACAACCGGTGAAATCCCTGTGGCTGTGCCTGGGCTTGGGATGTCTGTGCCGAAGGCCCATGGAAAGGGTGGTGAGTCCCACATTTCTGGCAAATATTGCTGTCCCCACAGCCAGTGGCCCCCCAGCAGTGGGGATCCTCGCCCGTAAATTCTCCATTGATCCACCACGAGGAGGAAAGGGCCACAAATATTACTCCCGATGAATAATTCAGGCAGCTCTAAGCCCTGCCTTGCGCGTTCATTACCCTCCACGAGGACCTGGGGGATACGGCTTGAAAGGTCCTATAAAAGGAAACTGGGGAAGATTTATTTTTAAGGATGGGCAAATCCCGATAACCCACAGTGGGAGGGGTCGTGCCTGGTGCTGGTGCGGGGCCTGCTCAGCCCTCGCTCCGGCCTCCCCCTCGCTGGGGCTTTGTTAAAAAAGGAAAGCACTTACGGTGCTGCCGGGGCTCAGGCCACTCTCCTTTCTTCCCCGCCGAAGCTTTCAGGGATGAAAGCACTCTAAAGTGCAGGGAGCTGAGGAGGGAATAATGCCCCTCCTTCAGCCCTCTGCCTGCCTGCGAGGTGGCGGCAGGGTCACCGCGCGAGCCAGCAGAGAATTTTCACTCCGGGGATGGGCTGGGGTGTGGGTTGGTGTCTCATGGGGTGCTGTGACTCACCTGGTGCCACCAGGAATTGGGAACCAAGACCGGGAACACGGAGAGGCATCAGCAGCTTCTGCCCACTCTGTCCTGGGGCATCAGGTCCTGCTGGGGCAGGGGGTCCGGGGGTGCTGCTATGGGACACGGTGCTGCCCTCTCTGCATGACCCCTTTCACCACCCCAAACCCCTCCCAAGGGAAGCCACCACACCTGAGAGTTTGATTTTTGAAGGGGGCTGACTGAAGCTGTTTGGAAAGAGAGGCACTTTTCTTGGAAAATTGCCTTTTATCTTGCAGGAAAGGTACAAGGCTTTTGCTTTTTTATTTTAAGAAAAGTAAATAAAAAGGGAGGATCAAGGTTTGATGCGAGTCGGATGCTGCTGAGGTTTGGAGTCAGGTGTTGGATCCACCCCAGAGTCACTGGGCACCGGCTCTGCAGGTCACCCAGTCTGTCATTACAGAATCCCAGAGTGGTTTGGGGTGGAAAGGACCTTAAATCCCATCCAGTGCCACCCCCTGCCATGGGCAGGGACACCTCCCACTGTCCCAGGGTGCTCCAAACCCCGTCCAACCTGGCCTTGGACACTTCCAGGGATCCAGGGGCAACCACAGCTGCTCTGGGCACCCTGTGCCAGGGCCTCCCCATCCTCACAGGGAAGAATTTCTCCCAATATTCCATTTAACCCTACTTGCTTTCAGTTTAAATCCATTGCTCGTTCGTGCCGCTGAGCTCCTTGGAGCAGGTCCTGTCCCCAGGCATAACCCCCCTGTCTGGACGCTCCTGTAGCAAATAACTCCTTCTGCTGGCTCCACGCTTCCCTGCTGATCCACAAAGCAGCTCCACTTCACCAGTGCCGTGCCCGTGAACCTCCTGGGCTTGGAGACTTGCGCTTCCCTGACTGGCACTTCCCGCTGCCCTCTCTGTTATCCCTGCCAATAAAACCTGCCCTGAGACCGAGCCCTGGATCGATGGTGGCAGGATCCATCTCCCACCCCGGAGCGGGACGAGCTGAGGTGGCTGTGGCAGCTGGGTGGGGACATCTGTCCTCCTCGTGAGGACCATTCCTCCTGGCTATCGGACACCGGCCGTCAGAGGGGACAAATGGCTCTCTGAGGGTGCAGATCCTTCTCTGGTGGCCTCAGCCTGGTGTCTGGTCTGGGTTTAACACCTCCCCTTTGGGCGGCTGAAGACTTGGCTGGGAAAGCTGCTGCTGAGCTGGCCTGGCAGGGACTCCCTCCACCGCCTCTCCGGTGATTCCAGGGACAAGTGACATCCAAGGGCTCAGCTCGTGGGGTTGCAGTGCTGAGATCCTGGGCAGGAGGAGGACTCTGCTGCCTTCCTCCGTGTCCAACCAGTGCCTCTGACGTGTTTCACTAAGGCAGGAAATAGCTTTGATTACTCACCTGTGCTTTGGCCCCTCGTCTGTCAAAGCCAAGAGGAGATTCCCGCTTGCTCCCCAGGCTCAGGGGGGTGAAGGTCACCAGGAGCATCACCAGGGACTGTTGTGGAATCACAGAACGAGAGAATCACTGAGGCTGGAAAATCCTCCCAAGATCAGCCTTTGACCGAACACCTCCCTGCCCACTGAGCCATATGGCAAAGTGCCACATCTCCTCTGCTTTCTGAACTCTCTCAGGGATGGGGACTCCATCACTGCCCTGGGCAGCCCCCTCCAATGCCTGACCACACTTTCAGTGAAGAAATTTCCCCAATATCCAACCCAAACCTCCCCCAGCACAGCCTGAGGCCGTTCCCTCTCCTCCTGTCCCTGTTCCCTGGGAGCAGAGCTCAACCTCCCCCCGGTGCCCCCTCCTGTCAGGGAGTTGTGCAGGGCCAGAAGACCCCCCCTGAGCCTCCTTTTCTCCAGGCTGAGCCCCTTTCCCAGCTCCCTCAGCCGCTCCTGGGGCTCCAGCCCCTTGCCCAGCTCCGTTCCCTTCCCTGGACACGCTCCAGCCCCTCAGGGTCTCTTGCAGTGAGGGGTCAGAACTGGACACAGGATTCAAGGTGGGGCCTCAGCAGTGCTGAGGTTTTGTCCCTCTCTCTCTCCTGCCATAATTTCCATCCAAGCCAGGGCACTCTCAGCAGGAAGATGCCCAGTGGCAACTTGGAGTCCAGGTGATGGAACACCCATCTCTGGCGGTGGATAACTGCTGGTGATTAATTACCCTGGCTGTTAAGAGCCTCTGCCCGGCTCCCAGCTCGTGTTCCAGCAGCATCAGAGCCTCATTAGGCCTCCATCCCAGAGCCTCTGTGTCGGTATTTGAACAAATCCACCTTCGAACCTCCTCATGGACCTGTGGAACAACCTCAGACTGGCAGGGTGGGCATCAGCCTTGGCCAAAAGTTGTTCCAGTGCTGTCAACCCTGATCCCAGGCAGAAGAGGAGGGGTGTGGAGGGTCCATGGATCTGTTGGGACAGGCACAATGGGAGAGTGGCCCCTTGTAAATGTGCTCGGCCATGGCCAGGAGGCTCAGCAGGGGGACAGGGACACCCACCCCTCCCCTAAAATCAGGCTGCTGATGCCAAAGCTGTGCCCCCCAACAGAACCTGGGCTTACCTGCTCCCAAATCCGGACACTGCACTCCACAGGATGCTCCTCAGGCCTGGCCTCCATCCCTGCTCCCCGCAAACAGCGCGGCACGGACAGGCCCATCAAGTGAAAGGTGGAAAAAGGTAATTAATCTACAGAGAAAAAAGTGTTAATACCTCTAAGACACCGGGGACACTGGCTGTCAGCTTCCACCAATTAGTCACCTAAAACCCTGCCTGTATGATCTCTGTGGTACAGCTGAGTTGATTACTCTAATTAATTTTGCATTGATCTGCATGGATCTGCAGCACCAGGGCCTATCACGGCCGAAGGAGGAGATGGATGCTTGAGCCCTGCTGGAGTGTGGAGGAGGGAGCACATCCCGGCCACGCCGCTCCCGCTTCCGCAGCCCGGCTCCCACGGCTCCTCTCGGTCCCCCCCGTCCCGAGGCTCCCACAGACAGAGGTGACAGAACTGTCCCCAAAGCAGGGCCAGGGAAAGTGGCAGCAACTCATTTTGGGAGTGCCCAGTCAGGGGTGGGACATCCCGGTGGGTCCTGTCCCGTCCTCTTCCACCCCCTGTACACATTCCCTCATCCCTTGCTGTTTTCCCCATCTCCTCAGTAGTGCCTTGGGGTTTTTTTGAGCACGAATGCCTTTTGCCGTCTCGTATCCAGCAAATGCTGTGGGGCACCCACAACAGCCTGGGGGCTGCTGCTCTCATGGAATCATGCAATGCTTTGGTTTGGAAGGGACTGTAAAGATCTCCCTTTGCCTTGCCAAGGAGAATCCCGCTCCTCCTGCTGATTCTCCCTTTGCATCTTGCCTAAATGCTGAGTTTAATCCACCTCGGGCAGGCTCAGCCTCCCCTTTTTGGGGACCTCGTGTTCGTTCTCGGGAATGTTTTGTGACAGTGGAAAGCCAAACATCTGGTGTTTTCTAATTTTCTAATTTTATCTTTTTCACTCACACATTTTTCCCTCCTTGGCTGAAATTTGACCTAAATTTACCAGCCTGGTCTGAACATCCTCCAAACCCAAACTCCAGGTGGCACTGGCAGAACCTGTGTGGAGCAGGATCCGCCACCACCCTCCTCTTTAGGGATTAATTTCCCCCCTCTCCAACCACCTCACAAAGCCTCACAGCAGGAGGGTCCTTGACTGCCACGATGAGGTTTCATGGCTCGTTTTCCCATCTCCCAGCACTTTGTGCATCCCATGCTCCAGCTGGGATACCAGAGCTCACCCTCCAGCCCCGTGGGCTGCACACCCCAGCATGGTCTGTTGGAGGAGCATCTCCTGGGAGCCAGGACAAGCTGTGGTGTCCCTGATGGTTTGCCTTGTCCCAGGACCTCCTGCTGCCTCCCAGGTGGATTTTGCCAGGGTTTTCGGGAATGCCACCTCTCCTCAGCTCTGTGACCTGTTCTTAACACTTGAGAAGGCTGGCCCATGTCCCCAGCAGACGTGGTTTGGTACAGGGACACACAGCTCCTGCTCTGCCTCATCCCAGAGCCAGGAACCAGCACCTGGGATGAAATCCCTCCTGGAGTAAACCCATCCTTGCACTGAGACCTTGCAGAACGCCCCCAGCAGCCCCCGAGCCCGCTGCTCCCACTGCTCATCCCAACCATCTCCCAAGCTGTTCCTCAAAGGTTTGGTGCTAATGAGAGTTCCTCGCTGGTGCTTTAACCAGTGCCACTCCCAACTCTGGATTTATCCATCTTGGAAAAGGAAAACTGTGGGATTTAAACCACCCAAAGATGGAATGAGGCAAGCGAGCAGGGAATCCTCCTTGCACAGTCCTAACAGGCAAAGGGTTGGCCTTCATAAGCATAATTTCCTGGGATTAATATTAAAAATGTTTCTAATGGCTCCCACTTGTTTATTAAATACCCAGCGTGGAGATAAGTTATCAACCCTGGCTAGAATTGCTATTAATCAAATATTCAAATCCGTGCTGCAGTTGGCCACAATGGGACACACACATAATTCTCCAGCTCTGGTAATAATTAATCTTTTTCCCCCCTTTTCTTCCCTTCTACTTTGGACTCCTGCAAATATCTTTTGGTGTTAAGAGGTCCCCAGAGAGACCTGCCTCTAAATGAGGTGTAAAAATCTAAGCCGCACAAAAAATAGCATGAGGCTGGGATCGATATTCTCTTCACAGCTACATCGATTAACAACAATATTCTTCATTTATTAATTATGAAGAGGAATTTTCCATCCTTGCATCTCTTTCTGTGTTTGTTGCTTGGGTGGGTTCGTGAGGCCTCAGGGGACCCTCCTCGAGCGTCCTCTGGGTACCGGCCAGGCCAAGGAGGAGCTGGAATCTGCCAGGGAAAGTGGGAATGGATGGAGCTGGATGGGTGCAGGGGACAGGGAGCAGAGTTTGTCTGCTTGGGAGGTCTGAGCAGCTCGAGGCAGCCCTGCTCGGTGGGCTGAGACCTTGTGTCGTGAGGTGATGTGGAAGAGAGTGGCTGGAGCTGGGATGGATGGAGCTCTGGGCCAGGTGGAGCTGAGAGATTGATGGAGCCGAGGGATGGATGGAGCTGAGGGATGGATGGAGCCGAGGGATGGATGGAGGTGGGGCTGGATGGAGCCGAGGGATGGATGGCACTGGGGCTGGTTGGAGCTGAGGACTGGATGGAGCTGAGGGATGGATGGAACTGGGGCTGGATGGAGCTGAGAGCTGGATGGAGCTGAGGGATGGATGGAGCTGAGGACTGGATGGAACTGGGGCTGGATGGAGCTGAGGGATGGATGGATGGAGCTGAGGGATGGATGGA
>VZTE01005526.1:61953-73554 GCA_013397775.1 Eulacestoma nigropectus
TGGATGGAACTGGGGCTGGATGGAGCTGAGAGCTGGATGGAGCTGAGGGATGGATGGAGCTGAGGACTGGATGGAACTGGGGCTGGATGGAGTTGAGGGATGGATGGATGGATGGATGGATGGATGGATGGATGGATGGATGGAGCTCAGGGCCGGATGGAGCTTGGGGCTGGATGGAGCTTGGGGCTGGAGAGTGGCTCAGCAGATGAAAACAGAAGAGGAGGGTGAGGAAAGGCTCCAGAGCAGCTCCTGCGCTCAGGGAGCGTTTCCAGCCCTGCCCAAACCCCGGGGGCTTTCCCAGCTCCAGCCCAGCTGGTGCCCGGTGAGTGTCTGACTCTCTCCCACTGCTCCCTGAGCACTCTGCTCCAGCTCCAGCCAGGCTTCCAGGTCCTGCAAGGGCTCTGCCGGGCTGCAGCAAACCTGCAGCCTCCTCAGCAGAGCTTGGCTCTTCCCTGTGTTTTCCTGGGGATCTGCAAGCTCCCTGGCTGGGCAGGGAGATCCTGGCTCGGCAGACGATGCTCCTGGCAAGACAATCCCCCTGTGGAGCACCCTGGCAGCTTCCATGGGAAATCCCTCTCTCTAGCAGAGGACTTTTCCAGGCACATTGCAGAGCCAGCCCAGCTTCTCCAGGTGCACAACGGTGGCTCCTGGGTCACGTTTTGGGGCCAGGGAGATGGGAAATGGCAGGGGAAGGGATCAGCAGAGAGCAGGGAAGATGAGAGATGGGCATAGGGTGAGAAACCTCAGGAGCTGAGTCCCTTTTATCATGCACCTTTATTTCTCAGGGTGCTTTTAAGAACCCACCAGCTCTGCCTGGGCAGTGCCACATCTCACTCTGGGTTTCAGAGCTGCTCCTTCCCAAAGCCCCCGTGGGAGCAGAGATGGAGTTTGTGTCACCACCTCGGGCTAAGAGCTGCCTCAGGCCTGATGTCAGCACTTCCCAAGGAAAAGTTTGCCCCAAATCCCTCCTTCTAAATATAAAAGGGACCGACTTAAGGGGTGCAAATAGGAATTGCACTTATGGAGCACTGGGCACCCTCACCTGGCTCCTGCCCAGAGGGAAGGGAGCAGCCAGGCCCCACTGCTCCCTCCTGACAGGGGCACTCAGGCACACCTTGTACTTCAAAGTGTGTAACCGTTATTCAAAGCGAAAATTACCACCGAGCTCTGTTAGACTTTAAAATAAAAATTAGAGGTTTTTGGAATAGATTTTCCCTAACGAGGAGCGTGACGGATGGGCCGTTGGAGAGCGTGTGAGCCCAGTGCTGCGCAGTGAAATGAAATGGCACCGCTGGCATCCCCCGCCCTCCCCGCTGCTCCCCTCCCTCAAACATCCATCCCGGCACCGTCCTCCCAGAGCGGCACTGGGACAGGGGCCAGGACACGTCCTTCCCTCCAGGTTAAAGTGAGCAGAGACATTTCCTTAAAGAAGCAAACATTTCCCTTCCTCCTAAATCAAAGACAGCATCCGAGAAGCCAATGGTCTGTCCCTTTCCCCCTAAACACATTTGCAGCCTGGATGGCCTCCCATTCCCTTCAACATGCACTCCCAAACGCCCTCAATTTTGGAGCAGAATTTGGCTCAGGTGGCAAATTTCTATCACAAACTTAGCAGGGTCAAAATGTGCTATTTTTTTTCTCCCTAGGTGACCAAAATCTGAACCCCTGAGCTGTGTGAGAGCGATAATGGTCAGACCTGGGGGTGTAGGACAAGGTTTCGTGTTTGGGTCCTGCTGCTTTTCTGGCTCAAAGCTCGTTTTGCAGATCAACGTGTGGAGCTTTCATACCTGTTCCAAAGCCGAAGCGTTTTCATGGGGAACATGGAAATGAGGTCTCTGCAATTCCAACCAAATGCGATTGACGTTTTCCCAGCTTCATTAAATGTGCTATTTTTACCTTACAAGGTGTGATATCCCTCCGTGCTCGGTAGCGAAGGGGCTGGGACAGGTTTAAAGCAGCAGCTCTTCTGCCTTATCTTTCCCAGCACCTTATCAGCCTCTCCGGGCTATCTGCCTTCCCCATCCCTCGCCTCGTGGCTGTCAGCGAGCTGGGGGATGCTAAATGTGAAAATCCTTTTCCATCAAAACCTCGGCGTGGGCGATGCCAAGCAGGGCCGTGGCCAGACCCCGAGCCAGGAGCGCATCCCGTGGGCTTCTCCCGGGAGCTGCAGCCCAGGAACACCCAGCCAGGGCTCCAGAGATCCCTTCCAGAGGCATCTCCTGCCACGCCAGGAGCATGAGGGGTGTCTGTGATCATCTGACGTTTTCCATCCAAGCACTGCCAGGAAATTTGGGCTGGTGGAGGGTTCCACCCTCCCACTGCTGCCTTCGGTTCAGCCCGTGAGCTACAGAGGCTTCTCAGAGAGTCCCAGGGTGGTTTGGGGCATAAGGGACCTTAAAGCTCATTCCCACCCCCTGCCATGGGCAGGGACACCTCCCACTGTCCCAGGCTGCTCCAAGCCCCGTCCAGCCTGGCCTTGGGCACTGCCAGGGATCCAGGGGCAGCCACAGCTGCTCTGGGCACCCTGTGCCAGGGCCTCCCCACCCTCCCAGGGAACAATTCCTTCCCAATATCCCATCCATCCCTGCCCTCTGGCAGTGGGGAGCCATTCCCTGTGTCCTGTCCCTCCAGCCCTTGTCCCCAGTCCCTCTGCAGCTCTTCTGGAGCCCCTTCAGGCCCTGCAAGGAGCTCTGAGGGCTTTCTGGAGCCTTCTCTTCTCCAGGTGAGCACCCCCAGCTCTCCCAGCCTGGCTCCAGAGCAGAGGGGTTCCACCCTGGGAGCATCTCCGTGGCCTCCTCTGGACTGGCTCCAGCAGCTCCAGGTCCTCCTGATGTTGTTCCCCGGGGCTGGGGCAGCTCTGCAGGTGGGGTCTCACCTGAGTGGGGCAGAGGGGCAGAATCTCCTCCCTCACCCTCTGGTCAAGGACAGCCTGAGGTGGTTGTTCTCTTCTTCCCACCATCACCATGACCCCAATTCCTCCATCCCCATCCCTGGGAATCTCACAGCTTGGATGTACCTGTCTAAGGGTGTCTGAACCCCATGAATAAGGTTGTCCCCAAGACTCTGGCATGAGCCCACTGTGGAGAAATGCCCCTGGGAGCTGCTCACTGTCCCTTCCCCCTCCAGCTGAAAGTGCCACCAGTGCCTCGAGCCTGCAAGGTCTCTGCTTCCTCCTGGGAGCAGGCTGGCTGTCCCCAGGAGGGACACGTGCTGGGAGAGGGTGGCCCAGCTGGTACTGGGGGTGACGGTGCCAGGGGAGAAGAGGCAGCTCGGGGCTCTGGCGTGAGGTTAGCACTGAATCCGCAAAAATCACCGTACCTTGAACAGTGCTCAATACACCTATTGATCAGTCCTCTCGCCTTGATCAGTTTGCTGGTGCTGCTGCCGCAGTGCTGCTTTCGGGGAGGGAGGGAGGGAGGGAGCGGCACAGGAGGGGGCAGGGAGCCCAGAGCGCGCCTGCGCCAGAGATGCTCCAACTTCCCAAGGCCAACTTCGCCTTGTCCTGCTGGACTCGGGGCCTCCCCACCCTTCTGAGGGAGGCAGGGCGAGCTCTGGCCTTGGGCCTTGGCTCAGGGGGTGTTTTCAAGGCAGGAGGGTGAAGGAGCAGTCCAAAAATCTCCTCTCTCCTGCCCAGCCGCCTTCTTGCCAAAGCCTCCTCAGACACCTAAAACTGGGCGTCCACCCAACGCCAAGAGCAGAAGCCAAGAGCCAAAGGAGGCAGAGGGAGATGTGGTCTCTGTCCTGGCTGGGAACCCACTGAGGGCACCCCAAGGAGTGTGGGGAGCTGTGGGGCACCCAATCCTGCTGTGTCTCTCTATGGGAGAGTGGCAGTGTAGGAGCAGAGGTGGGGTTGAGGTGTCCCACCCTGCCCAAGGACCTGTGCATGGCCAGGGCGGCCAAGAAGGCCGATGGCACCTGGCTCATATCAGAAGCAGTGTGGGCAGCAGGGCCAGGGCAGGGATTGTCCCTCTGTGCTGGGCACTGCTGAGGCCACACCTCGAGTGCTGTGTCCAGTTCTGCCCCCTCACTTCAAGAGAGACATCAAGGGGCTGGAGCGTGTCCGGAGAAGGGCACGGAGCTGGGGAAGGGTCTGGAGCCCCAGGAGCAGCTGAAGGAGCTGGGAAAGGGGCTCAGCCTGGAGAAAAGGAGGCTCAGGGGGGACCTTGTGGCTCTGCACAACTCCCTGACAGGAGGAGGCACCGGGGGTGTCGGGCTCTGCTCCCAGGGAACAGGGACAGGAGGAGAGGGAACAGCCTCAGGCTGTGCTGGGGGAGGTTCAGGTTGTTTCAGAAATTCAGGGGGAGTTTCTCCGTGGAAAAGGTGGTCAGGCCTTGGAACTGTCCAGGGAGGTTTGGAGTCCCCATCCCTGGAGGTGTCCGAGGAAGGCCTGGACGTGGCACTCAGTGCTCGGGGCTGGGGACAAGGTGGGGATCGGGCACAGCTTGGCCTCGATGATCTCAGAGGTCATTTCCAAGCAAAGTGGCTCCGTGACTCTGTGTGACCAGAGGCGTTGAGGAAGGTGAGGAGGGACAGAGCAGAGCAGGGAAGGTGGATCCACACCCTTGACCTGGTTTGGGCTCAGGTCGCCCATGCGTGGAGTGGGTGTGAACACCAGGGTGGCTCTGGGTGTCCCCATTGCCCGGGCTGGGTGCCTGCATCCTACACTGTCCCCACTGTCTAAACACCCTCAGCAGCCCTGGGGGCATCTGCCAGGGGTTTGCTCACGGGAGCAGCCCCGTTCCTGCTGAGAGGACTGGGAACACTGGAACACTGCTGGGCTCGGGAGTGGAGGGAGGCAGGGAGCTAAAACCCCACCCCTCAAAGGTCACGGAGTTAATTCCAGCTCGTGCCCCCCCCTCACACCTCACTGATTAATAATTGAAGAAAATGTATTTCTTTTTCAGCTTGGCATAAATCAAAAATAAACACAGCATCCACGTTCTGCCCCAGGGAGGGGGCAGGAGCTGGGCTGGGAGCTGCCTTGGAACGGGGCAGGATGGGATGGCAGTGGGGGCTCTTTGGAAGAGGCTGACATTGGCTTCGAGCTTCTCCCATTGAAATCAGCACTAAAAGGCTCCTTGAGGTGAGACCTGAAAGGGGCTGGTGGAGCTGGGATGTGAATCTGCTGCCACCAGGAAACCTGAAGTGGTTTTGGGCATTTCCCAGTGCCCAGGTCCTCCAACCCTTCTGTTCCCAGGTCCTCCATCCATCCTGCTCCCTGGTCTTCCTGCTCTCAGGTCCTCCATCTCTCCTGCTTCTAAGTCCTTCATCCCTCCTGCTCCCAGGCCCTCCATCCCGCTTGCTCTCAAGTCCTGCATCTCTTCCTGCTCCCAGCCATGGCTCACCTGAGCTACTGGCAGCCTCTGGAGAGACATTTTTGGATTGCTGGAATGGCATTGGGGGGATTTACCAGCCTGGCACCCACACAGTCCAGGAAAACCAGGAAAAAGAGGAGGAATGGCACGGATGTTGCCTTGCCTCTGCCAGGGCCATCTGCCTGAGCAGGTCTGGAGCACCAACCATCCCTCCGTGCCACTGGCTCCTTCTCCCATCTCTCAGGATCCTTGTCCGGGAGGGTTTGGCCGTACTGAAGCTCCTGCCCTCTCCACCCCGGCTCCCAGGGGTGACCCCATGCTCAGCTGCTTCCCTCCGTGCTCCCCTGCTCTGTCTGCACTGTCTCCCTGCTTCCATCCCCTCGGGCTGTTCACAGGAGCTGAATCCCAACACTCCGGACCGCCGGAACATCGATTTGCATTGATGGATACTCAAGGAACGCCCATGGAAGACGCAGGCATCCCTAACCGGACCCAGCTCCTCCATATTCATCTCCCAGCTGTGGCGGGGGTGTACGTGTCGTCTGTAACCTCACATCTGGGCTGTGGGGTGGCGGCAGCGCTCCCACACGCGTTATCAGGCAGATCCCCGTTAAGGTGGAGCCTCATTCTGCCCTTCCGGCAGCGGTTGGAGCCCTTTGTTCGGGAGATGGAGCCGTGCGGGTACAGCCGGGACGGGGAGCAGAGAGACCCGGGGGTGGCAGCGCTGCTGGAGAGCCGGGTGCTGTCACCGACACCCGGAGCGCCCTCTCCTCAGGGCTGTGGGGATGTGAGGGCACCCACATCCCCTAAAACACCCAGAAAACTTGTCCTGGGAGCTGGGAGGGATCCAGAGGATCCGGCTGTGCCCGGGCAGACCCCGGGGACCCGGCTGCTCTGATTTCTGGCAGCCGCCTGCCGTTCCCTCCCCTCTTGGTTAAATAAAGCTTTGGGCTGTGATGAAGCCCATTAAAGTCAGAGGCGAAGGTGTGGGATTGAAATGTAGGACAGCAGCCGCTGCAGAATGTGGTTGCATGGGATCAATGGGAAATCAATACCCGGCTCTGCTTCGTGGGTTCCCGCCAGGCCCTGCTGCCGCTGCTGCGCTCCCCGGGCGCTTCCCAACTTCCTGCACCCTCTGGAATGGCCCCGGACGGCTCCCCCGCCCCTGCACCCCTCAAAAGTGGGAAAGGAGCGATTCTGGCATCCACCCAGCTGTCAGTGAAAGGCTACAGAAAAAGGGCTGCAGCTGCGGGGGGCTCGGAGCTTTCCAGGGGGCTCGGATGGGGCTGGATCCCTGTGGGGCGGGAGGGTTAAGCGGAGCCTCGGCCGCCGCATCTCCCCAGCTGACTGTGGAGGGTGCTGAGGGAGCAGCCACGACCCACACGGGGTCAGGGCTTGGAGCCAGTGCCATGCCTGATCGCTGGAGAGGGGAGCATCCATCGGGAAGTGGGGCTGCTCCCGCGGGCAGGGCTCACCGAGCGGCACAGCCACGAGACGGGGAGCAAAGCACCAGCAGCGCATCCCATCCCTCCGCTCCATCTGCTCCTCGCAATGAAACCACAGGTGCTCCCCGGGGCTCGTCCTCTCCCGAGCTCCCAAGCAGCCGACCTGAGGGACCCTCCGCACCCAGCGCGGCTCCGAGCGCGGCAGGAGAAGGGAGCATCCCCCGTGCCGTGGCCACCGTCACAGCGGCCCGGCGGGGACACGGCGGCACAGAGGGATGTCTCAGGAGTGATGGTTTGACTGGAGCCGGGTGAGCACAGCGCTGTGTAACCACCGCTGCGCGTCGATGGATTGATCCGAGCCTGGTTACTCCGGGTTTGTGACATTCACAGGGCTCCCCGCCAGCCTCTGCCGCCGGTTTGGGCTGGACAGAGCCCTGCACGGCTGGGAGCTGTTCTGGGAGTGGCGAGCTGGGGAAGGAGCTCCCAGTGCTGCCTGTGGCACCCAGCGGTGACACCCACCCTCCGTGGTGCACACACTGGCAGCGTGCCCAGCCAGGGCAATGCTGTCACCCACCCTGTGCACAAACACCCTGTGACGGCACATCCAGTCCCCTCCGAGGCTCCACCGCGCTGTCCCGCTCTCCAAATGGCTCCTTGGGTCTCCTGGGATGTCACCTCTGTCCCTCCGGCCGGAGGAGGGACACGCTGGGGAGGACCGGGAACGGGAAGGAATCTGCAGAAGCTCCATTAAACAGTCGGTTTTATCATCCCAGCTCACGTGAACACGGCGAAACCATGACATGATCCATCAGGGATGAACATTAATTATGATTGCACCTTGGGATCTTGATTGCCATTGATTTATTGATTCCTCGGCCCCTCGCAGCAGTGGCCGCTCCATAGGAATTGCACAGTGGGGAGGTGGCTGGGCTGGGCCTGGGTGGGATTTGGGGATGAGGCCTCCGGGGACACCTGAGAGGAGAGAGGGGATGGTGCTTTTGAGGAGAGGAGAGAAGGAATAACCCCTGTGATCGCCGAGGGGCCGCTGCACCGTGTCACCCCCTCCATGGCACAGACGGGACCGTGGCAGCTGCCGGAGACCACGCAGCAGCTGGGGACACTCAGGAGATCCTGGGAGCCGATCCCGGAGCGGGATCCCACTGAGCCACAGGCTGAGGAAGCCTCTTTGTGGCAGGGTCTGTCCCCCCTGGAGCCTCCCTGCTGCTGATCCCATCGAGCGGCGATCGGATCAATGCTGGCCGTACCAAGCCCCGCTCCGGCGGGGAGGAGGGACGGGAATGCAGCACCTCGGAGGGATTTTTCCGTCATCAGGCTTCCGGAGAAGACGCCTCTGGGCTGCTCAGGCTTGGTACATCCAGCAGTGATTAGCGAGGATGGGAGAACAAAGCCCGTGGTGCCCCAATGGGTCCGGCTGGGAGTGCCGGGGATGCAGGACCCCGCTCCAGCGGTTGTGTCTGCAGGGATGGGGTTCAGCATCCTCCTCAACTCAGCTTTAGGGGTCTCCTTTCCGCTTGGCATCTCATCAAACCACCCAAACCAGCTCAAAGCTGCCCCAGGCTGGCGCTCAGCAGGCTCTGGATAACCACGGATAGAGGCAGGAACAGCAAAGCCACGAGCAAATGCTTGCCGAGTGTGACCCAGCTGCTGTCCATGGCCCTCACCATGGTCTTGGGCACAAGGTGCCAGGTCACTGGTGCCTTCCAGCAAACCCGACGATGCCCAGGGAGGTGCCAGCCACAGGGCTGAGCCAAGCCCATCACTGCTGGGAGCAGCCAGGCAGCTCAAGCAGTGGGAAACAAATGATTTCAGATAAACTGGCAGTAATAGGATATTGATAACCAGACCAGGGCAGCACCGAGGGGAAACAACCTGGGAAAAACGTTCCTGGTGAATCTCCAGGGGAAATTTTTTGCAAAGGTTAAAAAAAAAAGAAAAAGACACCCCCCCCCCCCCCCCCCAAAAAAAAAGCCCTGCTGTACAATTAATTCCTTCTGACAGTCATTGCTGTGGCTGCCATTTAGGGTGGACACTCGGGAAGTGCTGGGATATCGATGGAGAGGAGGAGGAGATGGCAGGACCTCCATCCCCCTGCCCCTCTGCACAGGCTGTAAGTGCAGGGCCCGTGATTTATTTAGTATCCATGAATACTGAGTGAAATCAGAATAATGGGGCACTTAGCCAAGTTACTGAGAAATCACTATTGTGATGCAATTTACTTCAATTAATTAAGCCTTTTTTGTTACCATTATTCCTTGTTTTACATTTTGTTTTAAATTTCAAACGATTGGGCGCATTGTGGTGGGAAGCTGATAGCTCTGGTTGGAGCCGTGCACTAAGAGCCATAAATACCCTGGGGCTGCGTGTCCCAGCCTCTCCCAGCCCCTGGCCCTGCTTCCCTTCCCAAAACACAGCAAAGACCACCCAGCTCTGACTGCAGCTCCACAGGGTGGGCCCAGTTTGGTGCTCAGGTGGGTTTGATGTGGTTTAACGCAGCTCCTGAGGATGCTCTAAGTTGGACCCGTGAAGGAAAAGCCCGAGCTTTGAGTGCAGTAAGTGAAAAGGAGTTTTTTTCTCACTGTATGAAAAAGGAAATCACAGACTCACAGAATCCCAGACTGATTTGGGTTGGAAGAGACCTTGAAGCTCAACCAGTTCCACCCCTGCCATGGCAGGGACACCTCCCACTGTCCCAGGCTGCTCCAAGCCCCGTCCAGCCTGGCCTGGGACACTCCCAGGGATCCAGGGGCAGCCACAGCTGCTCTGGGCACCCTGTGCCAGGGCCTCCTCACCCTCTCAGGGAACAATTCCTTCCCAATATCCCATCTATCCCTGTCCCCTGGCAGTGTGAAACCACTGCAGATACTGGCCCAGCTCTGGCAGCACGGAGGGAAGGACACATCCCTCTCTGGTGGCTGCAGAAGGAGCCTTTTCCAGAGCAGGAAGGGAAGTTTCACCACGTGCCCTTGGCGTTTCTGTGCTGATGCTCTCCAGGTGACCTTGGCCAAAGCCGGAGCTCAGGGAGGAGGATCCCAGAGCAAAGCAGCCCCCACCAGGCGCTGTGGGGTGGTTCACATCTCCCCAGGCCATCACCAAAGGCAATAACCTGCAGCAGGTGGGACCTGGGACCACCTCCCCAACACAGCTCGTGCCAGGAGGGGACACTCACATCCCATGGGACACCGGGAGCTCCACGCTCCTGTCAGAGGGTGAGGAGGTGAAGCTCCAGCTGGTTCTGGTGTGCAGAGAACAGCTGGGTTTCTGTTTTCCCCTGCTGGTATCCCTGGGGCTGGATCACCGCCCCAAGGACATGGCTCTGGCAGCAGGACCTGAGCCCTGAGCAGCTGGACACTCCCCTGCGTGGCCGTGCTCAGCCCTGGATGCTGGTGGGGCCCCTGTGGGCTCCTGCTCAGGGTGAAGGGTTTAATGTTCAACTTGGCCGGGATCTCCCCAGGACTCTGCACCCTCCTGGCCTCCCTGGATCTGTGGTCAGGGTGAGTCCCTCTGGCAGACAATGATCCCCCCAAGGGAGCTGAGGCTGGGATTAGGTGGATCCCAGCACCACAGGGACCTCGAGTGGACCTGGCAGTGCTGGGTTACTGATGGATTTGATGATCTCAGAAGTCCTTCCCAACCTTGATGATTGTGTGACTCTGTGATTCTATTCTGGTCCTCCCACGTCTCCAGCTCAGCAGCCCTGGGACCTGCTCAGCAGCCCAGTGCCACCCCCCTGCAGCATCCCTGCCCCTCTCCCTGCATCCCCAGCACCACGCAGAGCCCAGGGATGCAGGAAGGCACTGGCAAACAAAAGGGGCCATTTGCTACCGTCGGGAGTTCTCCTTCCAGCCCTCCAGGTGATGTCGTTCAACCTCCCGTGGGTTTCATGCCCCGAGCCACTGCTCCCACTGCTGCAGCACAGCTCCTGCACTGGACACGTGAGGGGCTTCTGAGTGGGGCTGGTGCTACCTCTTTAATGGAGGGGAGAGAAAATATTGGTGCCTTGGACCCCCCTGGGAATAAATTCATACTGCGGGATCGATTTGATTTTTTTCCTCCTTTTGCCTGATTCCTGGAGCCTCCCGGGTAACCAAGATTAAGCTTCAAGCCCTTCTGATATTACTTTGAAATGCAGAAACCTTCAGAAAAAGAGACTAAATCTTCCCTCGTCCTGGAAAATGGCAAATATCTTTGGGGATGGGCAAGTGCTTGGCTATTTTCTCCTTCTCCCACCCCCGGAGTGACCGAGCCCCACGTGTGCACAGTCACAAACACCCCCATGGGCACCACACACCCCTGCACCTTCCCCGGGCTCCTCTGGGCTCCCTCTCACCGTGCAGGATCCACGGACTCACTCGTGCTGAGCTGCGGGCAGCAGCCACCTTAATATCAGATCAATTAATTATCAGCCCTGCTGTGATGCAGCCGCTGAAATGTGGGCTGGGAGGACTCGGGAGTGCAAGCACAGAGCTCTCATTTCCCCGGTCCCGTAATCACTGGGGACAGCCCTGGCCTGTGATCCCGGTTACACCGAGATAAACCTGGAGCAGCTCCAGGTGTTTAATTGGTGTCGCTTGGGAATGGCCGGGGAGAGCAGCATCCAGCCCTTGGGTGGGATCCTGGCCCTCCCTGCCTCGGCAGCAGCAGCTCCTCAGCCGGGGGACAGCAGTGGCTGGAGGCTTCACTGTGCACGGAGGTGGGAATTTGGGACATCTAAGGGAATTGAGGAGAGAACGGGTAAAGCTGAGACAGGAGGGGCAGTAGATGGAGAGTCCTGAGCCTGGGGGGCTCCTCGCTGCAGGGGGTGGAAGGCTGGGGGAGGAAAA
>VZTE01005526.1:100796-113963 GCA_013397775.1 Eulacestoma nigropectus
TCCAAGCCCCGTCCAGCCTGGCCTTGGGCACTGCCAGGGATCCAGGGGCAGCCACAGCTGCTCTGGGCACCCTGTGCCAGGGCCTCCCCACCCTCCCAGGGAACAATTCCTTCCCAATATCCCATCCATCCCTGCCCTCTGGCAGTGGGAAGCCATTCCCTGTGTCCTGTCCCTCCATCCCTTGTCCCCAGTCCCTCTCCAGCTCTCCTGGAGCCCCTTCGGGCCCTGCAAGGGGCTCTGAGGTCTCCCTGGAGCCTTCTCTTCTCCAGGTGAGCACCCCCAGCTCTCCCAGCCTGGCTCCAGAGCAGAGGGGCTCCAGCCCTGGGAGCATCTCCGTGGCCTCCTCTGGACTGGCTCCAGCAGCTCCAGGTCCTCCTGATGTTGTTCCCCGGGGCTGGGGCAGCTCTGCAGGTGGGGTCTCACCTGAGTGGGGCAGAGGGGCAGAATCCCCCCTCCCCTGCTGCCCACGCTGGGGGCTCAGCCCAGCACAGGGGGGGTTTCTGGGGCTCAGTGCCCATGGCCGGGGCAGGTTGAGCCTCTCACCCACCAACAGCCCCAAGTCCTTCTCCCCAGGGCTGCTCTCCGTGAGTTCATCTCCCAGTCTGTGCTCAGGGCTGGGATTGCCCAGACCCTGCTTGCTGTGTGGAGGCCGGGCTGGGCACCTGCAAGCCGTGCTGGCTCTGTGCCGGGTGGGAACACCTGGGATTTGGGGTCCCATCAGAGCCGGGCTGTGGCATGGGCTGACAGAGGGCTGTGAACTGCCTGGAGAGCCCGGGGGCCTCCTGGAGAGGGGCCTCACACCTTGGAAGGGCTCCAGTCTGGATCTCCCTGCTGCCGTGCGCTGCTGGAGCTCAGGGGTAACCCGGAGCAGCCGATGTCCCTGTGCAGGATCATCCTACCCACCCTCAGAGCGTCCTGGAGACACAAACCCTGGACACCCACCCTGAGGATTACAGACTGCCCTGCTTTTCCCTGCACCGCAGACGAAGAAATCCAGCAGCCCACTGAGAAGTGACTCGGCCGAGCCCCAAGGGACCTTCCCGTCTCACACCCGATAGATGCACCCGGGACCAGGTTTAATCAGGAAATGCAGGAAGCTCTTGGGTTTTTCCCCCCACTGCTTTTTCCCTCTCTCCAGCACATGTTCTGTGGCTGATGATGGCTCTGGGCCCTCTTGGACACCACCTCTGCTGAGACCAGCTCGGGACCAACACACGCTCCGATGAAAGACGTGTCATTGACGCTGAACTTGTTCATTGTCCTCGCTCAGAATTCCAGGTCCAGGAGCAGCTGGAGGCAGGGACAGGCTGGTGGGAATCCCTGATGCCAAAGGGAGATCCCTGCTGCTGCTTTGCTGCGTGAAGGGGTGAGGACAGAGTGGGATGCACAGGACCCTCAGCCACGAGTGTCACAGAGATGCCACCCCGGAGTCCCACCACAGGCTCCTGGTCCAGCATGACCTCGTTCTCACAGAATCACAGAATCCTGGAATATCCAGAGCTGGAAGGGACCCACAAGGATCATCAGTCCAGCCCCTGGCCCTGCACAGACACCCCAACAATCCCACCCTGGGCATCCCTGGCAGCGCTGTCCAAACGCTCCTGGAGCTCTGGCAGCCTTGGGGCCGGGACCATTCCCTGGGGAGCCTGGGCAGTGCCCCAGCACCCTCGGGGGGAGGAACCTGTCCCTAATGTCTGACCCAACACCAGCCCCGCTGCAGCTGTGACACAAATCAAATCCCAAACTCCCCTTTCCCCCCCAGATTCCATAGCTGGGGCTCTTGCACCAACGCTGAGCGAGAGCAAGTCCCGCTGACTCCAAGGAAAACTTATTTCAGGGGATGGAGGTTTTCCAGCTGCACCCCCACCTCATCCCCTCCGCGCTGCCATCCCTCCGGGCGCTGCCGGCTGCTGCCTGACTCCGGCACTTCATTAGCACCAATTTGCTCCCGTCACGCTAAGTGGTGCTGACTCGGGAGAGGAGTGAGGAGAACCGAGCAGCCGCGAGCACTCCCAGGGCTCCCGTGTCCGGCCCTGCCTCACACCAGCAGCTGGGCCAGTCCCAGGCAGCAGCTCCCGATGGCCGCGGGCTCCCCTGGAACAACAAAAGCAGCAGATCCCGGTCCAACAAAAGACCTGGAACGGGAGGAAATAGGACAAATGGGGGATGCGACTTCCCAGCAGAGCCATGAGCTGATCCCGGTTCCCCTGAGTGATGGGGAGGGCCCAGCGGGGCCCCGGCTCTGCCTTTACAAAGGTGGCTGGAAAAGCAAGTGGAAAATGAAACCTCTGCAGAAAACAAATGCTTTTAACAACAAACTCATTTTTAAGTCATGTGAAACCGTTTCGGTGTCCCTGAGAGGGATTTGATGGCTGCCACCAGGGCCAGAACAGCTCACCTGGAAAGGACAAGAATAAAAGCAGGGCACATGTGGAGGGATGGAGCCAAGCACGGCTGCAGCAGCCACAGCTCCTTTGTATCCCTTCAGCTGCCCTCAAACCAGACAAACTCGTCTGCTTCAGTGCTGGGAAAGCTGAAAATGCCACTCATGGAAGAACAGGCCAAGCTTGAGAAGTGCAGGAGAGGAAATGAAGTGTCCTGGGGGCTCTGCTGCGTGCTGGGGCGGCTCTGATGATCTCAAATCGGGAAGAGATGGGACCCCCATCTCGGGAAGGACCCTTGTCACCCGAGCAGAGGATGGAGGGCTCGTGCTTCCCTTTTCCGTCCCTTCCCTCCAGATGCCAACCCCTGGGAGCCCCGGGGCTGTGGGGAATGTGTGGGGTCGGTGTGGGCGGCTGGCGGAGCCTCGCAGCCCCGTCCGGGTGGATCAGAGCTGCTCCCTGGGATGAGCCACCGAAACCCTCGGCGTGGGAAGGGCAGGGAAGCACAGGGAAGTGCAGGCGACAGAGCTTTGTCTCATCTCATCTCATCTCATCTCGTCTCATCTCATCTGCTCATTTGCAGCGTCCAGAGGAAGATTTAATTTGCTGGGCTCGGGGAAGCGGCTCCCCCTGCAGCGCTGGCTGCATACCAATGACCAGGGGCTCTCCTCGTCCTCCCCGGGCTGCCAGGGACACCAGCGGGGAAGCCTGGCCCCACCGAGGGGGGGACACGTGGCGTGGGGACACGTGGGGCTGGCAGCTCGGGCTGGGCCCTGTCATTCCTGCCCAGCAGGGCTGGGAGGCTCTGCAGGCACCTCGCAGCTCCTGACCACATCTCTCAGGCTCTGAGTGGTCTCTGAGCTCTTTTTTTCACTGCAGAGTGGCTCAGATGCTGTGGGACCACGGCATCCAAAATTCCCTACAAGTCTTGGAGCTCAGAAGGTGTTTTTTTTTTTTAATCATGTGCTGCTGAAATCTGGAATGGGCACTGCAAGGCAGGCTCTGCTCACGTCATTCCGTGGTTGACACCGCATCCCCTTTGCCTGTGTGTTCGTCTCTGTTTGGAACCAAATGGGGTTTCAGGAAAAAAAAAAAAAAGGCAAAAAGAAAGTTGAGGTTTGTTTCTTGAGCATTTCTCCTTTGTTCTATACTGCTGCCTGTCCTGTCAGCATCGTGTCGTCCCAGCTGGAGAAGATCTGAATTTCTGCTGCAGACCCCTGTTTGTGACAAATCTCTTTGGGCTCTTTTCCTACAGTGCAAAGAGAAGTCAAACCAAGCTCTCACAGTTGCCCCAACACCCCGGCCAGCCCCACTGTGCACCAAAGGGTTTCTGGTTTGGAGATAAAGCTCCCTGATGTCTGCTCCAGGCTCTGCTCCAGCTTTGGGGAGCAGATGCCATGAGGTTCATTCAGACCCTGTGTGAGGCACTGGGCTCACCCCTGTGTGCTCAGAGCTGAAGCTGCCAAAACCTTCCAGAACAGCGGGGTGAGGGCTGAACCAGTAACATCCAGCCCCCTTCTCTGGGAAAGGGAGTGACATCACAGAACCATGGAATTGTTAAGACTGGAAAAGACCTCTTAGATCAAGTCCAACCATCAGCACAGCACCACTCCCACGTTCCCCAGTAAAACATGTCCCCAGGTGCCTTGTCCACACATTTTTTGAACACTTCCAGGGATGGTGACTCCACCATTTCCCTTGGTACTCTGTGCCAGGGCTGGACAACCTTTCCCATGAAGAAATTTTCCCTAATATCCAATCTAAACCTCTCCTGGTGCAGCTTGAGGTCATTTCCTCCTGTCCTGTCATTTGTTACTTGGGAGAAGAGACCAACCCCCCACCTGGCTATAACCTCCTTTCAGATCACTCTTCCCTTCAAGGAGAGAGGGAAACTGAGGCAGTCCAGGGGCTGGGCCCATCTTGAAGGCATGGAGAGAAGCCAGCTTTGCTCGGGGCCATTTCCCACCTGGTGCCCACCAGTGGCATCAGCCCATCACACCTTCGCCCCAGGGAAACCTGTCCCGACCTGGCCAACCACATCCAGATTCCCCCTCTCCGTCCCTTCCTCCACCTCCCTCTGAGCCCATAAATGCTCCTCGGTCCCCTTCCACCCCCGCGAGATGATTTGACAAGGAGAAAAAGAGAGAAACTGGTGGGTTTTGTGCGGTTTTTTCCCTCCCTAACCTTGCTTACAGCCGGCGTGCTGGCTCTGAAAGCCCCTGGCTGTCTTTTGTGATTTCAACAAATCACCAGCACTTAAGCAAAGTGGGCAGAAAATTACAGGTTGTATTGCAAGTGAATGGAGAGGGAGAGCATGCTGGGGCCGAAAAGCAGAGGTTTGCAGGTATAATAGAGCAAGCAGGGACTGACAGGCTGTGGAAGCCTGCAAAGCCATCAGGTATTAGTTAAATGCTTCGCGGGGTTCACGCTGCGAGGTA
The DNA here is from genome assembly GCA_013397775.1 of Eulacestoma nigropectus. Classification (NCBI taxonomy): domain Eukaryota; kingdom Metazoa; phylum Chordata; class Aves; order Passeriformes; genus Eulacestoma; species Eulacestoma nigropectus. The sequence continues at coordinate 105,616 of VZTE01005526.1, forward strand.
TAATCGCAGCTCCTGAGCAGCAGCCATTTGATTGTCTCTATTATGTCCCCTCTGAAATGATTTGGGAGATGTTTCGCTCGGAGCTGTCAAGGTTAAGTCAAGGAAAACACGCTCCCTCTGACATGAAGCTCCTGAGAGGCAGAAACCCTCGGCAGAATCCTCCGGGGAGGAGGCTGGGACGCCTCTGCTTCTGGAGCTCTTTCCTCCTGCTTTCCCTGCCCGAGGTTCCTCCTTGTCTTTGCTCCCTGTGGTTTTCCTGCAGCCAGGTCGGAGCTGCCTTAGGGATGGGATTGTTTGGATTGCGTGCGTGGCGTGAGGAAGGATCCACGCTGTCACCTCGTCCCACTGTGTCTGGCGTCCCCTCCTTGTCACTTCTGGGCTCCTTGGTTGGGTTTGGAGAGCGTGAAATGAGCTGGGGAGAGGTGGAGGGAGGAGTAAACCCCCACTGTGGGTGAGCCCAACCCATTATTGGCCAACAGAGCATCCCCTGGCCATGGGAGACCTCAATCCATCTCTCCCATGGTTGGTCCTGGTACTGCCAGGGTCCTCTGTGCCCCAGGAGGAGCAGGACAAGCCCAGGAATAAATCCTGCAGAGGCAGGGGTGGAAATGTCCCTGTCCTCACCGACCACAGCCAAGCCCAGAGAGGAAGGACACGATGGAAAAACAACATTAAGCCAAGGCTGGGTCGTTTGCATCTTAGAACTTGGGGGAAAAAGGGATTTTGAAGCACAAAGGAAACACCTCACCCATGGCTGATCTGGGTGGGAGTCAGAGCCGTGCCCCTGGCTGCCCCTTGTCCCTGGCTGCCTGTGGGGACATGGGGATGGCCACCGCCAGCCTGCCTGGGAAAGCAGCGCCCAGGGGATGGGGAATGGGAAAAAGATCCTCCGTTGAGGGGTTGATGGCTGCCGTAAATAGATCTGAGCAGCGTCCCCATCGATCGCTGCTGTGCGGAGCTGTAATTAGATTGAGCTGGGGGAGAGGGGTGCTGGGCTGCGTCAGCAGAAAGGGAAATTAATAAATAAACAAACGAGCACAGGAAATGTGGGATGCAGCCGCCGGCGGCAGCACAGGCCAAAAATAACCCAAAATACCGGGGGGCTCAGGGGTGAGGAGCGGGATGTCACCTGTGCCTGAGCAATGGCACCGGCTTTACTGCAGGAGCCCAGCAAGGCCCTGATGGTTTGTGTTGGCCTCGGAGCTCGGAGTCATTAATGGGAGACTGGGTTGTAACAATCACTCCTAAAAATGGGACGGGGGGTTGGAATGTGAGGGTGGAAAGCTGAAAGGCTGGGTCTCGGGCTGGATGTCCAGCACTGTGGTGGGAATGGGTGCCAGCAGGCGGGAGAGCAAGAGGGCAGGCTGGAATCCCAGGGTGAGAGCTGGGTCACATCCACAGGTCCCGTGGGACATGGGGGATGTTCCAAGTGCCATCCTGCAGAGCAAAAGCCCTGTGGATGGAGTGTGAGGAGCCCACCATGGACACAGGAGGAGCTGAGCATGCCGCGGGTGCTGGGAGGGCGTGGGGAGGGTGGGTGAGGGGCACGAGCGTGGGGGGAATTTTTCTGTTTGTTGTTTGGCTTGGGGGGAAGTTTGGGGGGGGGGTCTTTTTTAAAATTAATGTCTGGGGGGAAAAAAGTCAAATTTTCTATAAAGGCTTTTTTTGTTTGTTCTTTTTGCAAGCATCTGATGGTCATAGGGTAGGTTTCCACATTCTCTGCTGGCTGTTTGAGTAAGGTACCCCTGGGACAGGGTCCCCTGGCATCACTCAGAGTGTCCCTTTGTCCCTAAGGATGGTGGTGTGCAGCCAAACCTGCCTGCGGGGGAGAAGGGGAGGGGAAGGTTCTCCACTGGCTGTACCGGGGGTGGCTGATTCGGACTGAGAGTGGTTGGTTGTGTCCAGCTCGGTGCCTCCCGTCCCTGCCCCAGTGGGACCAGAACTGGTGGCTCCCAGCACCACGTGGGGACAGGGCCAGGACCGAGCGCAGCAGCTGGGACACAGAGCTAAATCTGCTGGATAAACTGTCTGCTTCACTGAGCTCCAGATCTGCCCAGCTCTGGCTGGAAAGGGTGGATATCATCCTTCTCTCAGTTCCAGCTGATGTGAAGAGGGCTTGTAGGACAGGCCAGCTGAGGAGCTACAGGAGGAGGAGCTTGCTTGTTTTCTAGCGAGGAAGAAATTACTCCAAACACCCTCTCACTGCTCCTGGGCTACACAGGGCCTCCCCTTGGGCTGTGGAGATGTGTTTGGAGAGCAGGAAGGTGTTCAGCCCATGGGGAATACCTGTCCCGTGCTGCCCCATCCCTGCAGTGTTTCAGCCTTGGCCTCCGGCCCCTCCAAGCTCTGTGCTTGGACCTTGGAACTTGCTTTGACCCCTCCAGGCCAAAGAGGCTCCTGCAAGTGCCTGAGAGAAGCGAGTTGAAATCTGCCACCCAGACAGCAAATGTCTCAAGGGACCCGTGGCCCCCCTGCAAAATCCTCCAGAATATCTGAACCAAGAAACCCCAAAGGCTGAAAACTGCTGCTGCCCCAGGCAAGAGCGAGACCTCCTTTAGCCCATGGTTTGCCCACTCTTTTCTGAGCTTCCCAGGAGGAAATGCTTTGTTCCCAGCCCTATAGGGTCAGATCCATGCCCTGCCTTGCCCGTGGCATCGCAGGTTCCTGCAGGTCCGTGTCTGGTTGAGTCCCGAGCAGCCAAGTCCCGGAGCACCCAGATCAAACCTCGACAGCTTCAGGGTCGGCCCTGCTTTGAGCAGGGACTGGATCAGCCACCTCCACCATTCTGTAGTTTTCTAGGAAAATATCATAGCAAAGGTCCCCTTGTCCCACCTCTTCCACCAATGGTGTGCTTGCTATCGCCACATTTAAAATTCATATATTTATTTATTTCACTCACTTCCCCCTCTGCCCTCATGCAGCGTGGTGGGGTCAGGGGGGCTTTCCTGGCTCTCGCTGTCCTTCCCCACATGACGGCGCCTCTGTGCTGACCTTTGGCTCAGGCCAAACCTGTAGGGAAAGCTTTTCATTCGATGCTGACAAATGTGCCAGAGGATCGGGTAGCAAAGGCACGCAGGGGAGACAGAATTTCCTGGAGCCTGCAGTGACTCAGGCAGGAAAACCCCTTCCCAGAGCAGGTGGATCCATGATCGGTCCTTCCAAGCTGATGCTGTGGGATGTGGAGGCTGCAGAGTGACCTTTCCATAATGTCCCTGTCCCCGGCTCTTCCGTGCATTTCCGAGCTGGCAGCTGGATGGGGTGGCCAGGAGACACCGGGTCCCTGCGTCGTCCAGGGAGATCCACAGAGGTGATGAGGAGGCGAGTGAGACCATGCTGAGGAAGGCCAGTGGATAACCCCCCAAATTTAGGGATGGATCCCAATAGCCCAGTCTCTGGGAGCAGAGCAGTCCAGGAGTTTCCTCAGTCTCTAGTCCCAGGCTCAGCTGGAGGTGCTGGCACTTCTCCTGGGCTTCCCCCAGGCTTTTGTCACACTGGTGTCACAAGAGGCCATTGTCCCATCTCAGCAAGTGCTCAGGTGCACAGGGAGGAAGAGGAGGGAGCGGTGGGACACGAGCCAGCGAGTTTCCTGGAGGGAAGGGCCTGGATTTCGGGAGGCAGCCGGGCAGCCTGCAAGCGGGCCAGGGTGGGGAGCCCCAGTTAACGGCCCTGTTCTCTCTTTTGAACACCTCCAGCTTGCAAGCGCAAGGAGCAGGAGCAGCAGAAGGACCGGAGCCTGCAGCCCAAGAAGCAGCGCCTGGTCTTCACGGACCTGCAGCGCCGCACCCTGATCGCCATCTTCAAGGAGAACAAGCGCCCGTCCAAGGAGATGCAGATGACCATCTCCCAGCAGCTGGGCCTGGAGCTCAACACCGTCAGCAACTTCTTCATGAACGCCCGCCGGCGGTGCATGAACCGCTGGCAGGAGGAGCCAGGCGCCAACCCCGGGGTCCCTTCGTCGTCTACAAGCACTTTCTCCAAAGCATGATGTCCCCCAGCCCTCCCTGCCCCTTCCTGGATGTCCCCCTCATGACAAAGCCAACCCCAGACTCACACGCATGGCCTGACCGGGGTGGGTGCTTTTGGGGTGGGTCCGTCAGCCCCCCAAACCCTCAGCCGGGCGTCACCCATGGACATGGGCCTCGGGCCACCTCCTGCTGCCACCTGCTGCTGCCACGTCCTGCCAGCTCGTGGAGCAGGGACAGGGTTTGTGACCAGGTCAGCTCGGTCCCCGGGAGGGCTCAGAGGAAACCTGTGTGGAGCAAGGGGTGGCATGGGATGGAGGGAGGGAGCGAGGCTCTGTTTGGAAGGAAGCATCCCTGGTCCCTGGGGATCACAGAGCCTTGTCTTCACCTGCCCATGAAGGTTTTTGGGGAGAGGGGCCCATCCTGACCTCTTGACCAGCCTTGATCTCTGTCACAGCCATCCTTACGGCTCCCATGGGGGAGGGGTAAAGGTGGGGGTGACACAAGAAGTGGTGTCACGGGCTGGGCTCTGGCACAACCCCACTGCACCAGGGCCAAACCCACTGCAGTTCAAAGGGGGCTGAGCAGGGAAAGTGCTCCCAATGTGCCTGGAGGGTTCCCAGGCTCCTGCCAGGTCTCTGATTGTTGGAGATTTTCCCCTGCTGAGGTGCATTGGGTTCCCCAAGGCCGCCAGACCCTCTGTGCCATCGCCATGTGGCTCTTCTGTCCCTTGAGGGTTTTGGAAACCTGGCTGAGGACGTTCCTGCACCCCCCGTTTCCTCTGATCCCCCCTGGGACACTCCCAGGAGCACCCACACCCCAGGCCCCTCATACACTCACAGCCCCCGACCCACGAGAGCACCCCGGCCCCAGATCCCTCCCGGAGAAGCTCCACGGCGAAGGAGTCCCCTCCTGCCTCCACGGACCCGAGCACCCCCATCCCGAGGGGAGCCCAGCTGCTCCGCGCCGCCTGGCGCCCCAGCAGGTCAAAGAAGCACATTTTAGCTACAGAAATCGGGTATTTAAAAATAACAATTGTTCGAAAGGAGACGGGAGGAGAGACTTGGAGCGAAGGATCTGATCTTTCCTGGTGACTGGCTCCACCTTTCACCTCTGGATTTCTGGTTCACTTTTCGGCTGAGGAATGGACACAGACAAAGCAGATTTGTTGGCTTTGCGTCTCGCCCCATCCACCCCTCGACACACACTCTTGCCCCCTCTCATCCCCCCTCTTCATCTCTGTTACCAAAGAAATTACAAAACCAAAAACCCAACGACAACAACCAAAAAAAAATTCCCTCCTGGGAACCAACGTTGGTGGACGGTGGGAAAAGAAAAATCCGAGGGATCTGGTGGCGAAATCCAGCCCTGGGTGTGAGAAGGGGGAAAACTCCTCCACGAGATAGAAAGGGAAAAAAAAACCAACCCCCCGAAAAAAAGGAATAACAACAGAAACCACAACCAAACAAGCTCAGCAAAGACCGGCAACTTACCAAAAAGACACCAGATTTTTTTTTTTTTTTTTTTTTTTTTTTTTTTTTTTTTTTTTGTGCCAATTAACAACCTGCCTTAAACGCGAATTTCTGGAGCAATGGTACTTAGCTTCAAAGGGATCGTTTCCTCCAAGCTCTCGATGGTGACTTGTGCCATATAAAAAAGCAATCACGAGGCCAAACCCTTACAATCAGCCCTCTCCCAGCCCCCCCGAGGGCTCCTTGCCAGCCCGGGGTGTCCTCGGGATGAGCAGAAGGTGCCGCTGGGGACAGGGAAGGGCTGGGAGAGGCTTGGGGATGAAGGGGGAGGCAAGGTCCCCTTCTTCCCCTACCACTTGGGGAAAAAAAATCCTCCAAAACCAACCATCAACGAAAAAAAAAGGGACACTCTTGAATTTATGCGGGTAAAAAGTACCATCTGTGTTCTAGCGCTATGGTTTCTTCGATTCACTTTACTTTGAGAGTGATCAGTTGTGTCACAGGAAGGCACCTTGTTGAAAAGAAGGAAAAAAAAAAGAAGAGAAAAGAAAAGAAAAGAAAAGAAAAGAAAAGAAAAGAAAAGAAAAGAAAAGGGTATGTGTTCACCAAAAAACCCCCAAAACCGAAAAAAAAAAAAAAAGCACCCCAAAAAAAGAGGAAAGAAAGGACAAAAGAATGAAGAGAGAAAGAAAAAACCCCTGCACACGAAGCCCTGACGGGGCAGGGTCAGAGGACGTCTTGAACCAAAGAGCTCCTGGGGTAGGTGGGCGGTGGAGGGGCTGGGGGGTGTCAGACTGGACACAGTCACACCAAACTGAACCAAGGCATTGCTGGACAGAGGGTGGGAGAGAGGGATGGAGAGAGGGAAGAGCGGGAAGGGGCAGGTGCCGCAATGTATTTTGCCAACCAGAACCCAAAACCTAATGGGAATCTCATCCCCCCAGGACCCCGCTCCCCGCCACTGATTTTTTCCCCTAATGTTGTTTCTTCGTCTTGTCGTGACGTGGTGACGATGGTGGTGGATTCCCGAACCCCATCGAGTAGTATTCAAGGGCTGAAAAGCCAGGAAGGGGGCCTTGGTTTGGGAAGTGAAAAACACAACAGGAAAAAATAAAAAAAAAGGGAAAAAAAGGAAAAGAAAGAAAAAGAAAAAAAAAAAAAGAAAAGAAAAGAAAAAAAAAGAGTAAATGCCACAGGCCCTCAAGGATGCAAAGACATTTCTAGTGAGAACCCGAGACTAAAGGCTACCTCACTTGAGTTTTCAATTTTTGTGATTTGAAAATCACGTCTGATACCAAAGATTTTGTTGCCTTGTCTGGTCTGTGCTGGAAACGCCACTTTCCCTGCTCCCCATGGCCGGGCTGGCCGAGAGCCCCCCCAGCCCGGCCCAGAGCCCCTGGCCACCCCCAGCCCCAGCCCTGGCCCTGTCGAGTCCCCAGAGAGCGAGGGAGGAGGCGAGCGAGCGACTCCGGGATGGCAGCGTGGTAGATGAGTGCCTTTTTCTTGTACCAAAGGTGTGTGGCCATTTCTTTGCTCCTCTGCTTTGATCCTAAAGACTCACTGTTACCTCAGCTCTCCACAGGGACAGATTCCCACAGCTCTCGTAGTCTTTGGGTGTTGGGATGAAGGAAAGAAACCCAACACTTGTGCTAATTGAAGAGGAAACGCCCCCCTCGCTGAGGGAAAGGTGCTGGTTCCCCAGCATGTGCCCCCTCTCAGATGTCCCTGTGTCCCCCAGCCTGCTCCCCAGGGTCCCTCCATCCAGCCCCTCTTGCCCCAGGAGCACAGACCTGGTGTCCAGGGTCACTGCTCCCAGGGAAAGGCTTTGCTCCATGTCCTTCTCCCGCCTCTCAGTGCTGGGACCCTGCAGAAGCCCACGAGGTGACAAAGTGAGTTTCCTCACGGGTGACAAAGTGAGTTTCCTCACGGGGTGTTTTTGCTCCACTCAGCTCAGATTTGGGCTTCAGTTCCCACTTTTGGCAGCACAGTTGGTGGCATTTCTGTTTGGACAGACAAAGGCAGGAGCGGTGGAAAGCCTCACCCTGGGCTTCCTCCAAACTCTTCCTTTAGGGAACGGATTGGAGCTGTGAATCCTTTCAACTGGAGCCATTTCCAAGTCCCCAAAGGGGTGTTTTTGGCTCACTGGGGAGGATCTGTGCAGCCAGGTCTGCTCCATTCTGCCCCTTGGCTTCAGCGGGAGGCAGCAGGAGGACCTGCCAGAGATGCTTTTCCCCAACAATCTCCAGAATGCCCAGTTTAGGGAAAACTTGGGTTGAATTGTACCTGCCTGGTTCAGGCTCCAGCCGAGGCAACTCCTTTGAGTTGGACCAAACTTGCCCAGGGCCAACCCTGGTGTGATTCTTGGGGTTGTCCAGTGCAGGGCCAGGAGCTGAACCTGGTGATCCTTGGGGGTCCCTTCCAACCCAGGAGATTCCAGGATTCAAACGCCCCTGGTGAGAGCAACCCCGTCCGGGTTCCCCGTCCTGCTGGGCAGCCTGAGAGGGCCGGTCAGGCCCTGTCACCTCCCTGTCCCCCCCGTCCCCCTCCACACTTTTGCCTTGGCCAGGGCTTGCCCACCCTCCTGGCCTCGCCACCCCCCTCGTCCCCAATCCCCACCTGGCTTGTGATACCAAAGACGTTCTCTATGCAGGAGAAAGCCTTCATTGCCACCCAGCACAGACCTTACAAGCCTTTGACAATGTTCTCTGAAATACCTCAAAATATTTAATGTATAGTTTATGTNTTATAATTTTGCAGAAGACGGCATGTTCTTATTTCTTTGATGCGTTCAATGGGAGACATATTGAATGTTAAGGAAATGAAAGCTGGATAGTTTCACGATTTAAAAAAAAAAAGAGAGAGAAAGAGAGAGAGAGAAAGAGAGAGAGAAATATAAAAAAAAAAAAAAAAGACC
>VZTE01005526.1:114021-192251 GCA_013397775.1 Eulacestoma nigropectus
TCCTTTTAAAAAAAAAAAAAGAAAAAAAAAGAAAAACTAATAATGATGACGATACCTTTGCGTTCAGATGTGTTACTTTTCTCTGAGTCATGTCGTACAAGAGTATTTATTATATGTGTTCTGTGTTCAAATGTAATTTAAAGAAGACAAAAAAAAGACAAAAAAAAAAAGACAAGATGAGAATTTGATTTATGCATGAAAAAAATATACTCTTTCTTGAAGTAATGTAATAATTATTCGGGGAGGGGTGGTCGGGTGGGAGCGGGAGGGGACAAACTGTGCTTTTTTTGTCCATGAGTTTTTGGTTGATGAAGATTTCTCTGCATGGATCACGGTTCTGTTCCAACTCACAACGGGAAAGTCATCGTTTATCCCCTCGGTTTCTTCCTTCACCTCTTTTCTTCCTTTCCTCACCCTGAAAATCGCGTGGCAGCCACGGGGGGAGGCGGGGGCTGCTCGGGGGACCCCCGGGGAGGGGGGGCACAGCCTGGCCCCGTGCCCAGCAAACAGGGTAAGGGAATCTGGGACACGGGACCCTGCCATGCCCCCCCGTCCCTCCTGCCTCCCCTGAGGTCTGGCTCCTCGCTCTGCTTTGCGTTTTTTGTTTGTTTGTGGGTTTTTTTGTGGTTTTTGGGGTTGGTTTTTTTGCTTTATCCAGCTCCGTGGGTCAAATCCCAAGTGCAGCCAAGAAGGAGGAGAGACAATCAGCCACCACCATGACCTGAGCTGGCAAAGCCATGGGGCTCCTCGTGTGCTCTGAGACAAGGGAAACAGCCCCGGGCACCCCAAAACCGCTTTCAGGGCTGAGACCTCTCCAGGTGATGCTCCCATCCTTGGGACGACCTCCCAGCCTTGCCTCTGCCCTTGCCCTGCACAGAAAGAGCTGCTGAAGATGGTGCTGCATCAAGGCCCAGCTGGACCCAAGGGTGGGCTGGAGTGACCCATTTCTGGGGTCTTTGTCCCCAAGAATGTGGTTTGGGTCAGAGGCACACCCAGCACTCTGTCCCTGACAGACTTTCCTGTGCCACCAGCCTGGCTCTCACTCTGTGCAGACACCTGCCCCGGCTGAAGAAGAAGAGTCCAGGCAGTGGAAGAGGCCCTGGAGGATCCCAAGGCACCAGCTGGGCTCAGGGCACTTTGGAAGGGCTTTGGAGCTTTCTGCAATGTCCAGAGTCCACCCCCTGAGTGGCTGCTTCCTCCCCCTGCTCCTCCTCCTCTCCCTGCTTAAAGACAGGAGGAGAGGAGCAGTGAGAAGCCACATCTTGGGAGGCCAGGAGGGTGATGGGGACCTGGAGGAGGCAGTGGTGTCGTTCCCAGAGCATTTCCCTGAAACTGCTGCTTCCTCAGCCCTTTCCAACCTCTTCACCACTCGAGGTGGACCCAAAGCTCAGCTTACCATGAGGAAAGAGATCTCAGCTTCCTCAGGCCCCACCAAAGTGGCCCCCAAAAGCCAAGGAAGGTGTTTTTCAGTCTGCAGCTTTTGTCAGCCGTGTCCCTGCAGCCTCTGCTGCCAGCACCGAGATGCTCAGCACCAGGGGGTGGTGGAAGACCCACTGACCAAGGACCCGGCTCTTAGGAGGAGATGATGTTGGTTCCAGCAGCACCACTCATCTGCTGACCAAGCCCTCTGTCCTCTGGGGAGCTCAGCATCCCCCCCATGTCCCATTTGCACCTCTGAGACCTTTTCCACCATGAGAAGCTTGAAGGTCAACACCACGATTCCAACTGCAAGAAGGTCAACCAGGCTTGGATACAGCTCCCAGTCACAAGTCCTTGGACCTTACAGAGATGAGCTGGATTCCATCGTGGGGAGTGATGGCTTGGGAGACCCTGGAGAAGCCAAGATCTGAGCCCTCTTCCCTGTCCATTGGCCCAGCAGGACTCTCTGGCTCAGCTGAGCCCTGCCCACACCAGATCTGGCCGTGCCTGCTGCCCACACCAACCAAAATGCCTTGAGGAGCAACTTGCCACGATACCAAAGATTTTTTTTTCCCTGCAGGTAATGACAATCCAAGCTCTGTCCTAAAGACAATTCTCTTGACCAGGGTTGCACCCAAAAGGCATTTTTGTGCTATGGGGAGCAGGAGCGAAAACGGGGCCCCGGGAACACCTCAGAGGGTGACAGAGGGCAGTGAGGAAGAGGAGGAGACCTGGGATCTCCCACTGAAACCTGCTGGTTCATCCTGGCCACTGTCTCCTGCTTGAATTGTGGAAGCTTTCAGGGATTTGGGTCATTCCATTACCTGTGATGCCCTCGGCCACCCCAGTTCTTCCTCGGGTGGAAGTTTTCCAACGATGGCTTTTACGCTTTGAAACCCCACCACCGGCAGGGGGGCAGCGCCGTCCCCATCCCACCGGGAAAGCAGGAGGCTCTTGGGGTTGGTTTTAAACATTTTTGTCCCACTCTGGCACAACCAGAGCCAAGCTTTCCCTGCTCTACCAACAGCTGTGCCGGTGGGACATTGGCACAGAGTGAGAGAAATGGCTTTGCCAAAAAAATCACCCTTCACCATTTTTCCTGAACATCCCGAGTCTGGGTGGGGAAGACGATCAGCTCCTCGTTACCTCTCTCCCCAACCCATGCTGGGCACCGCTGGGTTGTCACTGCCCCGTCTGCCTGTCCCTGTCACCACCACATGTCCCCAGCGTGGAGCTGGCTCCTTTCCCTTGTCTCAGAGGACACCAGGCCATGGGGCCGGACCTGCAGGAGCTGCCACGAGGAACCCGCTTCCTCTCATGTCTTTGTTTGGGGTTTTTAAAGAGAGGAAGTCAAAAATGCAAAGAACAAAATTTGGGTTTGGTTTGGTTTTTTTTCTTTTTCCCCTTCGATTTCTAAAGGAAACAAAGGAGTCAGACAGAATCCAGCCCAGCCAGGGAGAACCCACAGCCTCAGCTCTGCCAGCCCAGTCTCCTCCAGAAAACATTGCTCATTTTTCTGTATAGCAATAGGTGACACTCGTCCTCATCCCACACAGTCCGAGGGCCACATCTCTGAGTTTTTAAATGACTTTTTCCTTCTAATTAAATTAATTTAATTTTTTTTTTGCTGCTGCTTCATTGTTACTCTCATGGGATAAGTTTTATTCTACAGCGAAATGCAATTGTTACTCCTCTGTGTCTTGCAACTATATTTGTTTAAGCTATTTACAAACGTTAAAAAAGAAAAAAAAATAAAATAAAAAAGAGTCTTATGTGTCAGGCACTTTATCCAAACTGTGCTGTGTGCTCTGGAGTTTGTTCCTTGTTCTTTGCAATGACTCATGCAGGGGAAGTTATCAGGAAACTTAACTCCAGCCTGTCAACAGATTTTAAAAGAGAGAAAAAAAATTAATCTCTATTTGTTCATCCTCTACTGGTCATGACTGTGTTGTATTTCTGCAGCTTTCTGTTTCTTCAATAAATTATTTTCTAGTCATTCACCCTGGCGTGTGTGGTGTCCTGCGGTGGTGAGGGGGTCAGTGCCCTCCCCATGCCCCCTTTCACCACCTCGCTCCTCTCACAGACCTGGCCTGGGACATTCAGGGATCATGCCCAGGAAGCTGGGGAAAGTTTCTCCCGTTTTCCACCTGGCAGTTGCAGCACTGAGAGCTTTCCCAGAGGAAAGACTTTTATTTCTTGGCACCATCCAGGCCCTTCTGGCCAGAGCCCAAGGGAAACACTTTAATTCCCACAAACCCGGTGCAGATGAGGCCAAAGCACTTGTAAAACAAACCCATCCAATCACGTGTGCTGCAGGCAGGGCCAAGCCCTCGCGGATGATTTAATTGTGCACCTTTTTACCCAAATTTCTTGTCCTACTGTGCCTTTTGCCATGGCACGAGCACTGCTGGCACAGACCGAGGGACCACGGGACCTTTCTGCGCCGCTTTCACCCTTCGTGGCGCAGCAGAGATTTCCAGGAGAGGAGCGAAAAGCTAAAAAGTCCTTTTAATTAAAAACCAGAACCAATAAAAAGGGTGACCCAGTCACCAGTCAGCTGTTCACACACAACTTCTCCAGCAGCCACGGCTGGTGGCCCTGGCTCTGTGGGACGTGTCCCCTGTGCCCACCTGACAGAACTTATCCACATCCCCCCCAGAAGTGCTTTTTGGGGCTTTGCAGAGCCTGTGGCCATAAGCTGTCCCCAGAGGTGGGGACGCCAGACCTGGGGGAGCGGTGTGGAGATGGGGCAAGGCACAGAGGACACCTGCCCCTGGTGCAGGGACAGCAGAGGCCGGAGGTGGGAGTGGTGGCGAATGACAAGGAGGGGCTGCAGGAGCCAGGCTGGTCTGGCTGGAGAAGAAGAACCGGCAGGTGATCGATCAATCAATCAATCAATCATACCTGGCTGCCCCCCCAGAAATTAGGGGACATTTTAAAGTTACACTGCTTGAGTCTGAGCCACCTGGGCTGGTGGAGGTGTCCCTGCCCATGGCAGAGGGTGGAATGAGATGAACTTTAAGGTCCCTTCCCACCCAAACCAGTCTGGGATTCTGGGATTCTGGGATTCTGGGATTCTGGGACCTGTTCTATGACAGAAGAGCCACAGGACTGAAACCAGCCCTTGGTGGAGAACACGAAACAAGGTTCTTCATGCAGCTCAGTCCCCTGTGGGTGGGAATGAGCAGGGGTGAGGGGCTGCACCCCCACCCAGCCCCACCACTGCTCTCCATCGAGGCACTTAATTAATTCAGGGAGGGGTTAATGAGTCTGGGCCAGCAGCGCTGCTTTTGTGGGTCCAGCCTGGGGTGGGATGAGCCTCACACAAGAGGAAGCCCCGGCTCCGAGGGCTCGGCAGGGGGAAGGGGGCTGGGCTGCCAGCCAGGGGGTCACAGGGCGAGGGGACGAGCCTGGTGGCAGCGGGCAGCGGCTGTCGCAGCTTCACCGCCTCTGCCCCGAGCACTCAGTGCGGGGAACACTGCAGGGCACAGCCAGGGCTCGGCAGCTGCAGCAGGAGCCCCCCCAGGCTGGGCCAGCCCCTCTGCGACCGCAGGGGCTGCAAAGCCACCAAATACGATCAAAGGTGGCCCCTGAGAGGAGGGGAGCAGCCGGGTGTGCGCCCTGCTGGCCCTGCCCTGTCCCTGCGGGGGTGGGAGGCCGATGGCCGGGGCAGCTACACCGAGCGGCAGCGCGGCGGGGACACAGCCGGGGTCCCCTCGGGGCGCGGGGGACCCGGGGCGGTGCCGTGGGTGGCCCTGGCTCGCAGACTGTCCCCGCGGGTGATGAGGCCGGCGTAGCCCTCCTGGTGGGAGAAGGCGTAGCTGGAGCGGCGGTGGAAAGAGCCGCGGGGGACGTGGGATCGCAGCTCCACCGAGGGCTCCGGGTCCCGCTTGGCCTTCAGGTGGATCTTCTGCAAGGGCACGGGGATATCAGCGCTGGGGACACCTCCCAGGAGAGCCCTCACCCCAAAGGGGGACGTGAAGGGAGCGTAGGGGCACCTCCAGCAGGACATGGTTTGGCTCCCAGCTCTACCATGGCCTGATTTTCCATGGGGATGAGGAATGTGGGGATTCTCCTGGATATCTGCAAAGCTCATGGAGCTCTGGAGCACAGTGTCAACCCCTGCTCCCACACGGGCTGTGGACACCTCCCAGAGAGCCCTCACCCCAAGGAGGGACACACAGTTGGCAGAGGGACACCCTCCACCAGGACAGGGTTTGGATCCCAGCTCCACCATGACCATGATGGGATGGAGAATGTGGGGACTCTCCCAGGGGTCTGCAAAGCTCACAGGGCTCTGGAGCACAATCCCAACCCCTGCTTCCACCTGGGACTCTTTCGAAGGTATAACCCACAGCCCTGATGGGGGTGAGCTCCACCAAGGCTGGGGTGGCAGCGGGACCTGCACCAGACCCCAGACCCTGCTGGGGCGTCCTGGAGGACAATTCCTTACTGCAGCCAAAGGCAGACCCTCTCCAAGAGCTGGATCAGGTCTCTCGGCCCAGGTGCCCCTGCAGGGCCATGGAACAATTTGGGGAGAGCCCCTGGAGTCAGAGTTGGGCTCCAGTGTCATGAAGGACCACCATCAGTGGGGCCACCAAGGAGAGGTGACATGTCCCAGCACTACAGTCCTGGGGAACCTGCCCTTGCCCTCAGCAATCCCGGACACCAACACTGGTGGGAAGCAGGACCTGCCCCTGCCAGCCCCCCCCAGCCCTCACCTGCTGGGTGGTGGCTCTGCCCAGGATGGCACGGAAGGCGTGGACAGTGAGCGAGGGGAGGGTGTTGACCACCAGGGACAGCAGGACCACGAGCAGGACATAGGGGTCGGTCAGGGCATTCCAGCTGGCATCTGTCAACACAGGGAGCTGGGGGTGGTGTTTGAGTGGGGAAGGGGGAGAGGGCAGAGGGAACAAGTGCTGGGGGACAGGCCCCCACCCAGGGAGGTGCTGGGGGCTCTAAAGAGGAGATGGCACCTAAATTGGAGTTAAAATCAAGACAGCAGACCGAGAAGTGGCAACGAGGAGATGATCTCCAGGGTGGGAAACAGCTCCTAGCACCATGGCCAGGGAAGGGAAGGATCCCCAGGGCACCTCACCTGGGAAGCGGAAGATGGCAGGGGCTATCCTGAAGGCATCGACACTTTGGGTCAGGAAGGAGAAGAGGCAGAAGAGGAGCAGGCTGGCTGTGACCATCAGGAAGGACAACACTGTCCAGTACTTAGTGTCCAGGACAATCTGTGGGGACAGGGGCAGAGCAGGCAGAGTCTCATGAGGGCCGTGGTGGCCCTCTTCCATTCAGCTGCTTTTTCCAAATTCCTCCTCCATCCCAGGGAGATCATCCCCCAGCCATAAAGCCACTGGGGATAGTGGGGCAGGATGAGGAAGGGCAGTTCAGTGCTTACCTCCACGAGGACCGACAGCAATGCTGACAGAGCCACTGTGACAGAGAAGGACTCATAATCGCCCACGGCCTTGGTGCCAACGTGGTCCTCAAAGGCCCAGAGCGCGATGTAGAAGCTGATGAGGGAGGTGCCCACCCCGTGCAGGAGGGTGACACCAAAAACACGGTAATTGAAGAGCTCGTCCTGCTGCCCGACCACGTAGAGCTCAGGGAACTCCAGGCTCTTCCTGGCACTCACGTCCTGCCGGGAGAGCATCCCAAAGGGGATGCAGGGATTGGGGGAGCAGGATGGGGCCTCCCCACCCCACACACCCTCCAGGAGAGCTGCAGTGGGTCCCTCTGCCCAGTGGCTCTGGGGTGATGGGGTCAGGCACCCCAGGACCGAGGGTGAGCTCCAAATGCCCTCGGAGCTGCCAATGCCGTGTCCTGGCACAAAGGGCTGTGCAGGTGGGTGCCGTGACTGCCGGGCTGATTCCCGCCTGCCGAGGGTGGCACGGGGCTGGGCGAGCCCGGTGAAGCCGTACCTGCTCCAAAAGGCCCACGGACAGCACGGGGTAGGCAGTGTAGAAAATGTTGTAGAGTGCAAGGAACCAGCCCTCATACAGAGGCTAGAAGGGAACAGGGAGAAGCTGTGAGCTCGGAGGTGCTTTGGAAACACTCACAAAGGATGTCCAGGCCCCAGGACGCTCAGATCCAAACATGGAAACCCCCACGGACTTGCCCCATCCCCTGCATCAGCCCCACATTGTCTGTAGGGTCATGCTGCAGACAGAGATGGGGGCTGGAGCCCCACATGTTGCTGGTCAAGTCACACTTGATGGCCCTTGGGATCAAAGGTCCCATTTTGTAGGTTTGGAGCTTAATGCACGTGGGATCTTTTCCTGCATCTGTCAAAGACGGAACTGCGGCTCACAAGGAGATCCCGAATTTCCCCAGGGTGCTTTTCCCAGTCCAGCCAGGTAAAAAGCAGATAACCAGTGCAGATAACCAGCTGTGTCTCAGCCAGGCAACCCCAAGAAACTGGACATGGCAAGGGAGAAAAGGGGACCAAGGTGGTGATGTGGACACGTGTTCTGCAGGCAGTCCCAGGCACCATCCCTGCAGGGGATCCTGAGCAGGGGGAGCCGTAACTCTGGTGTAGAGACCTCCAGGGGATGGATGTGACCCCTGCACCCCTCACCTGGGCCGTGAATCCGCTGTGGAAAGCGAACCACACCTGGGCCAGGAGGCCAGCGAAGGTCTTGTAGAAGAAGTAGCGGAGGAACTTGCAGATGCGCAGGTAATTCCAGCGGCCGTGGACGAGCAGCAGGCGCTGCAGGAAGGAGAACTGGGCCAGGGCGTAGTCGCTGCACTGCACGGCCTGCAGCCCCTCCAGCCCGCTGATGCCCACCCCAACGTCTGCGGCTGCGGGTGGCAAACGCACGTGGGGAGGTCTGGGGGGAGCTGGGGGCTTGGTTTCCCCGTGGGTTATCCCCAGGAATGTGAATCCAGGAGGGACAATCACTCTGCCCCCTCTATCCCAGGTCCTGGATATTCCAGGCGCGGTGTGCCAAGAGCACAGCCCCATGTCAGGGCTGCTGGGAGGGGCAGGGACGGCTCTGCCAGCTGCCCACGCTGGGGTTTGAAGGTTCATCAAGGTTCATCCCAGCTGCCAAAAGCACGTGGGCCACCCTGCACTTGTCCCGGGCTGGTCCCTGTCCTGTGCCTCCTGCTCCCCTCCCAGCACAGCAATGTGGGGAACAGGTTTGGGGCTCCCCCTCCCAGCTCCTCACCCCAAAGGGGAGGGTGAGGTGGTGGAGGTGACAGATGGGGCACCACCATCACCAGTGGGACACACAAACTGAACCCCAACCTCCCCCTGCCCGAGCCTCACTTTTGATCATGTTGACATCGTTGGCCCCGTCCCCGATGGCCAAGGTGACGGCCTTCTTGTGCTTCTTCACCAGCTGCACCATCAGGGCTTTCTGCTTGGGGGTCACCCTGCAGCAGATCACGGCCTGGCAGCTGGTGGCCAGGTCCACAAAGGCCTTCTCCACCAGAACTCCCTGGTCCTGTGAGGCCTCGGCCCTGTCACGGCACAGCCACCGCCACGGCCACCCCTTCTTCTCCTTCAGCACCTCTCCTGTGTGGAGGATTTTGTCCTTGGGGGAGAGCACACGTGGTTGGGACCTCACCCATAGCCCTCAGAGCCCTCAGCTCCCCAACAATGCTCTTGAATGCTCCAAAACAGTCACTCTGGTTTTCTCCAGGTTCATCACAGAGCAGGTGCTGTGACCCAGTATGAGCCCAGTATGTCCCAGTATGACCATGAGAGCTTGTGTCACCCAACCCGTGTCACCCCAGAACACTGGGCAGCTTTGGTCAAAGCCCCCCAGCACCAAATGGTCAGTGCAAGGTTGTTCTCCTCTCCACTCTTCATTCCCCAGCCCCAAATGGGCTTTTCCCACCTTTTAGCAGGAGGAGCACCATGTCCTACACGTGCTGGTGCCACCCAGGGCTTTGATACCACCAGGGTGGGAACAACCACCAGGCAGGGAGCAGAGAACAGCATCCAGGTGCCACCTTACCAGGAAGTCCCCGCTGATGATGATGGCTCTCTGGTGGCACGGAGCCTCTGGGCGCTGCTGGGAGAGGCGGTGGCTGCACGGGGCGTCCCCACTGCCACTGAGGTTGTTGTTGCTCTCCCAGTAACCCTGGAGGATGTCACTGTGGGAGGAAAAGGGGGGTTGGACATGAGCTGGGGATGCTGGGAATGCTGGTGAGACCTACAGTGGGCCTTGGTCATCTCAAAGCCAGGGAGATGGGACTGTGGTAGGAATGGGGGGAACAAAGAGGAGGCTCACTGATACGAGAAATCAGCCTGGTTTAGAGGCTGGAGAGAAGCTTAAACCCTTTCTGGTCAAAGCCTGCCAAGGAAGAGCGTGTGGTGAGGGCAGAAACAGGTAGGGAGGCCTGGAAAATCATCAGATGGGGACCATGGACATCCAGGCTGGCACAGGGAAGGAGAAACACCTCTGGCTGAGCTGAGCTCTGCCCACCCTGCCCTGGCTCCTCTGCCCTCGGGTGTCCTCAGCAGGGACAGCACTGTCCTGAGCCAGGAGGTGACGATTCCTCACCTGACCTCCTTCTCCTCCAGGATCTCCATGTTGTCCGTCAGCAGCCTGCAGGCGTAGCCGATGTTCATTGCAGTCTCTGCAACACCCAGCTGCCAATGGGCCATGGTGCTGCCCCCAGCCCAGGGCAGCCCCCAGCCCTTGGCTCCAAGAGCCCTTGGTGGGCAGCAGCTGCTTCCCCTGCCTCAGTTTCCCCTGGTGTGTGGGATGTGCTGCTCTTGGGGAGTAAAGGGAGCAGCAGAACCAGTTCCTGCCCACTCCCAGGGCCCTTCTCCTCTCTGGTCCTGGTTAGGGGAGAAGCTGAAATGTGTTGGGAGGTCTGGGGGTGCCTCCACTGACCTTGTTTGTCTCCCGTCAGCACCCACACTTTGATGTTGCCCAGTTTCAGCAGCTGGATGGTCTCAGGGACTCCGTCTTGCAGCTTGTCCTCGATGGCCGTGGCCCCGAGCAGCTGGAGGGGGGTGATGGGGTGTCATGGCACAGGGCAGGGCAGGATACGGAGGTGGGAATCACCCCTGGATCCAACCAGCAGCACTTGCTGGGGTAGACACAACTTGACAGCTACAACCTGACACCTCAGTGCCCACTGGCATGCCACAAAGTCACCCCTGGGGGAAAACTCCTCCAGTCCTCCCAGCCAGGGAATGGGCGTTGGGTTGGACACTTCACCCCCTCACCCTGGAGAGCCAAACCCCACACGCCTGCCCTCTGGAGCACAGACAGCTCCTCCTGGCCCTGCCCCATCCCACCTGCAGGTTCTGCTCCATCTCCTCGTAGAGCCTGTCCAGCTCCCGCGCGCGGTCCTGCAGCAGCACCGCGGCCTCGCGGTGCCTCCGGCTCCAGGCGCGGAACTCGGCCTCGCTCACCTCCCTGCTGGCCACGCACAGCGTCCTCAGCGTCTCCTCTGCAAAGCGCTGCAGGGAGGAGACATCAGGACTCTCCTCCCTCCCCAGGATCACTCTCACAGGACCAGGGCATCACCGCAGGCCAGCCACGGGCAGAGCCGGACACACTCCATGTCCTGGGCGTCTCTCTCTGGGCTCCGACTCCCTTCCCCCATCCTACAGCATCCCCATGAGCATCCTTGGATGCAGCTGGTGCATGCAGAACACCGAAGGTAGATTCCATGCCCTCTTACCCCCTGTCCCATATGCAGATGAGGCTCCTAGAGCAGAAGGCAGACCCGAAATCCCTAAGGCAGAGGGAGGAAGAGCAGCAGGGGACACCCAGCCCAAAGCCAGCAGGAGGGAGAGCAGTCCTGTCGCCCCGGGCTGGTGTGGGACTCACGTCCAGCGCCCTCTCGGTGAGGGCCTCGCTGGGCCCTCGCCTCCGCAGCCTGTCCAGGATGACGGTGTCGGCACCTTTGGTGTAGAGCCGGATGGTGCCCTGGGGGTCTCGCACTGGCAGGGAGGGGAAGGACACCTTAGGTCCCCTCAGAGATGGCTCCCATTCATGGCTGACCCTGCACAGTGGCCACACTGGCCTGTGTTGGCCCCCAGAAGGCACCACAGGGCTCGCTGGTGCTTTTCCATCTGTGGCCATGGGAAGCACAGGAATATCCCAGATCTGCAGCACCACGGGGCAGAACCAAGCTGCAGGGACTGTCAGTTCCTCACACAACTCCTCTCAGCCCTGCATTTACTTCCTCTCTCTTGGCTGCTCAAACCTTTCTTGGCTGCCTTGACCAAGGTGAGCAGATCTACAGGGATGACCAGGATGACCCTTAGGAGCCCCGTGCCAGTTGTGGCCACCTGCAGCCATCCCGGTGCCATCCCTTGTAGGGCTGAGCATGGAAGGGACCCTGGAGGGGCCCCCTGAGACAGCCCCCCCCACTCACCCAGCACAGACATCCTCTTGCGGTCGCTGTTGAAGTCCAGCATGGCCAGCACCTCGTACGTCCTGGTCCTGCCCAGCTCCCTGATGGTGATGGTGTCCTGTGTCCGGGCCAGGAAGACGTAGCCCAAGCTCCTGGCTGCCAACACCAGCGCCTCCTCATCCGGGGAAGCTGCCTGGTAAACCAGCTGGTCTGCAGGAGAGGAGTAGGGATTGCACACAGGGACTCCCAGCCAAGCCACACTGGGACAGCTGAAACACCCAGTTCTTGCCCAGCAGGAGCTGTGACACCCTGAAGCCTGAGCTACCAGGCTGGGGAAAGTCAGCCCTGCGTGTTTCATCTGGAGAGGGACTTGGGGCAAGGGATGGAGGGACAGGACACAGGGAATGGCTTCCACTGCCAGAGGGCAGGGATGGATGGGATACTGGGAAGGAATTGTTCCCTGGGAGGGTGGGGAGGCCCTGGCACAGGGTGCCCAGAGCAGCTGTGGCTGCCCCTGGATCCCTGGCAGTGCCCAAGGCCAGGCTGGACGGGGCTTGGAGCAGCCTGGGACAGTGGAAGGTGTCCCTGCCCATGGCAGGGGTGGCACTGGATGGGCTTTGAGGTCCCTCCCAACCCAAACCATTCTGGGATTCTGTGATCCCTTTTGCTCATTGCCCCAGACAGGATTATCCCCCTTGTGCTTCTATTCCCACCCATGAGCTTTAAAACAGCCCCAAACACAAATCCATGACACAGGGGCAGTGGCACGAGCCACCCCCGGGCTCTCACACCCGCTGCCCCTCACAGCTGAGCTCTGCTGGGCACTGCCAAAGCCCCCCACAGCCCCAGTGCCCCAAGGGGCAGCTCGGCCCCGCTCCGGGCACCTCAACCCACCGCCCCTGTCCTCCACCATGACGGTGTGGCAGAGGGCCAGCAGCCTCAGGAACTCCCTCAGCACCGGGTCGTTGTCCCTCTGGGCGGCTTCCAGCAGCGTCACATCGCAAACATCCAACCTCTGCTCCCCAGGGTGCTCCCGGCTCAGCCCCGAGCCCTGCGAGAGGCACAGGCAGGATGCAGGAGCCCGGTGGGACTGAGCACGGGGCTCTGTGTCCCCAGGAGCACCAGGGACATGGCACAGTGGCACTCTGCTGGCACGGACCCAGGCCAGAGGCTGAGCCCAGCCCTGCACTGCCCACGCCAAGGGGGTGGGAATGAAAAAACCCTAAAAATCAGAACTGCATTATTGTATAACCCCTGTTCCCCCGTTCTTAGTGGCAGCTGAGGAGGGGCAAACTCGCCAGGCCCCTCCGAGAGCCTGGACCCCGTTGGGAGCCAGCTGAGCTCCTCAGCACCGGGCTGTGCCCGGTGTCACCGTGTCACCAGTGACGGCCCCGTGGCACGTGGGAGGGGGGACTTACGCACCAGTGGCTGTTTGTTCTCGTGGCCTGTGCCCGGACCTGCCAAAATAAAAATAATCCAGTTAACAGAGGGCTGGCAGGGGGCTTGGAGCAGCTTCTCTGGAGGGACTCCTGCTCCTGCTGGCCAAAAAAACGGCAAAAAGGCACCAGTTCAGCGTCTGCTCGGTGCCGAGCTCCACTGGCATATCCAGGTCTCACTTTTTTGGCTTTTTGTTCAGATTTTCACCATGATTTTAATGTTTAAAATTCAGGTCTACTTTTGCCTGCATTTCCTGGGACGTTCTGCATTTGGCCAAAGACTTGCTGGGATTAGGGCGAGGCTGCTCCGCAGAGGTGGAATGTGCTGCACCAGGCAGGGAAAAGTGGGTTTATTCCTGCTTAAAAGCTTTGCGAGGGTTTTTTTGGCCCTGCTTTTTGCTTTTATCACTGTCCATTTGTCTCAAGCCCATGATGCTTATCTCAGGAAAACAGAGCTTCGTGCTAAAGCTCGGGCCTGCCCTGCTCATTAAGTTTCACTAATTAAGTGTCGTGACAGCTCCCAAAGTGAGCCAAGAGCTGGAGCAAGTACAGCAATGAGAAGAGAAAGGACTTGGCAATTTTTGAGGTTTTACAGGGAAAACCAAGCAGAATAATTTTAAAAAATAATTTTTTTAATGTAAAAAAAATGTTTAAAAGCCCCAAAAAACCCCAAGCAGACAAATAATAAGAAAAAAAGAAAAAAAGAAAAAGCAAAGAGCAATTACATATGTTCACTCTAATTAAACAACTTACGGACGACGATCATTTCCTCATCTCCTCCATAGGTCACCTGAAAGCCTCAAAGTTTCCCAGATTTGGGAACCAAGCTGGAGATTCCCCAGAAAACGACGCAAAGGAGAAAAGCAACAGCTCCTTTTTCTGGACAAGACCTTAAAAGAAAACAATCCCTGGGCTCCCCTGGCCCCTCTCCCGTTACTCCTCTGCCTGGGCCAGCATCAGCTCACGATTCCAGGCGGGATCCACCTCACCCACACCGTGTGTGGTGTAGCTGCCCCAGCGTCCTACCCCCGGCTCCCTTTTTTCTCAGGGAAAACTTTGCTGATCTCAGCTGACTTTGGGCCATGAAACCTCTCCCATGCTGGAGGCCAGGACTGTGCCCTGCCTCCGTGTGCCTGGAACACCAGAGCAGAGGGACCTCAGGGGTGGTGACCCTGCAAAACCCCAAAATGTGGGGGATGAGGACAAGGATAATTCCTGCAGCACCACCTGCACCAGCACCAGCAATCCACCAAGCACCCTGGCAAGCCAGGAGGAGTGGAAAGAACCAGCTCCAGGTTCAGCTGAGCCCCTACAAACTTATCCCAGCCCGGGTTACCATAGATGGTCCCGTTGACGCAGCATTTCTTGAAGCTCATGATGTTCTGTGTCAGGGTGCCCGTCTTGTCCGAGAAGATGTACTCGATCTGGCCCAGCTGGTCGCTGAGGCTGGTGCTCCTGGCCTCGGCTGGAATGTCCTTGGCACCGTAATACATCTCCAGGTCCCAGTTAATGAAACAACTGTTCACCAGGTAGATGAATTCAAACCTAAGGAGTCCAGGAGGAGAGAACGGGGAGAAGGAGGTGGTGTTCCTCACAGCCCAGGGGCACTGGGGACCTGACACTGGAAGAAGAGGCAGGGGGAGCTCCCCACCTCGATCCTACTGCTCTGGGCCTGGAGGAGGCCAGAGGGTTTTCATTGACCCCCCTCACCCCTGATTCCTGGAGCTTAATGCCAGCAGTAACTGTTTCACCCACTTAAGTAGTGACAGTTATGATAAACAGAAATTAATCCCTAACAAATAAAATCAGAAGCCAGTGAAGAGTTAAACCAAAAATCCCCAGCTCCTGGGAACAACACACACTGTTTTTTTCTGAGCTTCCCCAAAAATAAAGCACAAGGCAGGACTGAAACTGAACCAAGCCTAAGCCTAAATAAATCAACCTGTTGTTAAGAAGATTCAGCCATGGTCCAGGAGCCAGGCTTCCAAAAGGCTCATCGCCCACTGGGTCCCCTCTGGAATTCTGGCCCTTGGTGACCAAATTCACAGACTTGGAGGTCCAGTGAAGGGCCCAAAAGTTTGGAAACAGCTTTTTCCAACACAAATTGTGATTGTTGCCTGCACAGAGCAGCTGTGCCCTTCTCCTCCCCACCCTGCTGCTGTCCATAGGAAGCACAGGAATATCCCAGATCCTGCTCCCAGGGAGCTGCACCTTCCTCAGAACCATCCTCAGCCTGCCCACGATTCCCAACACCAGCACAGGGCTTGGATCCCTGCTCTGCTTTTCCCCTGGGAAGATCTCAGAGCACATCCTCGGTGTTTGTAGGACACACACCCCATCCACCCTGCCCCTCTCTCAGCCAAGGGAGCACCTGGGAATGACCTGGCCCACACCCTGACCTTCGGTGCAGCCCCATTTTGGGGCCGTGACCCCAGTTCCGGGTGAGGGGCGTGGGCAGGGGGTGGGTGCTGAGCTCTGATCCCTTCCAAGCTCTGTGGGCCTTACGTTATGTACATGGACATGGGAATGATGATGCTCAGGAGGATGGTGAAGCCCCAGAAGTTGAGGAAGGCCTGCTGGGCAGGGGTTGTGTGCTTGTAGAGGGCAGCCAGGTAGCCGTGCTTCTCCTGGAACGTCCTGGCCCAGAACCCAGAGGCGACAGCGAGGCCCAGGGACGTCACCAACAGCATCAGGAAGATCTGGGGTGGGAAGCCAGGATGAGAAGGTCCCAAGATGAGAAAGTCCCAGGATCACAGAGCCCACCAGACTCTTCTCTAGAAAGCTCCAGGGAGAGCTCAGAGCCCCTTGCAGGGCCTAAAGGGGCTCCAGGAGAGCTGGAGAGGGACTGGGGACAAGGGATGGAGGCACAGGACACAGGGACTGGCTTCCACTGCCAGAGGGCAGGGCTGGATGGGATATTGGGAAGGAATTGTTCCCTGGGAGGGTGGGGAGGCCCTGGCACAGGGTGCCCAGAGCAGCTGTGGCTGCCCCTGGATCCCTGGCAGTGCCCAAGGCCAGGTTGGACGGGGCTTGGAGCAGCCTGGGACAGTGGGAGGTGTCTCTGCCCAGGGCAGGGGTGGCACTGGGTGGGCTTTAAGGTCCCTTCCCACCCAAACCATTCTGGGATTCTCTGATTCTCTGAATGTGTTAAACCCAAGATATTTTGGCCAAATATTGCAAGATGAAGAAAATCAGCACCACCCAAGCAGGAGGCCTCTCATGAGGAGTCCCATGAGCCACCCCAGGAGCAGGGGAGGGGTACCGGCCCCACACCCACCACGATCACCAGCCGGTCCATCATGCGGTCCAGCTTGGTTTTCTTCCGCTTGATCTTTCCACAGTTCCTCATAATTTTGGAATCAAACCCTGGGCAAGAAACATTCCCGAAGTAAAAATGCAAGTCCCCAGAAGGTTCACCTGCAGCTCAGTGAGGCTGCTCCCCTCCATAATGACACCTCCCCTGCCCCGAGGAGTCCAGAGGAGCCCATCCCTCCATCAGTGCCCGTGGAGCTGTGGCTGCACGCTCCAAAACGTGAGGCTCACAGCAGAGCTCACCCCTCCCTCTCCCCACAGCTCCCCACGGCCCAGCCCTGACGAGGTGCAGCTGGGAGATGACCTGGGATGAGGAGAGGTTTGGCGATGCCTTAGGATTTTAGCTTTTATATTTTTCCTGTATTTGTGATTCTGCAGTTCCTTAGTGGATAACTCTGAACTCCACACAGCCTGTCAGCTGCTGCTCTCCCGTCTTGGTCAGACAAAACAATTCCTCTCTGGGCCTGGGAACCGAGGACACCTCACTGCCTCAGGCCCCGAGAAATGGAAACAACAGTGAGTTGGGGGGGAGCAAACTTGGAGTAAATGACTTCATTACCTGAAGCTGTAATTGGAGGATTAAGCCCTGATATGCAAATGAACCGAACTTATAAAAGCATGAAAACCCCATGACCCCTTGGTCCATTCTGGGTGTAGCCCCTGGGGGGGCTTTGTCTGCCCTAAATGTACCTGAAGGCCCTTCAATAAATACAACCCTGCTTTTTATTCTCTTAATTCTGTCTGGCCTCTGTTTTCAGGTAGTCCCAACGAGGCACCATTGGTACCACCTCAGTTCCCACCAGCGACCCCAACACCCTCAGGACACACCACGGCAGCTCCTCCGCCTCGTGCCAGCCGGGAATGGCTTGGGCAGCTTAAAACCCCGGTGCTGCCGGGCGATCCCTGCCCTTCCCGGCCCGGGCAGGGGCACTCGCCTGCGTAGAGCACCAGGCCGTAGCAGAGGGCTGTGTTGCGGACGCGGCAGCCCCGCAGCAGGATCCTGTCGCTGTCCAGGGCGTGGGTGCGGCCCCGCCACCGCAGGGTGCCCGTGAAGGTGTGCATGCGGCTGTTGGGCTCCTCGCACGTCACTCGCCCTGGCACGGGGAACGGCAGGGGCGAGAGAGAACCTTCCTCCCCTCTCAGCCCCACGTGTCCCCCCCAAAGAGGGGCCCCTCGGGGATTCAGGGTTTGCCAGGGCGTCTCTGGGTGGGATTTGGGTGGCTTGGATTAAGGCACTGGGAGGTTGGTCAGTGCAGGAACCTCACTGGAGAAGGTACAAACACAACCACCTTCATTCCCAAGGCCTTGGAGAGGGGAGTTCTGCACCCTGTGGAGGAGCAGCAGGGTCCTAGCTTAGGTTTGGGAACCAAGAGCTTGGTTCCAGTGGGAAAATCAAACTCCAGGGCAGGGGGAAGGTGCCCAACCCTGATGGATCCATCGCAGCACTGCTGTGGAGCCTTGGGCTGCCAGCCTCTTGTTGGGCTGATGGGAACAGGGGATCAGAGAACTCCTAAGGGAATCCATCCCACCCCAGCGGGACTGGCCACATCCTCCCCACCCAGCAGACTCACCATCGAAGGCAGCCATGCTCTCCTCGCTCCCCAGCTCCTGGTGGGTGACCAGAAGGGCCTGTCTGAACTTCAGGTTTGTTTCCCTGTGAGCAAGAGCCAGGGAAGGGAAGCAGAACAACCCCGTGGGGTGACAGAGCTGGTCATTCTCCTGTCGGACCCACAGGACAGAGACAGCCGCTAATTACCAGGTGATCACACGAGTGGTGGCAATGAAATGCCAGGGAGGGACCTGTGTGCCACACATGGAGCACTCGTGCAGCAAGAGCCCAGGGACCCTGCCATTAAATCATCCTGCACAGGGAGGTGGGAGGACGGGCTGGGAGATGGAGACTCTGGCCTGAGGTCGCCAGGTGCTCTGTGGAACCCTCACCAGAGCTTTTGGACTCCCATTTTCAAAATCTGGGGCTCAAATTCCCATTTCTGGGCTGTCTGCAGGTTTGGGTTTTGGAGGATCTCCCACATCCTGTGGTTCCCACTGAACCCTCCCAGTGCTGGGGGGTCCCCAAGACTGGGGTCTCTGGCCTCTGCCCCTGTCCCTCCATGGCCAGAGGGGTCCCTGTCCCTGTCCCTGTCCCTGTCCCTGTCCCTGTCCTCACCCATCAATGTCGGCGGTCTCCACATAGCACAGGCTGCTGGGCTCAGAGCTGCACAGCAGGAGCAGGTCAGCCTTGAGGAGCAAAAAAGGGGGAGAGAGCACCTGGATGAGCCCCTGGTCACCAGCCCCTGCCCCAGGGCACAGCCAGCTCTGGGCACCGCTCACCGGGACGACGCTGTCCTTGTGCAGCCGGACGATGTCCCCGACGCAGATGTCGCGCCACTTCTGCCAGCGGAAGCTGCGGGGGGATTCAGGGGAAAACGTTTTGTCCCTGCAGAGCAGTGGGAGGAGGGGCTGGGGGCGTTTCAGCCCATGTCTGTCCCAAATTCCTGTAGGATTTGGGTCTCCAGATTCCTGTGCCACCGTGGTGACCTCCAGAGCGCTGAGCACCAAGGGTGGCACAGGACCCGTGTGTCACATCCTTGTCCCTATACCTACAGGTGACCGGGACTTTCAGCACCCTGGCCACAGGTGGGAAAAGCTCATCCTTCCCTGGCCCAGTGCTGAACAGGGACACGGCTCCGTGGGTTGGATATGATGCCCTGGAGGAATTCTGTGGCCAAGGAAAGCCTCCCTCAGCACATCACAGCAAACTGGGGCTTTTGTAAACCTGCTGCGCATGACTGGGATCTGATCAATCCTACAGGAGGACCTGTGGCACATTTTGGGAGGTGATGGGAGTTTGCAGAGCCTGAGACAGTCCCACCAAACCCTTTCTCAGCTGCTCGAGGATTCTCAGCACGTCAGCTGCTCCATGGTTCCACAGGGGTGTGGAAAACACGGGCACAGCTTCCCAAAGCCCCTCACCTCCTCCCAGCCAGGATTTCACACGGCCTGCTGTTGATGTTCCTGTCACTCCGGTGACGGCCCTGCACGGAGGAGAGACAGAGGCCAAGGGAAAGGGATGGGCCATGCCAGGCTGCCCTGTCCCACAAAAACCCTTAATGCCACCACCTCCCTCCTCAGCCCCAGACCTGCATTCTGAGCCATGGGAAGATGTGTTCTGATGAATAAAGAGGCTAAATTCCCCCCCAGGTATTTCTGGGGACCAACCTGGCACTACAGCCAGTGGTCACGGTGTTAGAAATGGCAGAAAGAGGGGTTTAGACCCCAAGGAAAGCAGCCAGGGAGACACATCTTTCCCGGGGGAAAATAAAAACCAATTTGGATGTGGTGGAGTAGCTGATACCTCAGGACTGATGGATGACAGCAACTCCTGAGCTCCCCAGATCAGCTCACAGCCAAGGGCCCCTTCCTGCCAGTGTCCCCAGGGCCACCCCCCTCACTCACAATGTCATCGATGAGGTCTCGCAGCCCCCGGATGATGAGAAGGCAGCTCAGGGGGAACAGCAGAGTGTACCAGGGCAGCGTGGAGATCTCGGGGAAAGTCTAGAGAAGGAGAATTTTACAGCACTGACACAACTCCTACCCCACCTTGGGACACCTTGAGGGGACGGAGTGAGGCCCTCGCTCCCAAGCCAGCACCCGAGGGAGGCCGGAACCCAGCTCAGAATCATCAAATAAACGTCTCTGTTACAGACACCTCTTTTGGTGGGTTCCCACCTCTTTTTGAGGTGTGAAATCCTCCTGGGTCTCTGAATTTGGGGGGATGAATTTCTGTTTTGGTGTGGTCAGTGTGAGCTTCGCCTACAGGGCAAACCAAACCCATTTTAGAGAATCAAGGAAAGGTTTGGGTTGGGAGGGACCTCAAAGCTCATCCAGAGCCACCCCTGCCATGGGCACTGACACCTTCCACTGTCCCAAGCCCCATCCAGCCTGGCCTGGGACACTGCCAGGGATCCAGGGGCAGCCACAGCTGCTCTGGGCACCCTGTGCCAGGGCCTCCCCCCCCTCCCAGGGAACAATTCCTTCCCAATATCCCATCCAGCCCTGCCCTCTGGCAGTGGAAGCCATTCCCTGTGTCCTGTCCCTCCATCCCTTGTCCCCAGTCCCTCTCCAGCTCTCCTGGAGCCTTCTCTTCTCCAGGTGAGCACCCCCAGCTCTCCCAGCCTGGCTCCAGAGCAGAGGGGCTCCAGCCCTGGGAGCAGCTCCATGGCTTCTCTGGACTGGCTCCAGCAGCTCCAGGTCCTCCTGATGTTGGGAGGCTTTAATTTAAAGCAACCACACCTAACACAGGTTAAACCCCTCAAGGTTCCCGAAAGACCCCAAACACCACGGAAAAGCCACGTCCTGGGAAACCTTTTAGCCTGGATTCCCTGCTCTAAACTCCAGAGAAGTCTCCTCGGGCAGACCCCTGGCAAACACTCAGTGTTCCCGTGGTGCCCACCCCACCTGGAGGAGGATGACGAAGACGAAGTAGACGTTGGCCATGCGGTGGAACTGCTCGTAGAGGTTGAGGGGCAGGAAGGTGAGGAGGTTGTACTTGGCTGTCCTGATGGCATTGCCCTGCGGAGGAGAGGGGGGTCACAGCCACTGCCAGGGTCAGCTGTGGGAAATCAGGGACCTGCTCTGCAAATGCCAAAACATTCTGGCGTTTTTAGGACTTTTCGCAGCACAAGAGATGCCTTAAAAGAATTATCAAAGCCATAAGGGAAAGTAGGGATTTATCAGATCCAAAGGCTGCGTAAAATTGAGAACAAAATCATTTGCTTGTGGGTTTGTTCTCCATGTGGGCCATTCAACAAGAGTTGGGCTCTTGGATCCTCGTGGGTCCCTTCCAGCTCAGAATATTCTGTGATTCTCCCTGTGATCTGAACCCCAGCTAACTGACCTTGATGTTATTTAGCTGCAAAAAAAAAAATAATCTGCTTTTGCTCACTCAACACATTTTGAAAAATCTTTCTCTTGGTTGGACCACCAGACTAAGAAGTTTCCTTCACACAGTTCTGCTCCTTCTCTGACAGCTCTGGGGGCACCAGGCAGGGAGGGAACAGCGCTTCTCCTCCCCGGGGATCGTGTGCGTGACTCTCCGCCCCTCTGGAGACCCCTCTGGAGCATCTCTGCCGTGTCCCCCCGGCCACCAGCGGCTCAGGGGTGAGGGGCTGGGGAAGGGAAGCCCAGGCCCATCCTGGCTCACCGAGTATTTCCTCTTGCTCAGGCAGAAGGCAAATTTCTTCTTGAACTGCCTGTGGTAGCCGCGGTCGTTGGCCCTCACCTCCCAGGTGAAAGCTGGAAAAGCAAGTGGGCATCCACCAGTTCCCGTGGGAGCCAGGCCCTGCCCGGGGCACAAGGACCAGGGACGGTCACTGCTGGGGTGGCCTTCCAAGGGCACGGGGACCTTGAGAGCTGCAGGCCCAGCGGGGACGGGGCTGGGTGTCAGGGTCAGTGACAGGGGACAGAGAGAGCAGGAGACCAGAACATTCCAGAGCTGCAGGAGCGCTGCCCACACCCCCCGCCCCGAGCCTCAGCCCTTGGGCTCAGGGTTTGGTTCGCAGCGTGCTCAGGCCACGTGCAGGATGAGCCCCCAGCCTTTGCTGTTCTGGTCACGGCCATTCCCCTCCCAGTTCCATTTTTGCCATCCCAGTGCAGACCCTGCTGAGCAGGGAACACCCCAGCGCTGTTCCCAATGCCTGCCCCCACCCGACAGCCCATCCTCACCCCAAACCTTCTTCTTCCCCATCTCACAACCGTGTCCCACATTCAGCTTCCTCCTAAACCTGTCTGAAACCAGGGAAAACCCCCAAACCACACCCACTGCACACCGACCTGGCAGCTGCTGCTTCCCACGTGCGCAGCCTGTGGCTGGCTCCTGCTCAGCCATGCCGGCACCACTGCCAGGACCTGGGAACCAGAACAAGCACGGACATTTGAAACGCTGAGCAGTGACAGTGTGATCCCACTGGGATGCTCCAGCTTCCCAAGGCGCCAGGGCAGGACACCCTGCGGGAGGGACGTTCTCCCAAGCAGCCTTGGCCCATCCCAGCTGCCTGTGACAACTCAAAGACATTTTTGCCCTCTGGGGAAGTTATGGGAAATCATTTTCAGTCATTGGTGAGGAACTGGAGCTCTCCCTGTCCTGCCATCCCACCCGAGCTCCCATGGTGCCGGGAGAGCAGCCACCTCCGTCAATGACAAGATTTCCCTCACGCTCGGTGGCTCCCTGACCTTCCTGCAGGGATGGTGGGGAAGATTAATTAATGTTTGTGAAGCACTTTGTGATCCTCACATGAAAGGAGCCAGTGAGGGATAAAGAGTTAATTACCTTATTATTAAATAATCCCACCAGAAGTCAGTCCCTGCCATTATTTCTTATCTAACTCCTTTGATCACTTTTGCCATTCTTTTACCCAAAGTCTCAGCTTCTCTTGCTCCTTGTGGGTATTGGTTTGTCCCAACCCACCGTGGATGCCACTGGCTGTGCATCCATCCTCATTCCAGGTGAAAGAGACCCCAAACACCAGCAGCACCTCGGCCCCTGCAGCCAAGAGCTTGCCCAGAAAAAGCTTTGATCCACAAAAACCTTCTTCACCACCAAGGACTTGGTGTTGTCACCGACCTTGGATCCTAAATGAGCTCAGCACACACAATCCCAGAGCAGTTTGGGTTGAGAGGGACCTTAAAGCCCATCCAGTGCCACCCCTGCCATGGGCAGGGACACCTCCCAGTGTCCCAGGCTGCTCCAAGCCCCGTCCAACCTGGTCTTGGACACTGCCAGGGATCCAGGGGCAGCCACAGCTGCTCTGGGCAAATTTGAGCCCCAAATGTTGCTTTCTTTGGTGTCACAGCACGGCTGAGGAGGAAGGAAGGGTTTCAGGGAGCTGCTGGGGGTGGTGGGACACTCTTGCTACATCCCAAAGCTCCTACTACCATCTGTCTTACAGCTAAGAGGGAGCAGGAAGAGCAGGAGGATCCCTGGAGGGATGAGATCCCTTCCATACAGAAACCCCACAGAAGCCCCTCGGTGCCCAGACTGGCTGCCCCTACTTAGTTTAGGCAAAATAGGATTTGACACAGAGAAATGCAAATCTCCCACCTCCCTCCCTGCTGTGCCCCCACTCGTGTCCTTGTCCCAGCGGTGCTGCCCGCTGGGGACACCTCGCCCTGCAGACAGGGCTGGATCTGACTGCAGAGGGACAAAGGGGGGACACCAAACCCCTCCATCTCCTGCTCCTGGCAGGCACATTTTCCTCTCTCCTCCTAACAGAGAGGTGGGCTCCCCTGCATAGGGATATGGGGTATTCCTCAGAGACCATAAACAGGCTCAGTGGAGGCAGCTGCTCCACAGGGAAAATCCAGCAGGAGACCTCAGGGTATCCAGGATGGAGAAAACTGAGTCACCTGCTCACAGCCCCTGAAGCCAGGCAGTGCCCCTTGGTTTGACTGGTGGAGGTGACAATCCCTGCCCTGATCCCATCCCTGGAAGTGTCCAGGGCCAGGCTGGATGGGGCTTGGAGCATCCTGGGATAGTGGAAGGTGTCCCTGCCCGTGGCAGGGGGTGGAATGGGATGACCTCTGACGTCCCTCCCAACCCAACCCCTTCCAAGGCCCCAGCCTTGGGCAGTCAGGGCAGGGCCAGGGGTGGCAGCCGGGATGAGCCCTGAGCCTCAGCCTCAGTCAAGCTCCAGAGGTCCCGATTCAAGCTCGGGAGTCCAGAGTCAGGATTCCAAAGGGGACCAAGGTGGGACACAGCCCATTCATCGGGACAAAACAGCTCCGAGGCCAAAGGTCCACAGCAAGGCCTGGGAGTGTGGCCAAGCTGGAGCCAGACCCACCCTCCTGGGGGCTTGTTCTAGAACTGAGCCCTGGCTGAGCTCCCCGAGCCCAGGGCAATGGGTGGGGGGTCCCAGTGGGGCTGCTCAGGGCCAGTAACCCCTGGTTGTGCCCTCGGGGCCCTGATCAGAGGCTCAAAGCATCTTCTGCCCTCGCTCCTCTCTCCAGGACACTGATGTTTGAGGTGAGGCTGACACTGAGAAATGCCGAGGTGTTTTCCTGGGTTCGCTGCTTCCAGACCTGCAACGTCGAGGCTGGACCCTACCCTGAGTCTCACCAAGACACGCTGGAATTCCTGCGTCTATTTGTGGTTATCCTGGTCCCCCCCGAGCTCAGGATCAGGCCTGAAGCTGCTGATCCATCCTGTCCCCACCATGCCTGGCATCTCCGAGCCCCGTTGTGCCCAGTCGGGATCACCATTACCCCCAGCCACGCTCCCCTCGGCAGCTCCAGAGCATCCCAGCTCCCAAACGGTGCCGAACAAAAGCACGGCTCGTTAAGCACCCGCAGCTGGCACGGGCAGGGCACTCCACGGGGCTCAGTGCCCTGCAAAGGCAGCCAGGAATGCTGCCTCTTGCCAGGGCCTGGAGCAGGGGGAAAGGGGAAAAAAAAGGTGATTCAGAGTACTGGAAAAATATTTTCGAGGAGGTATCCAAGAAACCTCAGTTCCAAGAAAGCTCTCGACGAACCTCACTCATCACCTCAGTAATTAGAGATAAAAACTGCACTTTGGGGAGGCGGGAACAGGCTGGGAGTGGGTGCCAGGGCTCCCTGCCAGCCCCAGCCACACGGGTGGACAGCCTGGACGGCCAAACCCTGCTCCGGCCCCAGCCCAGAGCTCCCTGGGGGACCAGGGAGGGCTGGCGATGGCCAAAGGCACAGGACATCCTGCGGCCACTGCCCCACACCTCAGCAGTGAGTTCTTAACCCACGGGATGTTCCCCAAATCAACACCTGGGATGAGCCCGCTGCTCCGCCCGGCCCCGCAGGGAATGTCCCATCCCTGAGGTCTCCAGCTGTAAAGCATCCCCGTGGTGCTGCCGGCTGATAAGAAGCCCCACAACAGGGCTTTCTCACCCCAAAAATGCCGTTCTGGGCCATTCGAGGTTTGCATGGCTGGACAAAAGTCAGGTTGAAGGAGGACCGGGCGCGGCGCCACGAAGGTTTGGCCCAGGGTGGTGAAACACGCGGAGATTTATGTCCCTGGCTGATCCGACCGCTGCCACGGGAATTCTGTGGAGGTTTTGTTCCTGAAATCGCCGGATCAGCGCCGCGCTCCCGCTCAGTGCAGGAGTTGGTGCGGGAGTGCCGGGTTCCCTGGGAGCGCCCGGCAGGTCCGGCACAGGCAGCGCCCACAGCTGGGGGTTCCCGGTCAGCTCTGTGCCCTCCTGCTCCTTCCCACGCAAAAACCGGCGGGGACAGGACCGGCCTGACCCTTGTCCCCCTCCCGGGGCTGGCACTCGGTCCCGTCACCCCTCCCGTGAGTGCTGCTGCTGTTTCCCTGATCCCAGTGGGACCCCAGCCAGAGCCACCGCGGGGACGCCCCCACCGCCACCCCCGCTCCGGCATCGCCCCCGGGCCGGCCCGCGTCACCCATCGCGACAGGCGACAGTGACAGGGACGGGCTGAGCGGGTGGGGGGCTGTCACCTCCCGTCCCCGGCACGCCGGAAACGCCCCCGCGCTCCGGCCGGGTGCATCATTAAAGCTGCTCGAGGGTTATTTCCCCAGCTCCCAGGACGTGCCCGAGCCATGAGTTTCCCTCCCCTCGCCCTATTTTCCAGCTGCTTTGATGCGGTTTCGGGTGAAAAGGCGGCTTCGCCATCCCCAAACGCTCCTCCGTGCCCGGCATCCGGGGCAGCAGCGGCCGAGGGGCTGCCCTGGCACCCCGCTCCTCCCGGGGGGAGATGCAGCTCCCCGGAGACCCCACGGGACCTGCCAGCCGTGTCCCCCCGCAGCCCCCACTGTGCCGGGGTGGGTGGCTGTCACCGTGCCGCGCTCCGCTCGGGGTCCCCGTACCTGCACCGATGCCCAGCGACAGCCCCGGGCAGCGCCGCGCTCCTGCCGCCTCCGCCGCGAGCGGGCCTGCTGCCAGCCGTCCTGCCCCACGCGGGACCGTGGCACGGCCCCTGCCACACCTCCGGGGGGACCTGCTGCCAGCCGTCCTGCCCCACGCGGGACCGTGGCACGGCCCCTGCCACACCTCCGGGGGGACCTGCCCGCCTCCCCTCCTGCCCGTCCCTGCCCGCGGCCCGGCGCCCCCGCTCCCCTCCCCTGCCCGCGTTTCTTGTCTCGGATCGAACCGACCCCGGCTGCTGCTGCAGGAGCCGTTCCCGTGGGATCTGTCCGGGCTCCGGGACACGGGGACGCGGTCAGGGTGCCCCTGCCACCATCCCAGAGGAGAGGCAGGTGGTCCCAGACTGGATCCCAGAGCAGGGTGGGCGCGAGCATCCCCGGGGCAGATTTGGGCAGCCCCGGGGCTGGACTGGTGTCACTGGGGAGCACCGGTCCCCCCCAGAGCCCCCCGGGGGGGTGGCAGCAGCTCGGGGGGTTTGGGCCGCACCTTGGGGACCGAGAAAGGCGGGAGGAGGGGACAGCGAGGAAGAGGAGGCCGAAGGCACAAACGAGCCCGGGCACCTCCTGGCTGTGCCAGCCCCGGGACTGCGGACCCGGCTGGGGACAGAGGCCACCTCGTTAGTGACGGCAGCTAATGAGGCCAGAGCCTGGTGTCCACCCCGCACTCATCCTGCACACCCGCAGTGGTCCTGCGATCGCCGTCATTACTTTAATTACTGCCTGCAATTAACCGCAGAGACCCGGAGGCGATCACCCAGAGCCGGCCCCACAGTCCGTAAAGCATTTACTGCACAGCCGGGAGCGGCTCCTTCGAGCTCCATCAACCGTGCCTGCTATGTCCCTGTGGCCCCGTGTCCCCACACGTGTCCCCATGTCCCCATATGTGTCCCCACACATGTCCCCATATGTGTCCCCATACCTGTCCCCATGTCCCCATATGTGTCCCCACACGTGTCCCCATGTCCCCATACATGTCCCCATGCCCACACACGTGTCTCTGTGTTCTCCTAAGTGTACCCAGGTCCCCGTACCTGTCGCTACATCCCCACGTCCCCACACGTCCCCGTGTCCCCCGTATGTGTCCTCGTGTGCCTGTGTCCCCGTACATGCCCTCACATCCCCTGTTCCCCTGTCCCCACACATATCCCCATGTCCCCGTGTCCTCATGTCCCTATATATGTCCCGATGTCCCCATACATGTCCCGATGTCCCCACGTGTGTCCCCAGGTCCCCATACACACCCCCACGTTCCCCTACGTGTCCCCATGTTCCCACTCTGGCTGGCACTGACACCTGCCCTGCAGCGGGGGCAGATTTGGGCACATTCCCATCCTGAGGTCCTGACAAAGAGGGAAAATCTCTCCCAGGCGGAGCCGAACGGCCGAGCTGTTCATTGTCCCGCGGGGTGGGTGACGGTGGCACAGGTTTGAAATAAAGCTCGGGGGCTCCCAGCCCGCGGGGAGAGGTCCGGGCACAGCGGGCGGGGCGGGAGGTTTGGGTTGGAAGGTCTGAGCGGTGACAGAGGGCAGAGGCCACAGCGGGGCCGGGCTGGGGAGTCACGGAACCGGAGCCTGCTTGGGGTCGGAAGGGACTTAAAGCCCAATTCCTTCCGTCCCCTGCCGTGGGCACCTCCCCCTAAACCAGGGTGCTCCAGCCTCCTTCCCTCCCTCTCCCTGAGCCCATCGATCCCGCAGGGCTGGAGCAGCGTCCACCAGGAATTGCAGCGTCTCAGCCCCACCTGCCACGTCCCACCCGCTGCCCCCTCCCCGCCTGCCAAGCCCCTCAGCGAAGGTGGCACCGGCACCGCAGGAAGGGCCAGTGGCCACTCGGGCACAGCGGGGCCCCAAACCGCGGCGTGCCCCGGTTGCCGCAGCCTCCCGGAGCATCGGGGCTGGATTCGGAGGAAGGAAAGGGATTTCCACATCCCACCCCCCCCCCGCAGGCCACGTAGCGGGTGGCTTTGGGCACCCAGGAACGAGAACGGCCGAGGTCACCCTGGCAACAGAGGCCAGTGAAGATGACATTTTCCCAATCAATCGCCCTCTGCAATTAGCTGACACCCCCCACCCCCCCGCCTCTCCGTGTAATTAAGTGAGCGCCGGGAGGCCGGGGCAGGGGGTGTCCCTGCGGCGCCGCGGGGGCTGTCCTGGCGTGTCCCCTCTCCGGGAGCTGCCCCCTGGCAGCCCCCGCGCTCACAGGGAAGAGTTAAACCTCTGAGCCAGGTCTCTCCCTCTTCTCGAGGACCGAGCGGCTCCAGGTGCCCCGTTCCGAGCGGCCGAGCAGCTACAAAGCCCCGTTTGTTCGGAGAAAATAATAATAATAATAACAATAATTTAGGAGCGTTTCCCTGCGGGACAGGGGTTGTTTCCCAGCCTGGGAGCAGCCCCATGAGCATTCCCTGACCTCCAGCTGGCACCTCCTGGGCTCCCATCCGTGTCCCAAACTTTGGTCCGAAGGTGGTGGCCGGAGTGAGTGACGCCCCCGGCACCCAGAACCTGCCTCCAGCACCCAAAATCTCCCCTCACTCCCCTCCCAAATCCTGCACAACCGGTGGCTGCTGCCCTCCTTCCTGCTCCTTCCACCCTCCTCTTCCTCCTCCTCTGTCTCCAGCCACCCCACGGCCACCACAGACCAGGGGACAGCTCTAGGGAGGGGACAGGGCTGGTCACTGGTGCTGAGCCTGTTTCATGTCCACCACCAGCCCCTGCTCCCCAGTCTGGCCAGTTCACCTCTCACTGGTGGCTGGAGGGTGCAGAAGGACCCCGGTCCCTGTGGTGACACGGATGTCACCCAGCTCGCCCTGCTGCAGGTTTAGGGCTGGCAACAGGGACCTCAATGCCTGGGGAGCATCACAGCCGCCCTGCACTGCGCTTGGGGGCACAGGGCCAGCCCTGGTGGGTGCACAGGCATCCCGTGCTGCCTCCCTGGAGAATCCAGGGCACGGAGCACGGTGACCAAGGTGCCCGGGCTCAGCACCACGGCCAAGGACCGTCCCTGGGTCCAGCCAAGCAAAAGTCTGGAGCGAGGAGGAGCGGGGAGGCAGCAGGGGCTGCTGTGAGGTCCTTGTCCCCTCCGGCTGTGGCCTTGATGTCACCACATGAGGAGCTCTCCTGCCTGCACACACGAGCCGTGGGACCCCGACACGGGATGGACACTCCCCCCCTGCCTCGTCCCCAGCCCTCCCCTCCTGGAGGGTCTGGACAAAATGTGGTAAAAAGCTTTTTATAAAGAGGATCGATGACCGTGGTCACCTCTGACCTGTGCCAGGTGGCTCAGGGGCAGGGAGTGACACAGACACCCGTGGATGTCCCTTGCTGGGGGGAGATGCTGCAGGACAAGGCAGATCCTGTTGCAAATCCTGGAGCATCTGCAAACGCAGGGCTGGGTGTGCTGAGCTGCCCAGTCTCAGCTGAAGGAGGGACATGGAATGAACCTGAGCCCCCCATGGGCCCCAGGCTGCCCAAAACCTCCCTCTCCCTGTGAGGGGGCAGCTTTGGGGCCGAGGCTGCTTTGATTCAGGTTTGGGGTATCCCTCCATCCTTGGGAAGGAAAGGGTGGGGTCAGGGAGCAGGGAAAGCCAGGGACCCTGTGGGGCACTGGATCCCTGACAGCTCCCAGGACCAGACCAGCAGCACCAGTTCACTGGTAGAGCTCAGACTGGGACAGGGGCTGGAGGCAGCTTCCATGGATATGGACATGGTGTGGAATCAGGGGCTGGACCCCACTGAGGGGGGGAAAAGTGGGGGATTTGTGATCTCCCAGCACCTCTGAGCCCTTCTCCTCTTGCAGGGGTGGGAATGGAGCCTTTTCCCCAGCAAGCTGCTTCCTTTCATCTCCCAGGTTTCAGCTCACCCCAGAGGGTTTTGGGAAGGGGAAGGAATGGGGTTCTGGGGCTCTCCCTGCTCCTTTGCTTCCCTCGATTCAGCTGCATCGAGGTGGAGATGGGCAGTGCCAAGCCCCGGGGTCACACTCAGACCCAGAGGCAAAGCCACCCAGAAGGGGCAAAGTTTCAGAGAGCAAGAAAACCCCTTCTGTTGGTGATGTCCCATCTCTGGCAGTGCCCTGGGAGACGAGATCTTCCAGGGAAAAACAGGAGGAACGGACCTCTGAGGCAGGTCCTGAACATGCTTTGGTGTCATCGAATCCCAGACTGGTTTGGGTTGGGAAGGGGCCTTAAAGCCCATCCAGTGCCACCCCTGCCATGGGCAGGGACACCTCCCACTGTCCCAGGCTGCTCCAAGCCCCGTCCAACCTGGCCTTGTGTCCTCTGTCCCTCCACATGCCTGGGGCTGGGTGAGTGCTGCTCTTTGGGACCAGGGCTGTTATCCTAAAAATCCCACCTGCCTGCACCCTCGACCTGGAGGAGACTCAGAGGGTCCCTGTCACCCTCCAGGCTCCAAAAGAGCAACAAAGCAAAATGCTTTTGTCACTACAGGGGTTCCCTGATGTCACCTCGGGCTGTCAGGCGACCTGCGAGGGGGGGACACGGCGGGACCCTCGGGGATGGGCTGGAGGTCACTGCCGGAGCACCCAGTGCCACAAAGGCCCGCGGAGGTGGCTGAGAACACGCGCCAGGCGTGACTTTTACAGCCTCCGGAGCAGCCGCTGCCATGGCCGAGCCATCAGCCGCGCGTTAAATAAAACACATTGCCAGTGAGGTCATCTAATGGCCCATTATTTTTTTATTTGAACTTTTTACCTTCACCTCTTCCTCCGTGCTGAATCAGCTCCTCGGTTTGGCACTTTAATTCCTGCCCCATTTGGGAGATTGATACGGGCTCCGGGGGGAGCTGGGGGGATGCCGAGGCTCCATCGCAGCTCCGGGATGAGGCAGGAGGAGCCGGGATGTGCCCGGCTGCTGCCCCGGGGCTCGGGCACCCTCGGGGTGTGGGGGGCTCGCACAGAGCGAGGGTCGGGCCACGGCCCCTCCTCCTCGTTCAGTGCAGGGGGCTGGGATCGGGATTCTCTCCAAAAGGGGTGGCACCGGTTTCATCCTTTTTTCCTCGGGCTCCTCGGCTCATCCCGGCGGGCGGGAGGGTCCTGGAAGGGCACGGAGCAGAGCGGTGCTGGGGGAGGCCGGGCTGTGCTGCAGAGCCACGCTGGGGGCACACGGAGGGATGAACAGCGGCTGCAAACTGAGGGGATCGTGGAGTCAGGGAATGGTTTGGGTGGGGCAGTACCCGGGTTCCGAAATGGCAGAGGGGAGAGGCTGGGACCCCTCGGGGCTGGGACTCCCCTCAGCCCGTGCCCGGGAGGCACCGAGGTCACCCTGGGCCAGAGCGGCGGTGGGGGGGACACACCTGAGGGGCCACGCTGGGACCCCAGGGGGCCGCCCCAAGCAGCAGAACGGGATCTTGTGCCCGCCGCTGTCACAGAATCATGGAATGGATCGGACTGGAAGGGACCTTGAAGCCCATCCAGTGCCACCCCGGCCATGGGCAGGGACACTTCCACTACCCCAGGGTGCTCCAAGCCCCGTCCAGCCTGGCCTTGGGCACTGCCAGAGATCCAGGGGCAGCCACAGCTGCTCTGGGCACCCTGTGCCAGGGCCTCCCCACCCTCCCAGGGAACAATTCCTTCCCAATATCCCATCCATCCCTGCCCTCTGGCAGTGGGAAGCCATTCCCTGTGTCCTGTCCCTCCATCCCTTGTCCCCAGTCCCTCTCCAGCTCTCCTGGAGCCCCTTCAGGCCCTGCAAGGGGCTCTGAGGTCTCCCTGGAGCCTTCTCTTCTCCAGGTGAGCACCCCCAGCTCTCCCAGCCTGGCTCCAGAGCAGAGGGGCTCCAGCCCTGGGAGCATCTCCGTGGCCTCCTCTGGACTGGCTCCAGCAGCTCCAGGTCCTCCTGATGTTGTTCCCCGGGGCTGGGGCAGCTCTGCAGGTGGGGTCTCACCTGAGTGGGGCAGAGGGGCAGAATCCCCCCTCCCCTGCTGCCCACGCTGGGGGCTCAGCCCAGCACAGGGGGGGTTTCTGGGGCTCAGTGCCCATGGCCGGGGCAGGTTGAGCCTCTCACCCACCAACACCCCCAAGTCCTTCTCCCCAGGGCTGCTCTCCGTGAGTTCATCTCCCAGTCTGTGCTCAGGGCTGGGATTGCCCAGGCCCAGCTGCAGGACCTTGGATGTGTTGAATCCACTCCTCCAGCTTGGGAAAGGATGCTCCTGGGAAGCCTGCCCAGCCCCTCCCCAGCTCCAGGACGGCTCCAGCACCTCCCCTCCAGAACCCATCCGCAGGCAGAGCAGTCCCAGACTCAGGAATGTGCATCTAGTCAACACTCTTTTATTAAAAACAATTACAAAAAGTTACAGGTTACAATCGTTCTGTACAACCCAACCAAACCTCTGGTGCCTGGGGAGGCGATGGCAGCCCTGGGCCAGGACTGGCTCTGACCACACCGATGGCGTGGCTGGACATGGTTCCACTTTCCCAGGGACATCCCTTGACACAGACAACCCCCCTACAGCCCCACCCCAAAAGCCTCAGTCCGGGCTGGACCATGGGGACAGGAAGGGGATGGAGCCAAGCAGCTCCACGAGCAGGACACCAGCACAGCGTGTCCGTGTTAGAATGTCCCGGCTTTCCCAGGGAAGGAGCTGCTGTGGGAAGGCCGGGAAGCAGGGGCTGCCTGTCGAGGAACAGGCAAGAGGCAAGGGCCTGATCTGAGACCTGAGGGGGCTGCTCCAGGGACATTCCATCGCTGCAGCCAGGGGTGAAGATAAATGGGGGATAAACATGGGAAAGAGGCAGAAGCAGGAACAAACCTTCCCTCCCCAGTTAGGAAGCACTGAACTCTATCCCTCCCACGGCCTGGGCAGGAACAGCACCGTTCCCTGCAGGCAGTGGGAGAGGGGGACAGGCCAAGGTGTCCCAAGGCTGCTTGAGGCAGGGAAGGAGCAGAGCTGGATGTGGAGCACTGAGGGAGGGCAGGGAGCTGCATCTCCAAAACCTGGGGTAAGGAACAGGCTGCCAGAGGAAACACAGACTCCCAGGGCTCAGCAGTGACAGCAGTGACAGCCTCACCTCTGCTGGTGGCTCCCCGAGAGCCGGTCAGAGAAGCCACCCCCCTGCCTGCGAGGGCAGCAGTGGCACGGGGAGAGTTCGGGGCAGGACATCCCTGTCCTGGAACACAGCCCAGCCCACGCTCCTGCCCACAGGCTGGGACAGCTCAGCAGGACATGGGGGGGACACAGCTGTCCCCACACCCTGAGCCCAGCAGGGTACACAGGAGTGAGCAGGACCCGGCTCTGGCGGGAACCAAACCCCAGCAGCTCCTCTGCCCCACTGCCCCCAGACTGACACAGCCAGCCCATGCCAGGGACACCGGGACCACAGCAGCCACCAAGGGACACAGTTCCAGTGCTGCCAGGGAGGGCGAGGGGTCACTGCTCTGGGAACGGGGCAGAAGTGCTGCCTGACCCAGCTGAGAGACCCCGTCCATGGGGGTTGTTTCCCTCAGCTCTGCTGTCCCCAGACAGCAGCAGGGTCTGGGCAGAGGGACCCACCAGGGCCATCCAGTCCGCCTGGGCTCTGCCCCAGTCACCCCAGTGAGAGTCACACTCAGCAGCTGCTTTGGCCCAGGTGCCAGACACACAATGGGGTCCTTCGCTCTCTGCAGAACTCCCAGTGTGTAAATGAGTTGAAACGAAGGATTTTCCCCCATTGGTTCTGCCTGCACCAAGTCCCTGCATCAGGGACAGGCTGCTGGGGAGCCCTGCAAGCTGCTGAGGCCACCCTTACCTGCACCCCCAAAAACCTTGTTCCCTGAACACAAGCTCACTGGGGCCCTGCTGGAAGCTCAGGGTCGGGGAAGGGCAGCTTGTCCTACCCTGCAGTGATGGGATGCAGGCTCTCCCTGGCTCTGGGAGCTGTTTGTTCCTGCCCTGCTGTCCCTGCCCTGCTGTCCCTGCCCTGCTGTCCCTGCCCTGCTGTCCCTGCCCTGCCACGTGGCTCCCTGAGGTCTGGGCCAGGTGTGACACCCGTGGTTTCCCCCTTTACAGTGGCTGCAGAACCAGGTGCCAGCCAGCCCCCAGCAAGATCACCTGGGGCACAGCAGGTGCCAGTTCCCAGGTCCCATCTCATTCCTCCCCCTCCAGCTGCTCAGAGCCAGCCTCCCTCTTTTGCAGCTCCGCAGTGGGACTGCACCAGGATCTCTTCCCAAGTGCTTGATCCTCAGCTCTTGCTTCCCACACAATCCCCTCACAGCTTCCTGCCCAACCTTCTTCCATCTCCCCCCTCTCCAAACACTGCTTTGGAGTACAGAGGCAATTTAAGTTACATGTGGGGGAAAAAAAAAAGTAAACGATCTACCTTTAACTGAACCAGAAAGATCCTTCTGCACATCTCCAACCTACCTCTAAAACAAGCTTCTCCTAGGAACCAAGAAGTTCTGCTTGTGCTACTCAAAACCACCTTGCCAGGCCCACAAGGCAGTGCTTGGACCACAGAGAATCCCTCAGGTGGAGTCTGAGGATCCGAGAGTCACCACCTGGGACA
This sequence comes from Eulacestoma nigropectus, assembly GCA_013397775.1. Taxonomy (NCBI): domain Eukaryota; kingdom Metazoa; phylum Chordata; class Aves; order Passeriformes; genus Eulacestoma; species Eulacestoma nigropectus. Next base: position 148,918 of record VZTE01005526.1, read on the forward strand.
GGGGGACTGCAGGTGTGAGTCCAGGAGTCCTGCTGGGATGGCTGGGGAGCAGGAACATGCTGCTGGCACGGGGGGACAGAGTGGCTGCGGGCATTTATTGCACTGCTTCTTCACAGAGGTGCAGGAGGAACAGCAGAGACACACACAGGTCATCGCTTCACTTTCGCATCCTCTTTGATCTTCCACACCATCAGCTCCATGCAGGCTCTGGCGTCCTCGCTGGAGTCGTGTCCTTCCACTGGGGACAAAACACAGGCCTGGCAGTGACCCCTCTGCTGCCTGTTCCCAGCACAGCACAGAGAGCTCCCCAGGCAGAGCCAGCTGCTCCCTGTCCCCTGCAGCCACAGCCACGCCTGGGAGCACCCTGAGCCCCAGCTGGGGATTTAAAGGAGAATTCCACAGAATGGTCTGTGGTTTGTTCAAGCCCACCCAGTGCCACCCCTGCCATGGGCAGGGACACCTTCCACTGTCCCAGGCTGCTCCAAGCCCTGTCCAGCCTGGCCTGGGGCACTGCCAGGGATCCAGGGGCAGCCACAGCTGCTCTGGGCACCCTGTGCCAGGGCCTCCCCACCCTCCCAGGGAACAATTCCTTCCTAATATCCCATCCATCCCTGCCCTCTGGCAGTGGGGAGCCATTCCCTGTGTCCTGTGCCTTCATCCCTTGTCCCCAGTCCCTCTCCAGCTCTCCTGGAGCCCCTTTAGGCACTGCAAGGAGCTTTAAGGAGTCCCCAAACCCTTCTCTTCTCCAGGCTGAACAACTCCAACTTTAAACACACTTTTTTTCCCACTAAACCCACAGTTTTTGCTGGACTGCAGCCTGATACCATCAGTAATGGAACAGCTGGGAGCTTCCCCAGCAGTGTTTACAATGTGCTCAGGGAAGGTGGGAAGAACAGGCCACACCTCCAACAGCAGGGTCCATCTCAGCTGGCCAGAGAAGGGAGGGCAGGGCCTGGCCTTGGCAGAGCCACCTCAGCCTTGTCACACCACTTCCTTTGTCCCACTGAGCACAGGGAGGGAAGCAGGGAGAGCTCTGCCCTCGGAACAGGGGGCACGCTGTGCTGGGGCAGAGGCTCCTTACGCCGGCACATTCCCACACACATGCAGGGGAGAAAACACCAGGAGCAGCAGGATGGGCTTGGGGACAGCAGAGGAAGGCAGGGCTGCACCCAGGAGGAAGTGGGGTGGGCCAGGAGCCCTGAGAGGTCTCACCATTGTCCTGGATGATGCGTTTGAGGTAGTCGGCCATCAGCGTGCGCAGGGCCCGCTTGTAGGGCAGCCCCAGGCGGTGGGGGAACACGATGGCTGTGTCCACCACGGTGCCGTGGATCAGCTGAGGGAGCAGCAGAGGAACAGGGTTATTTCCCCACTCCCAAAGGGAAAGGCACTCCTTGGGATTAGCCGTGCTGCAGCAACCTTCCGGTCACCTCTGGGGCTCTGTGCAATGCTCTCGGCAGCTTCCGACCCAACCAGTCTGGCAGGAGGCTCTGGCTGGATGCAGGATGACTCCCCCTTGCAGGGTGTGTGCACACAGGATTCCCACTGCTGTGCCAGCCACACACCTGCCCCCAGAGCCCTGAAACCTCACATTCAGGGCAGCAGAGGTTCGAGGCTGGTCCAGTTCATTTAACGCAAGCAGGACAGGTCAGTCCTTAATCCCCTGGGGAAGCTGGAATAGCTCTGGAGTCTTCCCCAATTAAAAACCAAACTGAAGAACCAGCTGACTTCACAACAGCCTCTGGGTAAGCCGTAGCAACCTTTCAAGCGCTTCTCAAGATGGAGCAGCTCAGTCCAGTGACTGGCATCCCTGCCCATGGCAGAGGATTGGAACTGGGTGATCCTTATGGTCCCTTCCAGCCAAACCATTCTGGGATTCCAAGACGGGGACAGAAGTGGGCAGGATGTGCCCGACAAAGCAGGATGTACATCACACTGCTGCTGCACAACAGGCCTGGCCTCTGGGGTGCAAACCAACCCCAAATCCTCCCATCCGTCAGCAGTGACTCAACAGGAAGTCTTTAACCAGCACCAGCTCAGCAAGGATGGAATGGGACAAGGAAATCCTGTCACTGAATCATAGAGAGTGTTTTGAGTTGGGACTTTTTTAAAGGGCTTCTACTCCATCCCCTGCCACAGGCAGAGACACCTTCCACCGTCCCAGGCTGCTCCAAGCCCTGTCCAGCCTGGCCTTGGGCACTGCCAGGGATCCAGGGGCAGCCACAGCTGCTCTGGGCACCCTGTGCCTGGGCCTCCCCACCCTCCCAGGGAACAATTCCTTCCCAATATCCCATCCAGCCCTGCCCTCTGGCAGTGGGAAGCCATTCCCTGTGTCCTGTGCCTCCATCCCTTGTCCCCAGTCCCTCTCCAGCTCTCCCAGCCTGGCTCCAGAGCAGAGGGGCTCCAGCCCTCTAATCCAACACCTCAGCTATGAACTGTCCCCACGCTGGAGGAATTGAGGATGCTGAACAGATCCAAGTGCTCCCTGCCCTGCACCAAGGGGCCTGGGGACAGCCAAAAGGCCCCACCTGACAAAGTCCATAATCATAGGGCAGGTTGGCTTTTTTAAACACTGATTTCTTCCTCTCAGGCTAAAACAAGATTAATCCTTTGCTGTCACAAACTGCATTCAGTGGGAGCTGAAGGAACGTGGATGAAGGCAATCCCATATCCTGAGCACAGGAGTGAAATGCAGGGCCTAAAAGATAAACCTGTGTCCCGACCAAGGGATGGCTCTGCAAGTCCCAGCACGGATGGCTCAGACAGGACCTTGATAATCCCCTCTCCTCCCTGCCTCCAGGCACCAGCTCATGTTGCAGGACAACCCCTAACTCCATCAGTAACAGCTCCACAGCTGCCCCAGAACAGCTGCACTTCAACAGCAACAACCTGCTGCTCTCCTCAGAGTATAAACCTGCCAACGTTATGGATAATCTCCCCTGGCCTGCACTCAGCTTTGGCACCCGCCCAGACACACTGGTAATGACTTATGTAGATCAGGAAGACTGAGGAAACAGGATAATAAAGCTTTAAATAAAACCTGAAATGCCATCAGCACTTGGAACTTGCCACAGCCATTAGTGAGATACGGCTTCACTGCCACCGCCCTCGGCCATTCCGCAGTGACAGCCCACGGCCCTGCTGGATTGCTCTGGGCTCCTTCTCTTGGCAGCAGCTGTGGTGCTAAGAGAAAATCAAGCTTCTAAGAGGCCAAGGCAGTCATCTCGAGCTGATCTAACTGGAAATAATGTTTTTCTGATGATGATGAAGCCTCTCCGAGGCTGGGATAAAGGGTGCCACGGAGAGGTAAAGTGTTTTACAGGCATTAAAAACTCCTGCTTCCAACCCAGCGCTGGGAGCTGGCAGCCACGGAGGCTTCAGCAGGAGAGCTGTGGGATAAAGAACGGCTGAGGGAAGTTCTGGCATGTGAGCACAAGGACTTGGCTCCTGCCTGCCACACGCTCTCCTGGTGACCCGGGACAAAGCCCTGGGGCCTCAGTGCAGGACACACTCCCTGGCAGGACAGCAGAGGTGGCTGAGGGATGGGCACACTGGGCTGATGAGGGCCAGGCAGGAAACAGGACAGGTAAAAGGTCAAAATAACTTCATCAAAGTAACCACAAGTCCTAGCAAAGCAGGCACAGAACAGAGAACAAATCTGGCAGGGGTGAGAGGCAAATGATTTGGGATCAGTCATAGAATCATGGAATGGTTTGGGTTGGAAGAGACCTTAGAGACCATCTTGTTCCACCTTCCACTAGATCAGGCTGCTCAGAGCCCTGTCCAGCCCAGTCACCTCGGGACAGGTCTGTCACCCTGGGCAGCAGCAGCCACTAAAAGCTGGGGTGACACCATGAGTGACACACATGGCCCCACTCCTTTGCTCTTCCACCACAACCAGCTTCGCACAGGCTCAGAGACTGGACAGATCATGGAACCTGGATATCCTCAGTTGGAAGGGACTCACAAGGACCATCAGTCCAGCCCCTGGCCCTGCACAGCCACCCCAACAATCCCACCCTGGGCATCCCTGGCAGCGCTGTCCAAACACTCCTGGAGCTCTGGCAGCCTTGGGGCCGGGACCATTCCCTGGGGAGCCTGGGCAGTGCCCAGCACCCTCGGGGGGAGGAACCTTTCCCCGAGCTCCATGCCAAGCCCTGACACAGCTCCAGCCGTTCCCTGGGCTCCTGTCCCTGGTCATGAGAGTGAAAAGATCAGTACCTGCCTCTCCTCTTCCCCCATGAGGACACTGAAGGCCACAATGAGACCTCAGTCTGCTCCAGGCTGAACAAACCAAAGTACCCTCAGCTGCTCTCCACGAGGCCCCTCCAGACCCTTCCCCATCCTCACAGCTCCTCTGGACACTCTCTAATGGTTGCATGGCTTCTTTATATTGTGGTGCCCAAAACTGCACACAGGACCCGAGGTGAGGCCGCCCCACTAGGGTGAACTCCCGGGCCTTGGAAATGAACAGTTCCTAAATTTAAAGGGGACACCTGACACCCCCCAGGGTGGGAAAGCACCACGGGGAGGTGTGAAGGCAGGAGCCCAAGTTACCTTTAGTGCAAATAAGTCGCTTTCCAAGCTGTGCCCTATCAATATGGTGTCTGCACTGAACATGTTCAGTAGGACGGCTTGGACATCCCGCAGGGTGATGCTCGTGTTCTCCAGGTCCTCTTCTGTCACACCTGAGAATCTGCAGAGCAACAGGAGACAGGTGGGGATCTTTCACTTGAAGCACCTCAAGGCCCAAAGCCCCGCAGCCCTTAGGGAGTGGTGGCCAGTGGAGTTTCAGCAAGTGCTCCCAGCCAAGCTCCTGAGAGAGCACAGAGCTCTGTCCCAAGGCAGACCATCCTCACCTGGTGTTGTAATCCACCACCTTGGAGTCCGGCTTGACGAAGGTGTCGTACACCACTTTCAGCTCCGAGTTGATCACAGTTACTCTCGTCAGCTCCAGTCCTTGCTTAGTGTAGCACTGCAAGGAACGGGGCACATGTGAAGAGAGGCACAGGCCAACCAGTGTGGGATCTGTGGAGCCCCTCACCCAAGTGCTGCAGCTCCCAGAACGCAGCACAGCTGGTGCAGCAAAGCCAGGCAGCAGCACTGCCCAGCCTGGGCCAGTCACAGCCTGCCAGGGCTGCACAGCCTTCAAGTCAAACACACCAATCAATAAAAGCTCATTTACACCTCCAGCACCAATATTCAGAACAGAAAGAAGGAGGTCAGGAAACAGCTTCCCTTCAGCCACTTGTGTCACGCCTCAGCCATCCCTAAAAGCTTTGTTTTGGCTCTGGACCCACCATTTCACAGTCTAAGGCGTAGATCCCAGGGTAGCCATCAGTCGTGGGCAGCTTCTCAAAAGTCTTCACAAAGCCATCCAGGCTCTCCTTGCGCCCATCGTGCACGTGTTGCTGAAAGGAAAAGAAAGGGACAGCTGGTGATGAGAAGAACAAGAAGCCAAAGAGCCCACTCCAACAAACGTGCACTCCAACAAAAGTGTGTTTTTAATAATTTCTTAATGAGGAGTAAGTTTTGCCTGCAGTGAGCCCGAGAAGTTCACAACCACAGCAAACACAGCCATGGGCAACCCTAATTCCAAAGGCAGATCAGGGCTGGTGGCATCGCACTGACGGCACGTGGAAGAGCAGGACATCACGTGTCTGGGGAGAAGGAGCTTTCAATCTGGAGCAGAATTAAGCAGGAAGGGTCACACTGAGGCCTGACACTGATGTAGCCCCAGCTCCCGGTTCCTGTGGCCAAGACAAGCCCAGGTGCAGGATCCTAACCCCAGACACCCCAGTGTGAGCACGAGCACCGGGTGCAGGTGACAGCAGACACCCAGCTCCAGAGCGGGTCTGTGTGTGCACCCACTCAAGGCCACTGCATTCCAGACCCAGCCAGCCCACACGAACAGGAGCTACAGCCCAGCAGCACTTGAGGCAACAGAGAGCATTCCCAAGCACTCTGCATTGTTCCCAGCTAAGGCTCCAGGGTCAAAAAGACCCAGCAGGAGAACTCAGGGAATGATTTCACAAGTGGCTTAAGCCACTGCATGACTGAGCTGCTGTTGCAACACAGGTACTCCCACACTCCTCCAGAGCACAGATCCCACTGGTTATCCTGAAACCTTCCTGGCAGCAGGAGTTGTAAGCTGGATGAAGTTTAAAGGGGAAGCAGGAACAGGTAACTGAGGGCAAGGCAGAGCCATGACTGCCCTTTTGCCTGCTGACATGGTTTTAGGTAAAACCAACCTGCACCACACCCAGAGGTGATGCTCTCCCTCCCTTATTCCCCAGGGGGTTTTTTTGTTGTGTTTAAGTTTTGTCTGTCCCTAGATCTCCGTGTATTTGTGCACAATCACAGTGGCCTGGGCACAGCCTCCTTCATCATGCTCAGAACCATGGAATCACTGAATCCTTGAGGCTGGAAAGGACCCCTAGGATCATCAGGTCAACCCAGCAGCCTCAACAAGGTCACTACTAAACCACATCCCCAAGTGCCACATCCACACATTGTTTGAACACTTCCAGGGATGGTGGCTCCATCCCTGCCCTGGCAGCCTGGTGCCAATGCTTCACAACCTTTTCTGTGAAGAAATTTTCCCAATATCCAACCCAAACTTCCCCTGGCACAGCCTGAAGCTGTTCCCTCTCCCCCTGTCCCTGTTCCCTGGGAGCAGAGCTCAACCTCCCCCTGGCTGCCCCCTCCTGTCAGGGAGTTGTGCAGAGCCACAAGGTCCCCCCTGAGCCCCCTTTTCTCCAGGCTGAGCCCCCCAGCTCCCTCAGCTGCTCCTGGGGCTCCAGACCCTTCCCCAGCTCTGTTCCCTTCTCTGGACACACACCAGCCCCTCAATGTCCTTCTTGTCATGAGGGTCCAAAACTGACCCCATGATTCGAGGTGGGGCCTCAGCAGTGCCCAGCACAGTACAGGGCTTCCCACAGGTCTCACCCTACAAGGAATGAAACTGTTCTGGTTTGTCTCAGGATTAAAGGCTGGAGAGATGAGGAACTGAGGCCCTTGTAAAGCAGACATGTGTGGGCAGAGAGGAAACCAGAGCAGGATTTGCATATTTTCCTGCACAGGTCACTACTGCAGGTGCAGCCAGAGCACAGGAACTGCATCATTTGAAGTTAATGAGGCAGCTGGGCCAACACTGAGGCCAATCTCTCCCTGTACCCACAGCCAGCACTGCTCAAAGGCCTCATGGATCGCTGCTTCCCAGGAGGAAGGGGCCACACTTCTCCACTCTGCACCTATGGCATGGACCCTGCTCTGCTGAGGGAATGGGGAGAGCAGCTCAGCAGCCAGGAGACAGCAAACACCCCTCCCTCACAGCTTCAGCCCTTCCCTCCCTGTGTAATACAACAGAACTGAGCACTGAGGTGAGAAAAAAAAACCTATCAGGTATTTTTGTCCATCAGCTGTTGTTCTGAAACTGCCCAGTTCTTCCTGGCTGGGAGGAGGGCAGGGAAGTTGCTCCCGTTTTTGAGACCCGGGGAAGCAGCAGCCTCGGGTATCACAAAGAGCAGCCACACGGGCTCCCTGGAGCAGCACGGCTCCATCCTGCCATCTCCTGCCTCCCTGCCTCACTGCAGCACACCAGGCAGGGACATCCCTGTGCTTGCAAAGACACACACACGTGCTTTTCTAGCCAGCTCCGAGCCCAGTCACTGAGAAGGGTATCTTACTACAAGTATTTCCTGCTTTCAATGCCCTTCTTCAAAGCTGAAGGATTCTGTGCTCCCCAGTATCCCAACATCCAAAATCTCACTGTGTGCTCTGATGCTGAGCAGGCTGTGGATCCAAACCTTCCAAAGGGTGCTGTAAAAACTGGGGGCTTATAAAAAGGAGGGAGAGGGGTTTTTTATACTGGTATAGAGTGACAGGACAAGGGAATGGCTTCCCACTGACAGAGGGCAGGGAGAGACGGGATGTTGGGAAGGAATTCCTGGCTGTGAGGGTGGGGAGGCCCTGGCACAGGGTGCCCAGAGAAGCTGATTTTAAAAAAATCCTAAATTCATGTGGAAAAGAAAGAAAAGTAACAACCTGATCCCATCCAATCCGATGATGCAGGGCAGGCTTTTATGGTGCCCAGACAATTCTTCCTATTGTAACAAACCTTGAATTTTGCCCAGAATTCACCTTCTACCTTTAGCTTTTGGTTCTCCCCTGTGTGGCAGCTGCCAAATATAAAAATGTCACTAAAACAAGTGATAAGGAGCTGAGAGAGAGAGCCCAGAGACCTGAGGGAAAGGCACAGGACAGACTGATCCCTTCAGTCCATGGTTTGAGAGGATTGGGGATGCCAGGCTGGGACGCCAACTCTCCTGATGCCTCAGGAAAGAAAAAAACACCTGTGCAAAGGTAACCCAAATAGAGCTCTGCTCTATCAAACTCCACATCTGAGCAGGTTTTCCATTCTTTTTTCTAATGCTGAGCTCCCTCAAAAGAAGTTTTGTGATATTTTGGAGTTACAACAGGCTCCTTGGGAAGGTTCCTCCCCTCATTACAACCAAGGGCAGGCAACAAACAGAAAACTTGTAAGAAAAGATTTATCCACCAGGAGAAAGTTACCTTAGCATGGGAATGTGGGAAAGGAAAAGATGGGAAAAAGGGTTTGGCACACTGTTGCCAAGGCTCTGAGACTGCCCCTTAAGAGGAAATCCCTTATTTCTCATTTCTTCTGTGATTCACTAAAGAACATGAGCTTTTCTATGTCCCTCAAGTAGATGAGCTGGGCAGCTTGGGATAAATGAACCCAACTCACTCCAGACAGCTGAGTGTCAAATACTGGATTTCCTTCCTTTGCAGAGCACAAAAATTTAAGTTGCACTTGTTTTATCCACTGTTCTTCTAAAGGCTTAAGCAAGGATTTCCCAGCCACTGCCACCGTGAGCAGAGCACAAGTGTCACTGAGAATAAAAAGGTGTTGTTCCATCACTTACTTTAGCAACCTGGCAGCCTGGTGACCCCACAGCTCCAGAGCAGCAGCTGTAGTGAGTTTCCCACCCACCTGGCACTGAAAGAGCAAGAGAAGAAGGGTCAAGGAGAAGAGTCTTGTTAACAAGAGGCCTGAACTTCATGTGCAGATCCCCCGGATGAGCACAACAATAACGCGTCAAACACAGGGGAAAAATAACTGTGGATTCACAGGCAGCAATCTGAAGAGTTTAAGTCCCCGGTACTCAGCCAGACAAACTCCAGAAGCCACTCGGATGCTCTGATGGAAAACCAGCGCAGAGCTCAAACTAGGTTAGTGCCTTGCTGCAAATGAATTCAGCCAAGATCAGTAAACTCTCCTGGGAGTGCCAGACCTCTCGTGCTCCCAGTCAGCCTCTTAAAACGCTGATTTTTTTCAAAAAGCACAGGAAGGTTTTTTCCTTTACTTTTTTGAACAAAGATGAAGCACTTCTGCTGCAACCCCAGTGTCACATTTTGGGGACTGCCAAGCGCAGCAGCTCTTTGCGAGGCCATTTCAGTGACAGGCCCAGGAACTGTCACCACCTGGCAGCGTGACAAGCCCCAAAATCAAGCTGAAACCTGAGGAAGACTCTGCATTTGGAGCTGGAGCACAGCCAGCATGGGCCCATCCCCCTGGCAGGGCTGTACCTCTCTGCTTGCGCAGCCGCCCCCAGTGATGGACGCACTCCTCCTTCCGGATGCAGCTCCCCGAGGCTGAGACCATGTACTCGGTGCCACAGCGACAGCAGATCCTGCAGGAGGCTTGGGGACAGGAGAGAAACAACAGCCAGGTCACTGGAAACCCCTCACCTGCTTAACCTGGCCAAAGCAAAGTAAATCACAATCACTCAAGTGCCCAACGCTGTTCAACGACGTTTTCTGTTAAAAAGGATTCCAAATGTTGTTCCAAACTCCTACAAAGGCACAGCAATCCCTCTGAAATCTGCCCCCCAAACACTTCCCAGAGGCAAACACAAACACAAAGACTCTCCAGTGGCTTTGGTCCACACCAGCTGCCCCCACTTCCATCACGGTTTGCTGCATTGTTTCTCCAGGCACTGGAAATTACATTGGAGTCTAACACAGTTATTTTAAGAAACAGGATAAATAAGTCATTCTTTGGACACCAGAGCTAATGAAGCCTGGTTTCCAGGGGATCTGTGCCTTGTCACTTCCAAATGACATTTTAGCTCTTCCAGGGCACAGCTTTTCTGTAAGGATTTTCCAGCAGCTAAACCCAGGAGCATTTAGAGCAGGGCCTGGCCCAGCCACCTGTGCTTTTACTGCCCAAAATCTGGGGGAGGGACATGCAAAAAGCCACTGGGAAGGAGCTATCATTCTTCTGATCTCCATGCAATTCCATGAGTTTTGGTGTGAGCATTAAAGCTGTTAGCACATTCCCAGCTCTGCCCAACACCAGCCCACTGGTCACAGCGGCAGCAACAGCTTTATTTAAACAAGAAGAAATTCAAAGATCCCGCAACATCTGCAGGAAACTACAGGAACAAAACCAGGAACATGAGCTCAGGATCATACAAAGGAGCTGGCTAGTTCCCTGGAAAAAAGAGCTCTCACAAATACAGCACTTGACAGTGTTAATGCAAGAGAGCTTTTGCCCAGGTTGCTTCAGCAACCACAGGACAAATGTAGACACAAGGTGTTAACATGGATGAGCACTTAACACACTTTAGTGAGGTCTCTCCACACAGATGCTCAGGGGAGCGTGGCAAAGCACCTCAAAAGAAATGCCCAGTCTGGGTTTTATCCCTGCTGCAGCAGAGCCTGCTTTAGTCAGGGTCTGAGGGGCAGAAATCTTGCCAGGAGTTCAGAAAATTCAGAGGAGGACCCCACCTGTCTGAGGAAACCTGTGGGATCAAGGCCAGGTTGGATGGGGCTTGGAGCAACCTGGTCTGGTGGAGGGTGTTCCAGGTGGGTGGAATGAGATGGGCTTTAAAGTCCTTTCCAACCCAAACTATTTTGTGATTTTATGATCATTTTGTCCAGCTGCAAAAAGGGCTTTGGGGAACTTTTTGGCCCAGCACTGCCACGAGATCAAATAGAAAACTCTGCAATCCAGAGCAGCACAGCAGGACCCACTGCAAAGCCAGCCTGGCCCAGGGCCAGTCCCTATCCCACCGTAACAGCAGCTCATGGACAGAGACAGAAAAAAATCCTTCCCCTGGGAGAGGGGAGGGTCATCAAGCGCAGAACAGGAGCCTCTTTCCAACCTGCTCAATTGCTGTTCTTTGGCAGCACAGAATCATGGAATTGCTAAGGTTGGAGAAGACCTTTAGGATCAACTCCAACCATCAGCACCACCACCATGGTCACCACTAAACCGTGTCCCCAAGTGCCACATCCACACGTTTTTTGATCATTTACGGGGATGATGACTCCACCACTACCCTGGGCAGCCTGTCCAATGCTTCACAACCTTTTCCATGAAGAAATTTTCCCTTATATCCAATCTAAACCTCCCTTGGTGCGACTTGAGGCCATTTCCTTTCATCCTGTCACTTGTTACCTGGGAATTAGAAATTAGAAACCTCCCTCAGCCTCACAGCCCCACAGATTATAAACTTTTGAGTCAAAACCAGCATTCTCAGGATGTGAAAGCTGAAGAAACTCTCTGTGCAGGAATGCAGCAGAACTCTGAAGCCACACTCCCCATCACAACAGGAGCAAAGGCTCCACACGGAGACCTTCCTACAGGCAGCTCCAGCTGTACCCAGCAAATCCTGCAGAAGGAAAGAGCCAGCAGAGCTTACAGTCAATCACTTTCTTCTCCTCTGCAGTGAAGAGCACAGCACGTCCGGCCTTCTCGGGGTGAGGCATTGGGTACCCGTTCTCCTTGAGCTGCTCCTCAGTCATCAGGTACTCCTTGAGGCGCCGGTACAGGGCAGCTCCTGCACACAGACACAGTGCTGGGGTCACATCACTAAAGCAGGGCCTGTTTCTCTGGCTTTACCAAGTCTCCTGGCTTGATAAACTGCCCCCACCATTCTGAACTTGCTTCCACTGCCTCAGCTCAGGATGGACAGGGTGTTGGGTGGTAATTTTTAAAATCTGGTCATTAGTGCACAAGTTGATTTTTAACTCCTTGAACAAGGAGCATTAAGTCTGGAAAGCACAACTGGAACAGAGTTCCTCCAAAAGGCCCATCTTCAGCCTTTCTGTTACTGATAGAACCAACTCAATTTGGGTTGGAAGGGACCTTGGAGATCATCCCATTCCACCCCCTGCCATGGGCAAGGACATCTTCCACTATCCCATGGTGCTCCAAGCCCCATCCAACCTGGCCTTGGACACTGCCAGGGATCCAGGGGCAGCCACAGCTGCTCTGGGCACCCTGTGCCAGGGCCTCCCCACCCTCACAGCCAGGAATTCCTTCCCAATATCCCATCTAACCCTGCCCTCTGGCAGTGGGAAGCCATTCCCTGTGTCCTGTCACTAAATGTGAAACTTCTCCCATATTAATGTTCAAATGCTACAGATGGTAATTGGTAACACAGCCCTCAAACACCCCTCAAAGGTCACTCACAGCTCCCTAAAAACGTCATTATCAGAAGTTTCTTCCTGCTACTGAATTCAGGCTGCTCGTTTCATTTCACAGAATAATTATAACTTCTTGCACTCTGCTCAATATCTCCTTTGGCTGCTGCGTTAAACCCTTCCAATATTGCTGGGTGCCCTTTGATGTTGCTTAGCTGAGCTATACTGGCCCTTTTAAGCCTTCTCAATGTCAATTCCTTCTGCTCCGTGGCCTCCCTGTCTCTTCTCTGATCTCCTCCACAATTTGCCTGCATCTCCTGGCAACCAAAATACCCATAACTGATTTGAGCCCACATGAAAAATGCTCGTGGCACAACCCTTTGGCTACGATATGACCTTACTGTGACATTGGTGAAAGTGAAACTGAGCCCTGCAGAGATGGAGATTTTTAAGTTTGCCTTTTAATCTGACAGGCACATTGTAAAGAACTGCTTCAGGGCAAGAAAGTTAAAGTAAAATAATGCCCAAAGCACAAGAGGCAGCTCTGAATGGTTATTGATGCTCCATCAAAGCCAGCCAGGCTGCAGCAGTGACCTCAAGCCCCAGCGAGGAGGGAAGGAGGGCACTGGTCAGTGGTGTCACCATCCACCAAGGGACTCTGCAGCTCTGTGCTGCAGCCAGGTAATAACTCCTAACAGAGAAATTCCAGCACTTCAGATCATAAAATCCTGGAATATCCTGAGTGGGACGGGACTCACAAGGATCATCAGTCCAGCCCCTGGCCCTGCACAGCCACCCCAACAATCCCACCCTGGGCATCCCTGGCAGCGCTGTCCAAACGCTCCTGGAGCTCTGGCAGCCTTGGGGCCGGGACCATTCCCTGGGGAGCCTGGGCAGTGCCCAGCACCCTCGGGGGGAAGAACCTTTCCCTGAGCTCCATGCCAAGCCCTGACACAGCTCCAGCCGTTCCCTGGGCTCCTGTCCCTGTCCCAGAGCAGAGCTCAGCCCCTGCCCCTCCGCCTCCCCTCGGGAGGAGCTGCAGCCCCCGAGGAGCCTCCCCTCAGTCTCCTCTGCTCCAGCTGGACGAGCCAAGTGCCCTCAGCCGCTCCTCAGACCCTTCCCCAGCTCCGTGTCCCTCCTTTGGACACTCTCCAACAGCTTTAGACCCTTCTGACAGTGTGGTGCCCAAAGTGCCCCCAGCACTGGAGGTGGAATGCACCAGCCTAATTCTGCTCCCCCCAGTCAGTGTTACACCTCAGCTCCACCCTTACACGTTACAGCCCAGCAGGAGCAGGGTCTGACCTGTCAGATCCTCGGCTCTCAGGCTCCCTGAGCGGTTCAGAGTAAAGCTTGTCTTGGCAGCAAGCTTCCCTCCCAGCACAGCCTCGTGGGACACCACCTTCTTGTTACTCGTCTCTGCAAGGAGAAGGGAACAGCAAAAGGGGACAGAGATCAGGTACCCAGTGGGTGACTTCAGTCCTAGTTTGGGACACTTCACCTGGGCAAGAGGAGGACTGCGTTTATCCTCTTGAACTCTTGTTTTGCTCCAGAAATGGATTCTTTGTGCCACGTGCTGGCCCAGCATTTCCATCCCAGCACCACAGAGAGCTTCCAGTTCATGCTGTCAGCCCACAGCAATTTTAAGGGTCACAAGGACACTTTTACAGCTCTGCTAGAAGCTTGTGGCTCTCCCTGCTCACTCCGCACAGCGAGCCCTTCAACTGACCAAAAGCAAGAGAGGAGCCAGCACAGAAACAACTTGACCCCTTCATGTGCTGCATGGGGGCATCACCCACCCCCAGGGAGCAGCTTTGATTCTGGGGCCCTGCAGACCAACCTCCCACGCAGGATCTTTCAACTTCTTTCAGAAAGGAGCTTCAGAGCTCTAGAATATGCTCAGCACATCACATAATGGCAGAGAGGGGCTTTTTACTAATCATTAACTGGCAGCCCTCTCCTAAAGGCCAGCCTCCAAGTTCAGCTGCTCTGCCTAATGGCCAAGAACGTAATGAAGACAGAGGGGAGAAAAGGGAAGAGACCAAGGAAAAAAAAATTCACAAGAACAGCACAAATTGATTGTTTAATGTACCCTCTCGAGAGCCAATAATGAAATGTCTTAACCCTCTTCGTTTCTCTCTTGAAGCTTAATGTGTGTAACAGATTTCTGTGGTGATGGACGAGTCTATCACTTTGAAGGCATCATGTGAAAGTTACTCCATTAGCAGGGCTTTTCATTTGAAAGAACTTGTGCTAAAAAAAAAACCCACCAGTGTGGCATTATCTCCATTTAGGCTGAGAGAGCCAACAAAGCATTGCAGGACCTGCCTCTTGAAGGCCCATTAAAGCTCGCCAGGCTATAAAAAGCTAAACTGGAGCTGTTTGCCTTTCAGCATAATGCTGCTGAGAAATGGGTTCTGGCTTTTCAACAAGTTTCTCTCTGTGGTTTGTAATCCCAGCAGGGCTCCAGTTATTAAATTACAAGGTACCTACTGTTGGTGCTGGCTGGAGAGTTGGGCACGAGGCTGCGGAGCTTCTTCAGGGTGTTCACAGCCACGTTCAGGTAGATGTTGCGGCTGGTGCTGCGCTCGTAGGCCACCTTCTCCTCTGCCAGGGCCTGCAAACAGCACAACTCATCACCACACACTCTCTTCCCACTGTTCACAGAATCCCAGAATGGTTTGGGTTGGGAGGAACCTCAAAGATCATTTTTTTCCACCTTCCACTATCCCAGGTTGCTCCAAGCCCCATCCAACCCGGCCTCAAACACTTGCAGGGATGGGGCAGCCACAGCTCCCATTGTGTTTGGAGAAAAGAAATGTTTGGCTCTTAAAATACAGACTCCAAGTAGGACAAAAAATTGCCTGACGAGGAATTCAGTAATAAAGTGGAACGTGGCACCAACACGTACTGGTGTGGGGTCTTGCTCAGCTAAGTAAGAAAAAAAAAGTAATTTTATTTTAAACGAAGTGCTGGAAAAAGCACTTTCATGTGAAACTTTCCCCAAGAGATTAAGAAATATTTCCTAATTAGCAAAAAAATTACTTTCTTCAAACTTTAACATATTTTAAACTGGTATCATCCCTTCGCTTTTCCCCAATATAAAGTCTGCTGCCACCTTGGCTTAAGTATTCCAGAGCTGCTCTTGCTACCAAGAAGATCTAACCTTGCCATGTTTTCATCAAGTAATTCTTGATTCTTGTTCTTGGGACTGCCTGGGAAAGGCTGCTTTCCCCACTTTGGTGCAGTGCAAGATCTCAACTGGTAAGAAAATGAAGTTTGGCAAAGGGTGACTCCTTGGATGCAACAGGAAGTTGGGAAGGTGGAATCGCACAAAAGAAATCCTCGTGGTGTCTGCTTTGTTTCAGAACACACCACACCATGTCCCATATTTACCCAACTAATGGCCAAGGTTTTCCAATAAAATGTATTACTTTCTCAACTCTGCTTTTAGAAATCCTGCTGCTAGAAGGCTCCTTAAAAGTCTCCTTAAAAGCCTTCAGAAGCAGCAAGGAACCACTTCCCAACCAATCACATCTATCCCAAACACTTTCCTGTGCTCAACACTTTGATTCCAGGAGGTGTTTCTGGCTGCACCAGAGCAAAAGGTCTTTGACCATAATGCACATTCCCCTGCATTCCTCTCCTGGGGTTATTAAAGGGATCAGGCAAGCTTTCCAAATGAAGAGAAAGATGGGATTTCCTGCTGGAAGCCCCCACTGGAATGACACTTTCTGGTAATATTTAATGCCAGTTTCCTCAACAGAACTGTTTGTGGATTGGGGAGTTTTCATGGAACCAGGGAATGGTTTGGCTTGGAAGGGACCTTCAAGACCATCTAGTTCCCACCCCCAAGTTTCTGCAAGCATAAATCCAACCCAGTCTTCTGGATTTGCTACCATTTTAGAAGGTCTTGGCCAAACAGAGGATCTCATTCCCCGCTGCAAGCTTTATTCCTGAGAAGCAGGGATCTGTACAGACCTTGTCGAAGGCTTCCTGGGAGGAGGAGCAGAATTTCAGGCACTCATCAATGAAGAGATTGAGATACCTCTGACGAATGTTGGTTGGGACTTTAGCACCAAACTCTGTGGGAATAACAGGCCTCTGTAAAGTGGTGCTCTGGAGGTGAGACAGAGAGAGACAAAGAGGCTGGTCAGGCTCTAGGAGGTTGCTCCGAGGCTTTCCCACTTCCTGCTGTTATTAATCATGGGGTGACTTCCTTTCCAAAAATCTGCCCAAAGCCAAACTTAACACGCAGCACTTTTGGTACTAAAAATACCACTTGAGGCTCCATCACCCTCAGTGCTTTAACTCCTTTAGAAAACAAGTGTGTTTCATTCTGAAGTCAGCCAGGAGCCAAGGGCTCCAGTGGCATTAGTCACAGCACTGCCTGCACACACAGGCATTCCAGAGCAGGGAATGCTGACATTTCCAGCGAGAGATCCGAGGTTAAGATGGCACCAGGCACCACAGGCTGAACTGGAGCCATGAACACACAACACCACAAGTTATGGGCACCACAGACAGGTTTGGTTCTCTGCCTGTGAAGAGAGAACAGGAGGCCACTCCTGCCAGGCTGGCAGCCACTTAAACCACCCCACTTCCTGCTGCATTCCAGCAAATTCACTGCACTGGGGGTCTTCTTCCTTTTTTAATGCCAATCATGATGTTCCTGAAAGGATTTCCCGCCTCAGTTTAACGGCATGTTCTCCAAAACCTGCATGTTGGACTCAGCTACGACCCACCACTGCAGTTTTCCATTTAACACCAGTTTATTCCCCAAATCACAGCACTTGCCTCTTTTTCAGAGAGGAAAACGTACGTTCATCTCTGAAACACCCAATTGTTTTGTCAGTTGTTCTCCATCCCACCCAAGAGATATCCATAAACCAAACCATCTGCTGCAATCTGGAATAAAAACAGCTCTGTGGAAGACGTCAGCTTGTTCCAAGGGGAGCAACTGGTCCTATCTCAATGGGAAAAGTGCTCATTTTCCCCAGGAGACTCTCACTTTGATGTCCTGTTCAAGGCAATTTGGTCCTTTTCATTAAATCTATAAATTCTCAATCTCTAATATGATACCCTTAAGCACCTCTGTAACTCTGCTAAATATTTTATCCTTTCAGTTATTTCTCTTATTTTTAATCAGCTTCAAGTTCTATGCTACTATGGTGGCAGTTTGGGTGGGAAAGGAAAAAAATTACTTTTCACTCTTCTAGAAATAATCAGAGCAAGTTATGACAGATCTTGACACAGACATCATCAATAAAGGGATCTATAATCAAGTCCTGGCACTAATCATGTTCTGCCATCCAGCAAACAGCTCCTTATGCCATCCCCAGGCTGCTCCGTGAGGAATTCTACTCTGAATTGTCTTAGCAAGTAACAGGTTCCCAGTTCTCATGGGGAAAGGAGGGACTTACAGAATCATGGAATGGTTTGGGTGGGAAGGGACTTAAAAATTCATCCCATCCCCCCCCCCTGCCATGGGCAGGGACACCTTCCACTGTCCCAGGCTGCTCCAAGCCCTGGCCAACCTGGCCTTGGACACTGCCAGGGATCCAGGGGCAGCCACAGCTGCTCTGGGCACCCTGTGCCAGGGCCTCCCCACCCTCCCAGGGAACAATTCCTTCCCAATATCCCATCCATCCCTGCCCTCTGCCAGTGGGAAGCCATTCCCCCTTGTCCCGGCACTTTGCTAAGGAACTCAAAGCAAAGGTACCCAAAGGCTGGGCAGAGATCCCAGGGGGTAAAGAGAAACAAAACAAAAACAACTCAGGAAGAAAAAATAGTCTTTTCTTTAAACACCAGCAGCAGCATGAAGTTCAGTGATCACATTTTACTATCTAGGTCACAGAGGGACATTATTCATAACCACCTGCCTCAGTGTGGCCCACAAAGCCTGGGAAGGCCATTAATCCATCCCTGGCTTTGGAGCACGGGAGGTTCCAAGCCCCTGACCCAAACACACCCAGGCCAGTCAGCAGAAGAGAAGGCTCAAACTGGAGACAAGTGATCAATACTCACAGAGATCAGAGCAGCACTTAAGTATTTCTACCTTTTTAAGCTCCTATCCCTCAAGTGTTTAATTTTTTATACGATGCTATCTAGGAAAACCACAGGAAGAAACAATCCCACTTAATCAACGTAATCAAAACACCACTTTCAGGGAGTGCTAAGTTTGGAACAGCAGGATCAAACATCCCACCCTCCCCGGGGAATGACAGGAAAGAATTCAAATTCCCCTTACCTGTAAGGAGGGAACATGTGCTACCCTTTTGGGCACGATGGTGCTGGTGGTCTTGGAAGCCATCCCAGCCAAGGTGCAAGGCTTCAGAGGAAGGGTGGGGGCTTCAGAGTCATTGGAAGGTGTGACACTCCTGCCACCAACAGTCGTCTTACTGCTCCCGAGGCCTGCAGGGAACACAAAACACTCAGGTGCAAATCCTGCCACTGGGCTTCAGGCTGCCAGAATGAACTCACTCTCAAAGGCCAGTGCTGCAAGCTGTGATTTCTCAAATCCAGGTCTCCAAAGGGATACAAATTGGGCAATTTTACCACCTTGCAGGCAAGGATGAAGAAACCTTCTGCCAGGAAATGTGTCTCATTTGTGTTTGTTTTGGGGTAACTGAGTCAGCAGAGTTTAAAGAGGTAACTCTGTCAGCTGCAAGGCACTGACACCCCACACGTCAGCTCTGAGTCCTTCCACTACAAAGGGACAGCAATGAGCATTAATTAGCACTTCCCTCCTGCTCCTGCCACCTCCGAAGGCTTAAATGGAAGAGGGAATGAAGTGCAAACACAATCCAAGGAAGAAACAGAAAAAGGAAAGGCTGAAGTGAGGGAGGCCGGGTGAGACAGATGAGGCTGCACACGTCTGACCTGTTGCCTTTCAGAACAGGGTGGAATTTCTCAGGGAAAGACCTTTCCACTGGACACTATCAGCAAAGACTCAAGTCATGGCCAGTCCTACACATCCCCTGACAGTTTCACATCTGCTCAGGAGAAATGTAAACACACGGTAGTGCCTTTGACCAACCAGGGGGAGGACAGGACAGCGATCCCAAATCCCGCCGCTGGCTTACTTTGCTTGGCTGCTGCGGTGAGGGCTGCATTTGGCACGTGAGCAATCCTCCTCTTTTCTCCTGGCAAACAGAGAGAGGTCTTTTGAACGGCCACAGCCAGCTGTGCTGCCTGCTGCTGAGCCAGCTGGATCCTCTGGTAACACACCTCCTGGGCCGTGGGGGGACGGTACGGCCGCACTACCGGCTTGCTCGGGGCCTCTGCCTGCACAGACAAACAGCATTTAGGGCCAGCAGCTCCCCTGCTCCATCCACACCCTCTGCCTTCCACTCACCCCAGAAAGGTCTCTTCTCCTCAACCCCTCCGTTAGCAAGTACAGTGTTTGGAGAGGAGACTATCCCAACTGTCTTCCAGAACAAAATAATTAAAGAGTCATCCTTCAACAAACACGGCATTAATGATTCACGCTCTGGGAAGGCCTCCCAGCTCACTGGCACGCTCCTCAATTGGCAGGTGGTACTAATGAACTGCTTTAAGTGGCGTGATGTACCCCATGGCTGTGCCCAGCCCAGTACTGGGCTCTATCAACACTCTCAACCTTGCCCTAGAACACAAACGTAGCCCTGTGCTGCCTACTTTGCTTTCTGCTGCAATGAAAAAGTGACAACAATTCTCCACTCCCCTTTGCCTCACGATGCCGAGCCCTGCTGCTCTCTCCCTGAAGACCCCTGGCATCCATCTCTGCACCACAGCAGCTCCCACCTCTCTGCAGCCCTGGAACTGCTTAAAAGCCTCACAGATATGTATTTATGGGATTAGAGCATTACATAAACTGAGCTCTGAATTTCAAACAGGCTCTGTCCCTGCCCACTTCTGGAGGCACCTCAGTGCCTCGGCCGTTACAGCACAAACAGGTTCCACACGCGTTTCCTTTGATGGCCAAATTTAGGTTTGCAGGAAAAGTGCCAGAAATTATGTCAGCAAAGAGAGAAGTTTCCTAGCAGCAGAAGTGCAAGAGAAGCAGCAGTAGTACAAACTTCTCCACTCTACTTAACAGCCTTTGGAATGTGAGGAACAGGCCTTCCCTCCTGAAATCTCCTTGGAGGAGGGCGGCCCAGCGTAACACCTGGGGGCAAGCTGGCACCTCCTGCATTCCCGGCCTCTGATGCTGACACCAGCTTCTGGATACAAAACTGAGTGCAGTCAGACATTAAATCATAATTACAGACTTCCAAGCTGGACAGGCCACTCATTTTCTGCCTCACCTGCAATTCCTTTGGCCCCCCACTCCCTCCGGCAACCAACCCCGAACTCGGCTCCCTCCCCTTCTCTTGCTCAGTCCTTGAGCCATAAACCATGAGCAAGACTGAGCAAATATTCCACTTGGAGGGACACAGCAAAGCACAGGCTTCAATTCTGAGGTGAAAAGTGGCAGTTCAGGTGTTACAGCACCTCCTGGGCAGAGCTGGGAGCTGCTCTGAGCTGAGCTATTGCAGGGAATGCAGGTCCTGGCGCGGCCCTGGCAGCTGAGCACACCACATCGGCTCTGTTTGCCCAAGCAAAGGCTGCGCTGGGGCTCCCGTCTTTGGAAAGCATTTTGGGATCAGCTGTCACATTAAGAAAATATATTTAAAGATTTGTACATGTCTAAAAGGCGCCTCTTTACAATAAATATTTGAGTTAATGAATTTCCAAGCCATTTGCTTCAGTCTCTTATCGCTTCACTTTGGAAGAAAGGGCCCTTATCAAACCACATGAACTGGCTGGAGATATGTAGTTAAATAAAACCCATTGTATTGACCCCAGGGCTTCAAATTATTAAAGGCAAAAAAACCTCTCCTAGGCAGAGAGGAAAGGCAGAACAATTAATTTAGACTACCCAGCTCAAATTAGTGCACAAGCCTCCACTCTTATCCTGCTGCAATATAAAACTAATCTGTGCTCAGCACCTGGAGGGAAACACATTAAACCCTCAGAGAAAACATGAATTAAAATCCCAGGGAGAAAGGAATAAAAAATCAGAATGTCTTCCTTGCTTTTTTTGTTTTAATTCTTCTCCTCTGTATTTTCCCAACTGGGAAAGGAGAGTATCCAAATAAATACTGCTGAGATCTTGGCTGATTCAGAACAGATGTCAGGTAATGGTTTTAAACATCTGACCGAATTCCTGCAGCATCTTTTAGATCCACAAGGCACAGAAAAATACCAGCAGACACAGCATGACCTTGTGCCCAGTTAATTTTTATTGAAATCACTGAACGAAGCTATACTGGAGAAAAATGAACATCCCAACCTATCCCAAAGGGTTACCAAGAGCAGAATCCATTCACTCTTCCCAGCCTACCCTTGGTTTTAGGAAAGTTTATTAGAGTTTTGCTGCCACTTTTACTGGATCCTAAACATGGAAGTTTTTTTAGAAATTAGAAAGAGAGGAAATAAAACTGCCATAGACTGATTCCAGCACAACTCCCACGCTGCTGCCTGGCCCTGGGAGTGCAGCCTTTTCCAGGGTCAGGACAGAAAATCCTCACTTGGAACAATCTAAACATCTGCTTCTAAATTTGTACTTACATTTCCTTGCTTGACAAGATGAGAGATCCTTCTTTTTTGGCCAGGAAACAAGGTAGTTAAATGATCTTCTGTCTTTTCTTCATTTGCTTCCTCTTTGGATGGCTGGAAAACAAAAGAACAGGAGAACAGACTTGAAGATCCCTCGCAAGAGGGAGATGTGCAAAGTCTCCTTTTGGGTTAACCTTGCAGGGGGCAGGTGAGAACACGTGGTCAGCTGCTGGGCCACTGAGAAGAACCTTGCTGTGACCCCAAGAGCCACCAAGGAAGCCAAGGAACAGCAGCAGGACATTCCCACCCCAGCAGCAGCTCCACGAGCTGGCATGGGGCAGGATCAGCCTCACCTGCCACAGGAGCCTTGAGCAGCCCTCCCCTGCCAGCCACTCACGCACCTCCCCTCTCATGGCATTCTTACAGTCCAGGGGGTTTGGGGTGGTTTGGATTTTTTAACAAGTTGGGAACTGACTCATTTCTGCCCCGGGCAGGTGCTGACAGCCTGCTCAACACCAAACCACAGTGCCCCCACCCCACATTTAGGGAAACATTTCTCTGCAGGTTCATCCACAGCTGTCACTGCAGGAAGACTCTGGTGACACAGCCCAGGTCACATCCACAAACTCAGCAGGAGGTAGGAGCACCTCTTCAGCCAAAGCTACTCTGAGCTGACACCTCAGACCTGCTCCTGGACAGGGAAACCACTTGGAAATCTGCTTGAAATTCGACTCAGTTGTTAATTGATACAAAACACACCTCACAAGTTTATTTTTCAAAACTCCAGCTGCTCTCCAGACAATCTTATTTTCAGTTTTTCAAAACAACTCCTGGCAAAACTCTGAGATGAGCTGGACAATCTCTGAAATTCAGCAACAGAGCCCAAGGCTGGATTTAGGGATTTAGCTCGGGCACCACTTGGGATAAGCCTGTGCTCATCACCACAAGCACACTCTGGATGAGCACTTCACCCTGAATCACTTGGCTCCCTGGGAACTCCAGAGTCTGTTAATTCAGTTACATCCCTAATAAACTCTCACAATGCAATTCTCCCAGGTGGGAAAGCACCACACTGCCCACATGCAGCTTCCTGGAATCACAGACTCTGGGAGTATCCTGAGTGGGAAGGGACCCAGAGGGATCATCATTCCAGCCCCTGGCCCTGCACAGACACCCCAACAATCCCACCCTGGGCATCCCTGGCAGCGCTGTCCAAACGCTCCTGGAGCTCTGGCAGCCTTGGGGCCGGGACCATTCCCTGGGGAGCCTGGGCAGTGCCCCAGCACCCTCGGGGGGAGGAACCTTTCCCTGAGCTCCATCCCAACCTCCCTAGACATTACTGAGACCAAACAATACGGGGCTGTGTTGGTTTTGCACAGGCTGGTTTTTGGTAGCAGGGGGGCCACAGAGGTGGCTTCTGTGAGAAGCTGCTGGAAGCTTCCACCATGTCCAGCAGAGCCAACCCCTGATGGCTCTGAAGATGGACATGCTGCTGGCCAAGGCTGGGCCAATGAGAGAGGCTGGTAAAGCCTCTGTGATAACAGATTTAAGAAAATCAAACCAAAGTGAGGATAATTTGAATTCCAGCTAGAGGAGGTGAGAACATGTGAGGGAAACAACATGGAGACACCAAAGGCAGTGGAGAAGGAGGGGGAGGAGGTGCTGCGGGCACCAGAGCTGAGATTCCTCTGCAGGCCGCGGTGAGACCATGGTGAGGTAGCTGTGCCCCTGCAGCCCCTGGGGATCCATGGGGGATGCAGAGATCCAGCCCCAGCCCCTGGGGATCCATGGGGGATGCAGAGATCCACCCGCAACCCCTGGGGGAAGTGCTCACACCAGAGCAGGTGGATGCCTCGAGGAGGCTGTGATCCAGTGTGGGAGACCCAGAGGACAGAAAGGGCCGTGCTCCCAGGCTGGAGCAGCCTGTCCTTGGAGGACTGCACCCCGTGGCAGTGACCCACGGCACAGCAGTTCTGGGAGCACTGTGTGCCCCTGGGAGGGGCTCACGCTGCAGCAGGTGCGGTGTGGCTGCTGCTCGTGAGAGCGGACCCACGCCGGGGGAGTTCACGGAGAGCTGTCTCTCGTGGGAGGGACCCCACGGCCTCACAGGGGAAGGACTCCTCTCCCGGAGCAGCGGAAGGAAATCTTGGGTGACGAACTGACACAAACCCCCGTGCCCCGTCTCCCTGTGCTGTCGGTGGGAAGGAGGGAGGGGTTGGGGGAAGAAAAGATGTTTAAAGGGCTTATTTTACTTCTCATTATCCTCCTCTGATTTTTTTAGTAATAAACTCGCTTTGTACCTCCAAGTTGAGCCTGTTTTGCCCTTGGAGTGTTTTCTCCTGGTCCTTATCTCAGCTCATGAACCCTTCATTTACATTTTTTCTCCCCTCTGCACAGCTGTAGCGGGGGGGGGTGAGTAGTGACTTCCATGGGTGCCTGGTGTTTGGCCAGTGTCTAACCACGACAGGGGTCCATCTAGAAAATAATTCCATAAACAAAAAAAATGCCCCATGGCCAATCCCACCCACCAGGTGCCTACTCACAGACACCCATCTCCCAAAGAAGAATCCCTGTGCTGCAGTGAGCCTCCTTCCCAAAGGAGCAGGAAACCAAACCTCAGTGCAGGGATGCAAAAGAGCCACACGTGGCTGCTGACAGCTGAGCTTTGTCACTCCAGGCCACAATTAACTGTTTGCTGTGAGTGACAGCCCCCGGTTCAGCACTTTCTGAATTCAGTGATTAGAATTTCCTGCTATAGATTATGTGCCCTTCAACTATTTTCACTTAAACTGAGCCACTTGGAGAAAAAAAAGGCCAAAAATAAAACAGTTCTTTCCTAGGTGGGAATTAAACTAAACACGGAGGAAAGAACAGCTGAATTTTAAACAAGCAATGCTTAATAACTGAGAAGAAAACCATCACACTGAACTTTATATAGAGTTTCTCCTACCCATTTTGTGTGAGTGTAAAAAAGGTTTTTAATTGTCAACAACACAGAGTTCCCAGAGTGACCAGACCTGGGACGTGAGTGCAGCAGAGAGTTCAGCAAAAAGCTTTAATAGCCCAGCTCCTGTTCCAAAAGCTGAGCTCTGCTCCCCACACCCAGCACACACCCCCTGTGTCCTCCTCACACTGATGGTCCTGAGTGGAAGGGTTTGTCTGGGCCACTGCACCCACCCAGCTCCACAAGCCTGGAGAGCAGCACCAATTTCTGCTGGGCTTTTTAGAGTCAAAGCCAACAATCAATCCCAGCAGGAGAAACTGCCACAAAGCGGTTGTGTGGCTCCTGCTGCACTCGCCTGCACCTCCTTCCCATCTATCATCCCTAAGGGAGGCTGGCTGTGGGTGAAGGGGTCTAAACTGGGACACACTGGATGCCCTGAGGGTGTCCCAGTACTTCCATTATTTTGGGATGCAGGATAGCTGCAGCTGAGGCCACTCAGTAATTCCCTGGATAAACAGGCTCATCCCCTGGAACCCCTCTTCCCCAGCACACAGAAGGCACCTGATTTTGTCACCTCACTTCATTAAGCCCCTTCTGGTGTCCAAGAGAGCTGGAGAGAGACTTGGGACAAGGGCCTGGAGGGACAGGACACAGGGAACGGGCTTCCACTGCCAGAGGGCAGGGCTAGACAGGATATTGGGAAGGAATTCCTCCCTGTGAGGGTGGTGAGGTCCCAGAATGGATTTCCCAGAGCAGCTGTGGCTGCCCCTGGATCCCTGGCAGTGCCCAAGGCCAGGTTGGACAGGGCTTGGAACAGCCTGGGACAGTGGAAGGTGTCTCTGCCCATGGCAGGGGTGGCACTGGATGAGCTTTGAGGTCCCTTCCAACCCAACCCGTTCCAGGATTCTACGAAGGCTCCCAGGTAACAGAGCTGCCTCACCTGGCACCCCTGCACTGCAGTCAGACGAAAAACACAGATACAAGTTTGAGACACTTTCTCAAAGTTGGCAAATTTGTCACCTTTTACTTCTGTAAAGCTCCTCCCAATCCCATTCCCTGAACACCTGTACAGCAAATCATCCCAGGCAGGGATGCTGAGGGTGCTGGGTCTGACAGCAAGTCACACACCCCTGCCTGAGCCCAGGAGCTGCTCCCAGATGGAGGGTTTGTCTTGCTGCCCAGTGAAACTGGGATGTCAGAAGATGAAGGATGAGTTTTGTCTGCTCCTACTTCCCTGCTTCAGATGCTGTGGGAGGATCAATGCCAGAAGCTGCTTTCTACCTTTTACATGTAGAAACACAGAATTGTTAGGGTTGGAAAAGACCTTTAAGATCATCAAGTCCAACCATCAGCCAGCACCATCACTGTGGTCAGCACTAACCCCCATCCCAAGTGCCACATCCACACATTGTTTGAACACTTCCAGGGATGGGGATTCCACCCCTGCCCTGGGCAACCCCTTCCAATGCTTTAAAACTCCTTCAGTGAAGAAATTTTCCCAATATCCAACCCAAACTTCCCCTGGCACAGCCTGAGGCCGTTCCCTCTCCTCCTGTCCCTGTTCCCTGCGAGCAGAGCCCGACCCCCCTCCCCGGTGCCCCCTCCTGTCAGGGAGTTGTGCAGAGCCACAAGGTCCCCCACTGAGCCTCTTTTTCTCCAGGCTGAGCCCCTTTCCCAGCTCCCTCAGCCACTCCTGGGGCTCCAGACCCTTCTCCAGCTCCATTCCCTTCTCCGGACACGCTCCAGCCCCTGAGAATCCTTCTTGTCATGAGTTCTCCATTCTGTTCTAATCTTCAAAGCCGAGGGGTTTACATCCTCCAGGGACCAGTCAGTCACTGCCGAAAGTCTTTTTATGTAAATACTGTCTTTATACCTCCTTAGTTGGAAGCCCCTGGTACCACTGGAAGAAATTTTACCCTCCATTTCTTGCTTGATACCCACAAGGTATCCAGACATCCTCAGGAACCATCTGCAGCATGCATTTAGAATAGGAAAGAGGAATTTGGGGACAAAGTGTCTGGTGACAAATACTGGACTTACTTGCACCAACACCCTGTCCAGGTTCTACCTGCCCCTACATTCCTTAAACTCTGCTGCAACACGAAGGCAGTGCCCAGATTGGCAATCTCAGATTGGTTTTGAAACCCCCGAAACTCACTCCCTGCAGCCTTCTCTCCAGCAATCCATACTCCCAAGGTTCTCAGGCCAGATGGAGACAGCAGTAACTGATAACCCTGAAAGCTGAAAGCCTTCCACACAAAAGGGAACTGAACTCTCACATTTCACAGCAGCTTTCAATCCAGCAGGTAAATTCAGGTGCAAACTCTTCCAAGCACTCAGCCATGACAAGGATGAGATTCTCCCAGTACATGGAGTCTCCCTCTTCAGCTACTTGACATAAGCAACACCACTAAACCAAACCAGAATCCTTCCACCTTTGGAGGGGAGAGAACCAATCGCTCCAACCCAGCATTACCTGTTTCCCCAGCCTTCCCTTGTCTTCAGTTTTCACATCTTTAGATTCATTAAAGATCCTGAGACACTCCTCCATGGGATCTGACTCGAAGTCCACATCTTTCTCAAGGATGGAATAATCAATGTCATCAGATGTTGAGGAAGATGATGATGACTTGGACAACTTCGAGCGCTTCACTTTCTTTGTCCTGTCCTTGTCACTCTCAGAGGCTGAGCCAGACTCGGCCCCATCCGACTCGGAGCTCACATCAAGTAACGAGGAGGACAAAGGCCGGCCTTTGTCATCGTCGTCTCCACTCTCATCTCCAAACAGGTCCACATGACTCAAACTCCGCTGCTTCCGACCCTTCTTCGGGTCTCCTTTTCCTGCAGAACTGACCTTGTCTTTCTTTCGCTCCAGGGAAGTCTTGGTCCCTTTCTCTTTGTTTTTACGATCAGAGCTTTCCTTGCCATTTTTCACATCAGCTGTTTTGCTCTGCGAGTCCTTCTTGCTGCTCCCCACTTTCTCTGTGCCCTTGGTGACACCCTCGCTCTTGCTTTTCCCTGAACTGCTGGTGGTGGACTTGGATTTTTCTTTCTTACACCCATCCACCTTTTCTGACTTCTGTTTTTCAGGTTTCTTCAAGTTCCCATCTGTTTTCACTTTGATGCTTTTGTCTTTGCAGTTTTTCTCTTCATTCTTGGTTTTTAATTTTTCTTCTTTCTTTAGCACTTTGTCTTTGTCCGTATTTTTATTTTTCTCCTTCTTCCCAGCCTCACTGAGGCCTGGTGCTTTACTAACATCTGTTTTCTTCCTTTTTGTTTTGTCTTTGGAGTCTTTGTTTTTATTTTCAATTTCCTTGTTGTTCTTAGCAGAACACAACTTCGCTGCTTTTGCGTTCTTGTCTGATGAGTTCTTGGCAAGGTTTTTCTGTGAATTTGGAAGGTCCTTCCT
Organism: Eulacestoma nigropectus; assembly: GCA_013397775.1. Lineage (NCBI taxonomy): Eukaryota > Metazoa > Chordata > Aves > Passeriformes > Eulacestoma > Eulacestoma nigropectus. The sequence goes on from VZTE01005526.1 coordinate 177,300, forward strand.
GTGCTGTGCTGCTTCTTTGCTCTCCTGGGAAGCAGAGCCATCCACTTTAGTGCTCTGCTCTTTGCTGGAGAACTCATTGTTTGACTCACTCTCAGAACCAGCTTTTGAGGGTGAACTACCAGAAGCTGTTTTATATTCCACCTCAGCCTCATCTTCAGAGGAGGAGAACCTGGCCAACACCTCGTCATCATCGGGATCTTCACAGAGCTTCTTCCGTGACGGAGAATAAGACTCCTCATAATCAGAGGCCCTTTCCCTTTTGGACCCCTTGGTTGTGGCTTTGCCCAACAGCCTGGCAGAGTAATTGGAAAGGGGATCGTATTCCAAGTCCGTGGAAGGCTTGGAGTCATCAATCACGTATTTATTGTTAGTGACAGTGCTGCTGTATTTTTTATTCTGTACTACAGCCTTGGGGACATACTCCAGTGAGCTCCCTTTGGAGCGGGAGGAATCCAAAGTGTATTTACTGGACCGGCCAGCAGCAGCCAGAGGAGTGGGGTTGTAGTCCGAGTTACTATTGAAGTTGTAGCTCCCTGGATTATACTCCAAGGAGGCAAAGGAATCATTCTGAGGCCCAGCAGCCGACACGGGTGAGTTTGAAATGAGTGAGGAGCCCTCTGAAGCACCCAGCTCCTTCGTGGTTTCCAGCAGCTCCTCGTACTTCTTCTGCTCCCTCTCCACTTCGTTCTTCACCGCCTCAATGGCCTTATTGACCAGCTCCAGCTCCAGAATTCCGGGTGTGACATCTGCAATGTCAGCCAGAGCGCCATCCTCCACCTCCAGCGAGGGTCTGGGAAGCTCTGGGTTGTAGGGATCATAGCCTCGCTCTGGAAAGAGAAAAAAAAATCATTTACTGCCAACAATTCAAGTAAAATTTAAAAGAGGTCTTTTCAAGGTCTGCTCTGATCAAACCCCAACACTGAATGACACAACCAAAAGCCACAGATTAAATACATGTTGGATACCAAAAGCCACCAGTGATGTTCTCTGGCCTAGACTAGACCAGATTGTACAAACTACTCCCAGGACTAAAGATCTGTTAACAAAGTGCTTTTAATACTCATGGAAAAGCTCTATAAATAAAATATTCTTCAGGGCACCAAAGAATAATCACTGTATTAAGCCCAAGGGGAGCTGACTGTGCACAGAATTATCTGCTTAATTCAATGAAGCCACCAAGGAGGAAAGAGGATTCCAGCAAGAAACTGTGGATTAGGTTCTCACTTCTCAATGTCAACACCTATAGCCCACCAAGAGCCTCCCATATTCCTCAAGGCTCCGTGTTTCTCATGGCAGCTGCAGGAAAACCAGTCTGACCTGGACTGACAAACTGAGAGCTGCTGGTAAGGAAAAACTGCAACGGGCAACACAACCCAGCCACTCAGAGCAACCACCAAGGCAAGAACATTGAACACCCAAAACATTTCCTTTTCAAGAAAAGTCCCTTCAATGCCCTCTCTTCTACATCCAGCCTGGAGAAGGGAAGGCTCCAGAGAGACCTCAGAGCCCCTTCCAGGACCTAAAGGGGCTCCAGGAGAGCTGGAGAGGGACTGGGGACAAGGGATGGAGGGACAGGACACAGGGAATGGCTTCCCACTGCCAGAGGGCAGGGATGGATGGGATATTGGGAAGGAATTGTTCCCTGGGAGGGTGGGGAGGCCCTGGCACAGGGTGCCCAGAGCAGCTGTGGCTGCCCCTGGATCCCTGGCAGTGTCCAAGGCCAGGCTGGACAGGGCTTGGAGTAACCCAGGATAGTGGAAGGTGTCTCTGCTCATGGAGGGAGGTGGGACTGGACGATTTTTAAAGTCCCTCCCAACCCACACCATTCCAGGACTCCAACAAAGACAGCTGCATTTAGCAAACCCACAGAAGCTACAGGAACATTAATGGCTGCTTTTTGACTCTGAACTGTTTTCAATCCTTGTTTTATCACAGCGTCTCTGGATGCTGACATTCCAGAGGAACTTTTTGTTCTCTGCTACAAGGACAGTTTGAGAGCCACTAAAACTGGCTCTCCAACATGGATATACAGAAGACCCAAACAATAAGCAAAGAAATAGAAGACAGAAAATAAAAAACCTCTCAGGTCTAAGAGGGATGAGAGAATTTCTTGTAACAGTCAGAAACAGTGTTAAAAGAGCCGTTTCTACCATTCTTGTAAGACTGAGGGGTTTGGGGTTTTTTGGTGGGGGCAGGGGTAGGTTTGGGGTTTTTTAGAGAGGATGCATGAATGCACAGCTTCCTTTGGCAACAGGAAAAGGATCTGTCTAGCACTTGGCAGAACTGGCCCCCAAGGAAGCAGAATGAAAGAGGCTGGGTTAAAATAAAGGCAGCGGTTTCAGAAAATACTTTTTATCCCTTTGGGTTTGCGAAGTTTTTTTCCAAACCAATTAGCTCCTGATTGAACAGGGACTCTGGGCAATGGCAGTGTGATGTCACCACCTTCCACAGGCCTGTCTGAGCCCTGTTCAGAGGCAGAAATGTGGTGGAAGAGGAACAAGGTGCTATTTCTATAAGCAGTTCCCCTCCAGCTATTGCAGAGAGCTGTAATGATGACACAAAGAGCATTTCCAAACCCAGGGTGTGCTCCTCCCTTGGACACCCAGCACAGCCGGGGACAGAGGGAGGGAGCAGGTGACAAACCAGGGCAGTAGGCACTGGACAGACCAATTCCTGGTTAGAAACCTTGAAGAAAAGCAGGTAACAAGGAAAAAAACATGAACAAACCCATATGCAAACAGCAGCAGCATCAAGGCAAGGATATGTACAGATCATCAAAATGATTAGGGATAAGATCAGCCTAAGAAGTGATAAGGAGCAGACAGCCCTCCATGCCCACCACTCATCTCTGACCACGTTGTGAAACATCAGCTCCACACTGGCAGAAAGGACCAGTGCACTGAAGCCTGGAGGAGGCAGATACTACCCTCTAAATCAGAACTGAGACCTCAAATTCAGCACAAATATTTTAAGGGAACAGCTGAAAGCCTGATAATTCATGCAGGGCTAAATATCAGATTTAGCCTGCAAACAGAGAACAGAGTCTGGATCTAGAGACTTGCCAAAATAAAGCAACAAACCCTAACCAAACAAAAGCCATCCTGTCCATGCAGAAAAACCAAACTCTTTTAAATGTAACAGGATCAGGGAAAGCAAAGGGCAACCCCAGCACAGACCTGGTGTCTGGGTCTCTGCTGTTCATCTCCAGCCTAAAACTTCTGGCACATTTTCTGTGGCTGGAATGGCCAGATGAAAACACACATATAACCTCAGGACATGCCCCAGGCTTTGAGACAGGGCAGGGAAAGAACTCTTGTGGAAGTGTGGAGGAGGCCTGATGGATTCTCCAGCACTGCTGATCAAAGGCTGCCTGGCCATGAAAGACTTGTGTAAGTGGCTCCACGATGGCCATCAGCACCATCCCCTCTGGCCACGAGGCATCTGCAGATAATGCAGCAGAAACACAGCAGGAGAGGGGTTTATTTACACAAAAACACACACACAAACATATATACATATATATGTATATATATACACATGATGAGGCATAAACACACAAGTCTCCAAATCAGAGATAGTCAACCTGCTACGTGAAATCAGAGCAGCTTTTCAGCTGCCTAACTACACTCCCAGGAACAGGAAGAATCTTCCTACAACTGGGATCTGACACTCAAAGGACTCTGCTTCACCTTTTCCTTTATTCCTCCTTCTTTCACTAACCTGGCTACTCAGGGTGTACAGGATGAGCTACACCGGGGTTGCTGTTCTGATCTACCAATGGCTGCAGGTCCTGAGGAAGCAAAAGGAGTGAGAGGCACTCAGAGTGAAATAACTCTTTTTGGAGGAATGGAAAGCAGAGTCTGCTCTGACCCTCGGGAATCACGAGATAATGAGACTTGAGATGCCAACTCTTGGCAGGATTGCGAACTAAACACTTTTTGAACTACAAACTATTTTAATAAATTCATGTACCTCAGACATATGAAATAACCCTCCTGAGACACAAAAGGTGAGGTTACCATCAATATTACAGAAAACAAGTTATTACTATTTTCCACAGAACCTCAGTGAACATTTTAGTTAACCCAGAACTGGTTTAGAACACACCCAACTGAGCTGTGCTTAAATCAGCCATTGCAGCACAGAAAACACGGAAGCATAAAACAAGATTCTGCCTAAAAAAAAAACCAGGCTGATGGGTTTTTTTCCTGATTAATGTCACGTTGGTTGTGGGACACGAGGCCTCAGTTCCAAGGCGGAGCTGGATTATTACAAAGCTTCCCTGAGCCAGAGACTCCTCACTGGTCCTTCTAGTTTGGGCAACATGCAAGGGCAGTAAACAAAGCTGACATTAAAGAAGAGTGGGAGGACAAGGTCGCCTGGGTGAAGGTAAAACTTATTTTACAATGAATCATTCCAGAGAAAAGTCTTTCTTTTTTTTTGTCCAGCCCTACCACAGCACATACCTGAGATGTTTTAAATACAGAAAAGCCCAAATGTGTGACAGGTGCTGGTCAATGCAAACCTGCAGGTTTTGGAAAAGGAGTCCAGCTCTTGAATGCATGTGGGGGAGAGAATCCCAGGATGGTTTGGGTTGGGAGGGACCTTAAAGCCCATCCAGTACCACCTCTGCCATGGGCAGGGACACCTTCCACTATCCCAGGGTACTCCAAGTCCTGTCCAACTTTGGACACTTCCAGGGATGCAGCAGCCACAGCTGCTCTGAGCAACTGGATGACAACTGCTTCTTCCAGATCCAACAGAGCTGCTCAGCTGCTCCTGCTGCCAGACAAAAAGGCAGCAAAAACTAGAAACTTTCAAATTTACAGCAATTAGGAATTCAAAACAAAAGGCTTTGCTGGCCAAGCTGCAGAGGCACCAGAACAGGTCAAAAGACATTGAACCTTTCTTGTAGTGAACCCACAAGAAGGACCTTGAGGGGCTGGAGTGTGTCCAGAGAAGGAGCTGGGGAAGGGTCTGGAACATCAGGAGCAGCTGAGGAAGCTGAGGGGGCTCATCCGGGAGAAAAGGAGGCTCGGGGGGGACCTTGTGGCTCTGCACAACTCCCTGACAGGAGGGGGCACCGGGGGGGCCGGGCTCTGCTCCCAGGGAACAGGGACAGGAGGAGAGGGAACGGCCTCAGGCTGTGCCAGGGGAGGTTTGGGTTGGATATTGGGAAAATTTCTTCACAGAAAGGGTTGTCAGGCATTGGCACAGGCTGCCAGGGCAGCGATGGAGTCGCTGCCCCTGCAAATGTTCAAAAATCGTGGGCATGTGGCACCTGGGGAGGTGGTTTAGTGGTGACCACAGTGGCTGGCTGACTGTTGGACTCAATGATCTTACAGATCTTTTTGATTTTCAAGCCCTGCTGCTGCTGAAGTAACCCATTCCCCTGGGTCACCTGCAGCTGGCAACAAAAGGTGCATTCATGGCAAGGTGGGGAAGGTGAAAGCTGTTTGGAGACTCTTTGGAAAAGGAAAAAATAAAGGCATTTTTATTTCACGTCATCGGAACAGCTTTGTTGGCTTAAGAGCTCGCTGTGTTTACAGTGGCAGCACTCAGCAAAGGGACAACCTCTGTGATTGCAGGAAAATTATCACCACTGGAAAATCATTCTGAGCTTTTCATTTAACACTTCACAGAAGAGACAGCGGTTCCTCAAGAACAAAATGTTTCAGAGAGGCTTTACCAGCAGCCTGAGTTCTGCTACTCTTCAGAATTAAAGAGCACACAAGAAATGGCAGGTTTTGGCACAGAGCTCATTTGCCGGGACCCGAAGCAAATTTCCAACAATTAATTTAACAAGAATATGCAGCCGCTTGGAAATAATTAACATTGAGATTTAAAATAGTACATTTCAAATAATCATCCAGAGGAAATGGGTTAGGAGGGCAGGGAAGGGGAGCTAAGAGAGATGTTTCTTCAACTTTAAACTCAACTCTAGTCCAAGGATTCGTTTTGCTCCTTTTTTGTGTTTTTGAGAAGTAAATTTAATTATAAAATTAAGTGTTAAAAGTAGAGATAACCTTGTTCTGGTCAAGAAACATCAGGAAGCAAGGTTTGAGAGGTATTAGAGGCAGAAGAATCCCTGTGCACCCCACTCCTTGGATTTGTTCCTCCAGGGGAGGTATTTAATGCCACAGCCTCAAAGCACATCATGAACCTTTACAGTCATTTCTTTAGTGGAAAAAGGGATGCAAATATGAGAAAAGAAAGTCTGATATTAGCAAGGCTGAAAAAAAGCCTGAACAGTCATCTCTCACTCCGAGGTATTTTTAGCCCTGCTGGGACCCAGCCTGGGCAGCGCTGGTTTCTCCAGGTGTTGTGGCCAATGGGGCCACCTGTCCCCGTGGGCTGAACCCCAGGGGTGACACAGCACAGGGAGGGGGTCACACCGAGGGACCAGAGCAGCCAGACACCACCTCTGTATTGTACTCTGAGCTATTTCCTCAGCTCAGCCACCCCAGACTGAGGGCAGGCAGTGGCCAGGGAGAAATCATGGAATGGTTTGGGTTGGAAGGGACCTTAAAGCCCATCTCGTTCCTGGCCACCTTCCACTGTCCCAGGCTGCTCCAAGCCCTGTCCAGCCTGGCCTTGGACACTGCCAGGGATCCAGGGGCAGCCACAGCTGCTCTGGGCACCCTGTGCCAGGGCCTCCCCACCCTCCCAGGGAACAATTCCTTCCCAATATCCCATCTAGCCCTGCCCTCTGGCAGTGGAAGCCATTCCCTGTGTCCTGTCCCTCCACGCCCTTGTCCAAAGTCTTGCTCCGCTGAGACAGGGACCTGCCCAAGTGGGTTCAGTCCAGCAGGAGCAGCTCCAGAGTGTCCTTCCCAAGCTGGAAGTGTTATCAGGGAACGATTCACTCAGTAGTAAACTCATCAGAGCACATCCCACAAAGCAGCTCAGACAGAAACATCCCGGGATGCAGCACCCACCTCCTCAATTTATTCAAGGAAACACAACTTTGGGCAGTTTTGTCCCTGATGCAGCGAAACAAGAACCTGAAAGGTCCTCAAGCCACTGAACGTGGCAGCTTCACCCTCTCGGTGGCCCCACAGAGAGCCCCCAAGGACACCTGGGACTGTCACTGCCTCACACAGCAACACCAGTTAAATCCAGGGATGCAAAGCCAGGACACGATGACCTGGCTCACACAAACCCAGCATTCCCATCCCTCTGTCCCCAGAATCACTGACAGTCCCACCCACGCTGGTGGAAAACAGCAAAGAACATTCAGGTCTGTGATACATTTTCCTAAGAGGAAATCACACCATTGGCACATTTCCCCCATAACTTAGGAAAGAATGTGAGATCCCAACTGGTGGATTGGCCAGGACAGGCAGGACAAAAACTGGCACCCAAAATATACCCTGACCCCACGGCCTGTCATGCACAGGCTAGAAGGAGTCTCAGCATTTGAAAATCTGGATATTCAATGTTTGGGTTCTTTGGAGATCTTTCCATTTCCCCTCTCACTTTAAAGTTACTCCTCAAAATACAAGAAAAGTTGAAATTCTGTTTGGGGAAAAAAAAAAACCAAACTTAACAGAGACTTGTTTTTTCTGTTTCTGAGAAAAAGACCAGAAAACACTTCCACATCTCCTGTGTAAAGTGCTGGATAAAACTAAGGATCTACTCCAAAATGTAATTAGCAGGGCAAGTCTTCTTTGCAAAGGAAAAAAAAAAAGTATTTAAATATTTCAAATATTCTGGTGTCTTCTCTCTATTCAACTCCACCTTGAAAACTTACTCCAACCAGCACAGTCACAAGCAGCAACACCCACCAGTCCTTTAATTTTCCAGCCTTTCTCTGGTGTGCTCAAGATAAGTTATCTTCTCCACACCTGTCTTATTTTTTTAACTAGTATGGGTGAAAAATTTCCGCTTAAGACAAGAAAAAAGAAAAAAAAACCCAACCAAAACCCAACAATTCAACTTAGTCACAACTGGACACTTCGAAAATGAAGTCAAAAGCTGAAGAAAAGCACCTTTCAAGCTGTATTACATTAAAACACTTCACCTGCAACATATGAAAGGCTAAAAGGAAAACTTAAGCTGTTTTTAAAACTTGTCTGGCTTTAAACAATTCAAAAGCTGGAACTAAAACTCTGCAGCTCCTTTAGGACTCAGACACCTGCAGCTCCACGGCCACTTTTAACCACAGAACCCAACACCTCCAGCACAATAAAAATCCAAAATCCCCAGGGAAATGCAAACCCTCGTACACCAAACCCTCCAAAGCCAAGCTGAGCTTTTTGCACAGTCCACATGTTCCAGAGGCAGATGCCCAAGGACTCAGGTCTCCTGGTAAATGAATGGTGACCACGTGAAAGCCTCCCTGGAGAAGTCGCTTCTCTCCAGCCGCTCCTTCCCAGCCGCACCCCCCAAAGCACGACCTCACCGCCCCGCAGGAAGCCAGAAACTTCAAAAAGAGTTACCTGAGCTGCCCGGGGTCAATAAACACTGCAGATATTTGTTCATGCTGGAGCTGCCGGGTGCTGCTGAGACACCCCGGCCGGGGCTGGAAGCAGCACGCGGTGCCCGGGTGCTGACACAGCACTTGGTGGGAATTGGGGCAGGACCTGCCCGAGTCCTGCCTTTACCCTCGTGTGCTCCCAGCTCGGTCGGGCTTGGAGTGTCTGCACGGGCTTCCCGACCCCGTTCCTCTCTCCTAGCGCTGCTCCCCTCACCTTGGGGGAGTTTCTGACCTCCTCCTCCTCTCCCCAGTCCCCAACTGCAGCTGCTTTTGCCTTGGATTGAGCTCCACACGCTGGTGTGTGCGGTGGTTCCCCAAACTTCCATCCCCCGGTCGTGCTGTGCCCCCAGCCCGACCCGAACACCCCCCGGCTCTCCAGCCCACGCTGTGCCAGCAGGACAGGAGGTGGCAGGGCTGGGACTCAGCCTGGCCCTGCCTGTCGGTGCCTGCCCAAGCCCACGTGAGCCAGCCCGGCGCCTCCGCCTCGCCCAGCACAGGGAAGCCCTGGATTAGTGAATGTGCTTCCCACTAGCGCGGCGGGGCTTGGCCAGAGATTAAAAACATAAATCAGAGGAAGTGTTCAAATGTCAGGGAAGATATCCCAGAGGGGAGAGGGAGGTCCCGGGAGAGCAGACAAAGAGCTCCTGGGCGGGTGGAGAGGAGCCGGGTACTCACCGGCACTGGCACAACTCCAGTTGTGCCAAACCCAAAATCCTGCTGGCTTGACGGAGATCTGCTCCCACCTCCTGCTTTTCACACATCTGGAACTGACCCACGTGGGGAGACTCGGACTCGGGGCGGAATCTCCCCACAGCCACAGAAAGACCAAAAATGGGAAGTGTCCTGTGAGCCCACACTGAAATCCCAGCACAAAGGGCACCTGCACTGCCCAGCCACAGGAAACTGCCCCAGCCAACAGCGCAGGGAAATCACCACAAATCCCAAACTGCTGAAAAGATACATCCCGACCTCACCACCAATTGATTTTTCACTCTTCATTTCAAAACTTGGTTAAAAATAAAAACCACTGGTGGCATTTTGGTAATTACTGTCCTAAACACAAATGTGGGGGAAAAAGCAGAATTGATGCCCCCTCCCAGTTCACGGACTGGAGCACCCAACACTGAACACCTGCTTTGCTCTGTCAGTGAAACGATACTGAAAACACTTCATGGGTTTCCACTTCTGCTGCAGCAAATACAGTAATAAAAGCTCTCTGCTGAGATGATCTTGCACAACATCAATTCCAGGACGGAAATGCACGGGGAAAGACCTTTTTTTTCATGCTTTCTACACACGGTGTGAACATGCCCTGCAATGTGAGTCACGCCAAGGCTCTAAATCCTGTGCCGAGGCTGCTCCCACCAAACAGGCACAGCCGCTCGGCTAAGTGCTGTGTGAGGAACCTGACAACAGCCCTGATCCTGTGGGGACATGTGGGGTGATTAAAGCTGGGTTTTAACTTTTAAAGTGCCTCTTTAGGTTTTACTAAGTATGACAGAACCATAGAATGTCCTGAGTGGGAAGGGATCCACAGAGATCAGCAGTCCAGCCCCTGGCCCTGCACAGCCACCCCAACAATCCCACCCTGGGCATCCCTGGCAGCGCTGTCCAAACGCTCCTGGAGCTCTGGCAGCCTTGGGGCCGGGACCATTCCCTGGGGAGCCTGGGCAGTGCCCAGCACCCTCGGGGGGATCATCCTGGTCACAGCCATCCTATGTGGCTGCTTTTGGGCAGAAGGGAGATGTGAAGTGCCTCCCTGCACCAGTGACAGGATCCAGAGTTCAGGCTGGGGAGATAAGCCCAAGGATTTCTCCACCCTTGACCTGAGCCCAACAGTGTTGCAGCAGCTCACTGTGTGTCAATCACACAGAGGAGCAGAGCTCTGTCCCTGACACCTTCCACAGATTTGATCCAGGTCTAACCTGCAAAGCTTTGTATGTCCAGATAGAAAATCCACACAGCAAGAAAACTGCTCCACAAGCTTTGGACCACATCAGAAAACTGCTGAGCAGCTCAGTACATGCCACTGCAGAATCAAGTATTTCAGGCAGGGTGCTGAAAGCCTGGCTGGCTCTTCCCATCTCATACAAACACAAGGATCAGGACCTGAGGGAGTGGCTGGGGCTGTGTCAGGGGGTTGGTCATGGATCTCAGGGAAAGGTTCCTCCCCCCGAGGGTGCTGGGCACTGCCCAGGCTCCCCAGGGAATGGTCCCGGCCCCAAGGCTGCCAGAGCTCCAGGAGCGTTTGGACAGCGCTGCCAGGGATGCCCAGGGTGGGATTGTTGGGGTGTCTGTACAGGGCCAGGGGCTGGACTGATGATCCTTGTGGGTCCATTCCAGCTCTGGACATTCCAGGATTCTGTGATCAGAGCACACTAAAGAGCTCAGACCTCCAGACCTGGAAGCAGCTTTCTGCTCTGGGTTCAAAAACATTCACCTCCAAAACACCCCTTGACAGCATCAAACCAGCAAACCAGGGCTGCCTACCTTAAGATATTTATGAAGAGCTGTATTATGCCCCTTTTATGTCTTTCAGCATACTCAGGACCTCGACTTTAAAGAGAGACCTATTTTTCCCCTCTACAGCTCTTGAAAAGGCGCTTTTAGGACTGAAGGCAGCTCTTCCCTCCTCCTTACAGCGCACGCTTTCAAAGCACTTCACACACATTCAATAATCTTTTCATCCTGCTCTGAAGCAGGTGGGTTTTAGTCATCTCAGAGATGGAAAAAGCACTTCAGCCAAGTCAGGATGAGAATTTGCAATCTCCAGATTCCCAGTCCTGGACAGAAAACACCCCATCAGCCCCAGCCCTTTCCTCAGTGCTCAGCCAGCACAGAATTTCACAAACCTCCAAGGCAGCCACATTCTGTTACCACACAGGCAGATCCCTGCAGTAAAACACGGGAATAGATTTCCCACACCAAGCATTCCATGTTTCAGAACCCAGTTCAAGCATGCCCCTCACTCAACACGTTTGTATTTATGGAGCTGCTTCCAGACAGGAAGGAAAGGGAATGCCTGACACATCAAGACAGCAGCAGTCAGGGAAAACTCAGTCCTGCTGCTCCTGCAGATCTCCAAGGGGCATGGAGGGCTCTTCACCACTGCCCCCAGTGCTTGGGAGCACACGAGCACTGTACGGAAAACAGGGATCATGTTATGAACACCTGAACCTTGGGAAGTCTGGAATGGTGAGGGTGGGCAAAAAAAGGAGGGGAACAGTGCTACATCCCACTAATTCCTCTTTTCACATCCTCTCTGCTCCATCTGGCACATGTCCACAGCCCCCCCTCCCACAACCTGCCAGGGCCAGCTCCACTCTCAGTTTTCAAAAGCTCCTTTCAAGGCTATGAAATTGCACCAAGAGTTTTGGGGTTCCTGCCAATCCTCCGGTGATCCTCAAACATCAAAGCCAGCCCCAGCCTCGAATCAATATGCTTAGCAGGCCACTCCTTTAGATGTTATCCTTTTTTTCCTAGGCACCATCCCAGAAAACACCAATCTGTGCTGTAGCTCTTGGTGTAGAAACCCACCTGCCTTGGCAAAAAAGTGACGCTTTTAAAGCTTCTTTATCGAGTGATGTGATTAAACAGGTCAGATCTGCCCAAGTGCATGGTTAGCAGGCTACTTCAAAACAAGACAGGCAGTTCCCCTGGCAGGGAGCAAGTCCTGGGGGACGGACAAGCTGCTCCCAGAAGATGGTTGCCTGGTTCTGGCTGAGCTACTACACCCTCTAGTGTAAATCCTACAGATCTTCCAGGCGGCAGGAGCCTCAGGCAGGCAGGGAGATGACAGGAGCACTTCAACCGGAATCCTTCCCAGGAAGCTGAGCCAAGCACTGCCTGCAAAAAGACTGAGAGAGTGTCTCCTGCTCCTACAGAAATCAGGAACATGTTGTGACCTGCTGGAGTCTGTTCTAAAAGCCTGAGATTGCAGCAGGTCCATCGCTCATCTCCCATTTCTCAGTTGGAATTACAGAATCCCAGACTGGTTTGGGTTGAGAGGGACCTTGAAGCCCATCCAGTGCCCCCCCTGCCATGGGCAGGGACACCTTCCGCCGTCCCAGGCTGCTCCAAGCCCCGTCCAACCTGGCCTTGGACACTGCCAGGGATCCAGGGGCAGCCACAGCTGCTCTGGGCACCCTGTGCCAGGGCCTCCCCCCCCTCCCAGGTAACAATTCCTTCCTAATATCCCATCCAGCCCTGCCCTCTGGCAGTGGGAAGCCATTCCCTGTGTCCTGTCCCTCCATCCCTTGTCCCCAGTCCCTCTCCAGCTCTCCTGGAGCCCCTTTAGGCCCTGCAAGGGGCTCTGAGGTCTCCCTGGAGCCTTCTCTTCTCCAGGTGAGCACCTCCAGCTCTCCCAGCCTGGCTCCAGCCCTTGGAGCATCTCCGTGGCCTCCTCTGGACTTGTTCCAACAACTCTCCATCCTTCTCATGTTCAAGGCCCCAGACCTGGAGGCAGCTCTGCAGGTGGGAGTCAACACAGAATCAACATTAAAAATTGGCTGGAGGCGAGCCCTGAGCTGAGACAGAACTCACAGATCCCTGTTATGCCAGCTGTGCCATGTGCTAGATGCCAAGAGTTTGGGAAAGAGGCAGGAACAGGCCCTGAGCCGGCTGCAGGGAGCAGGAGACAGTGGCTGCAGTTCAGCCTCGTGATCCTGCTTCTTTCACAAGTGGCAGAAACTTCCCCTTGGGAAACCAGGCCCACACTGTGAGTTTTATTTGCTAAATAAACTCTTCTCTAAGTGCTGTAGATTAGGTTGGATATTAGGAAAAATTCCTTCATAGAAAAAGTTGTCCAGCATTGGAAGGAGCTGCCCGGGGCAGTGGTGGAGTCCCCATCCCTGGAAGTGTTCAAACATGTGGATGTGGCTCTTGAGGACAGGGGTTAGTGGTGACCATGGTGGGGCTGGCTGAAGGTTGGATTTGATGAACTTGGAGGGCTTTTCCAACCTTAACAATTCCGTAATTGTACGTAAACTCTTGCTCCCCAAAACTCAGGCTGCTCCTCCTGCGTCTCTGGCTCACCCAGGCCAAGCCTAGCAAGGCACTGGGGTATTTTTCTTGCCCTTCACACTCAGTTTACACCAGCACTTCCAGCCAGCTCTGGGAGCCTCACACACTTCCCAGGGGTACCCACAGGTTTTCCCTTCCCCACTTCAAACCCCAAAACCAGCCCCAGCTGTTATCAAGCACAGCAGCCAAAATGAGCAATTCCAGTCCCAAAACTGACACTCCACAGACATTTAAAGACGTGTAGGAACAGCACACTGAAAGATAATTATAATATTGTCTAAAGAACCATCCTAAAGCATTCCAGGGAGCTTGTAAAATTCAAAAGAGCGCTGAAATCAGCAAAAATGTTTGTCTTTCTAATGATTATCTGCCCTGAGAATGCTTCTTTTATTTTAAACTAAACTAGTAGTGGTGGTAAGTTGGCCTGGTAACCAGGAGGCATCAAGAATTAATCCTCTTCCAAACTTGAGAGCAACCCAAAGCTAAGCAAGCACACAAAACACACAAACTGGGCTTTGTTTTGGCAATTTCTGCTTCAGATTATTAGAGACCGTCCACACCAGCATTATTATCCCGTTATACCTAACAGAACTAACAAAGCTTTGACAAAAAGAAAGCCAGCAGGGTTCTTCTAGAGAGAAGAATGAAGGCTTTTTTCTCCCAATAAATCAGCAGAACAGCAAATAACGTGTACAAATAAAATGACAAGAGTTGCTGGAAGAACGGACAACAATAGCTCACTATTGATCTCCTTGTGGGTCTCTTCCAACTCAGGATATTCCATGACTGCCTGATTCACTGGCTTTTTTGTGCCAGGCTGCCTTTGAGAAGCCTGGCAGTGCTCTGTGCCCCACAAACCCCTCACGGGGGGGTCTGGCTGACCACAGCCCCCCAGAGGCCCCCGTACGGGCCCTGCCTGCCCGATCCAGGCAGCTCCTGAAGGGATCCAACGGCCCGGGAGCTGCCAGCAGGTTTGGAATCGGGCGCTGACACCTCAGCGCCACGTGAGCCGAGTGCCTGGAGCGCCAAAGAACGGGATCAGGGCAGCGCTGCCCTCCTGCCGCTGCGGCTGTCCCCGGACACTCCGGGAAGCTGCTCCCCACCACCCTGCGTCCAACAGGATCCCACCGATCTCACCGACCCCCATCGCTCTCACCCGGTGGGGCTGCAAAGCTCCTTCAAACCCTCCCCTGGACGAGGTGACAGCCCACGGGCCGGACAGGGCTGGGCACACGCAGCCACAGAGCCGAGGGACGGGTGCGCCCCACCGGGTGATACCGACAGAGCCCCGGGGCTCACCGCACTGGGAAGGGGCTGAGGGGGGCGATCCCGCGGCGCTGGGGGGCTCAGGGGAGCTGGAGGCAGATTCGGGCCCTGAAGGGTGGGCAGGCGGGAGAGGAGGCGGCCAGGCACGGTCCTGCCCTTGCCGGAGGGAAAACACACGGGGCGGG
>VZTE01005526.1:208599-220601 GCA_013397775.1 Eulacestoma nigropectus
CGCCGCTGGGCGGCGGGAGCGGATCCCTGCCGGGCCCCGCGCCGTGAGCCCCTCGGCGCCCGGTACCTGCCCATCCTCCCGGCCCCGCTCGGCGCTGCCCGAGGCCCCGCGCCCGCTGCGGCCTCCCAGGCGGGGGCGGCGCTTGCCCCGCCCCGGCCGGAAGTGACGCCATCGCCCCGCGCCCGTTGCCACGGGAACGGCGCGGCCGCCCCGGCGCCTCATGGCGGGGGCACGGCGCGGCCCGAGCGGGGCTGGAAGGGACCTCTGGACATCACCCAGTCCAACCTCGGCACGTGGGCTTGGAACGCCTCCAGAGGGGGAGACCCCACCGCCTCCCTGGGCAGCTGTTCAGTGCTCTGCCGCCCTCGGTGTGAAGTTCTTCCTCGTGTTGAGGTGGGATTTCTGGTGGTTTCGTTTATGGCCATTGCGCCACTGACAGGAGTCTGGCACTCACGTTGGAGATAGTTATATGGATTGGTGAGATCCCCTCTTGTTGGAAAATATACCAAGTTTAAAATTTTTATTTTATAACTTCAGTCCCGTTTGTTCACCTTTGCCCCGGGGGAAGGGAATGGAAGTTTCTTTCCAAAGCGTTGTTCCACCAGGTGAGGCCTGACGAGTTTAGCATCTCAGCAGACTGAGAGCAGCACAAGAGATACACAAGAGATACCGGCCATCAAGGGCCATTGACGAACCATCAGCAAACATCAGCCAGCATCTCCTCCAGACCTGCCACGGTTGGGGACATCTGGCCCGGAAAGGGCTGATAAGGAAATCCAGGACTGAAGACCTAATTAACATCGGAGGCGAGGAAATCCAGATCCAGTAGGAAACAAAATATTAAGAACTGCGCAACTTGGGACCAATGAACGTTAAACCAAGGGATTTCTGTGGGTTTTGGACTGTATCAAGTGGGGTGAGTTACAGAGAAGAAACTAGTAGACCTCGTGGAGCGCGGTCCCCTGCGGCTGAAGGGCAGCGGGAGGGGCCTGGGGGCCGGCAAGCGGAAGAAGAAGGCGAAAGATGAGGCCCAGATCCTGGAGCAGATCGTGAGCAGCAAGAAGCAGGAGGAGGAGGAGAAGCAGACCCCGGCGCAGGCGGCTGACGAGAGGATGCAGGAGAAGCGGGTGAGGCTTTACAAACCCCCGTCACCCCTCGGGTGCGGCCGCTGAGGGGCTGCGAGGGCCGGGAGTAACCGGCCCTTCTGTGTCTCCTGCAGCAAATGGAGCGGGTCCTGAAGAAAGCGTCGAAACCCCACAGGCAGCGAGTGGAGGAGTTCAACAGGCACTTGGACGCTCTGACTGAGCGTTACATTCCCGAAGTCAGGTGGACTAAATGACCGGGCTGCTTGTCACGGCTCTGGAGCCGGAGTTGTGCTGTGTTTGTGTCAAGCAGGGTTGCCGTGGAAGGCTGTTCTCCATATTGTCCAACGTATCTTCTGAGCTTTTATGACTTTACTGTCTTTATTTTATAGGCTTGTTTTTTAAAACCAAACATCCAACACTCTCAGTCTTCTCTGGACTAACCAGGCCCAGCTCCCACGGTCTCTCCTCATCACAGAGATGCTCCAGACCCCAAATCATCTTTGGGGCCTCCGCTGGACCCTCTCCAGTTGCTCCTTGTCCTTCTTGTCCCAGAACTGGACGCAGCACCCCAGCTGTGCCTCACTGGGGCCGAGTAGAGGGGCAGGATCGCTCCCTGCCCTGCTGGCCACGCTCTTCCCGATGCCCCCCAGGGTCCCCCCTGGCCCCAGGACACTCTGCTGGCTCAGGGACAGCTTGTCACCCACCCGGGCCCCCAGGTCCTTCCCTGCAGAGCTGCTCTCCAGTGGGGCACCCCCAGCCTGTGCTGGCACTTGGGGTTATCCCTCCCCGGGTGCAGGACCCTACACTCACCCTTGTTGAACCTCCTTAAGTTTTTCCTCACCCAACTCTCGCCCGGCCTCTCAAGGTCCCTCTGAATGGCAGCACAGCCTTCAGGTGAATCAGTCACTCCCCTGGCCTGAATCATCACGAAACCTGATCAGGATCCATTCTATCCCTTCAGCAGGTCGTTGCTAAACAAACTGAACCGAGGCTGGACCCAGTATTGATCCCTGGGGACACTGCTGACCACAGGTCTCCAAGTGGACTCTGCTGTGCCTTTCAGGCCTCCTCTGAGCTCTGCATTCAGCCAGGTCCTCCCCCAGTCCATTTATCCCACATTTCCTGAGTCTACCTACAAAGATGTCATGGGAGACAGCGTCCAAAGCCTTGCTGAAGTCAGTCCTGGTGCCAAACACTGCCTGAATGCCCCCATATGGATATGGGGAAGGAGGGGGAGGCTTTGGAGGCCTGTCCCAAACTCCCTTTCCTGCCCCACAGAGGTCGCGCTGCAGCCCCACGGAGGTGACAGCAGCCAAGAGGGAACCCAGGAGAACCCCAGAGCCCCTCAAACCCCAGCCAGAGCTTCCTACTCAGCCAGAAGGGAAGAATCCCAGACTTAAGAGAATTGTCAGGGTTGAAGAGAATTGTCAGGTTGACCTCTGGAGATCATCCAGTCCAACCCCTGGTGGATGTGAGATCCGGAGGGTGCGGGTCCAGGGTGTTCTGATCCCCAGCCAACACCAGGTACTGTTAATGATTATCCACAGGGAAACTGAGGCACAGAGCCCCACAGCCCCCCCGAAAGAGCCCAGAGCCGAGTGGTGCCCCCACAGACATCCCTGCCTGTAACAGAGCATCCACAGCATCCAAGCAAACTAGACTGTGTTGTATTTACACTCATGGACAGGGAGGAAGGAACAAGGAAAAGGGCGGTGCTGGAGAAGCAGGCGGCTGTGGGCTTTCCCAACGGATCCATGGGAGCTGCTGCACTTCCTCGGGGCTGGTGGCTGCAATTCCTGCTTCCCCTGCGAGGGAGGGATTGTCCTCAGCCAAAAGCTCAGTGGCAAACCCAGCCTGGCCACGCACCAGCTCTGTGCTGACGGCCCAGGTGTGTCCAGGGGTAACACGTGCAGCCACTTGCATGCTCCAGCCATAATGTCAATGTTATCCAGAAGGAAAAACCTGAGGAAAAGGCTGGTGAGAGGCAGCCTTGCTCCTCTCTGTGCTGGAGGGGGGGGGGGTTTGCATCAGTTTGGGAGGTTCGGATGCTACCGGCAACACCACGGGATGGCAGCTGGCACAGAGCACACACTGCTTTGGCTGGAGCAGACTGGAAAAACCAAACACTCGGAAGGGTCCCCCCACCAGCACCGGGGCAGAACTGCCACAAGCAGGGCAGGAAAACAGCCCTTGGAAGGAAGGAGCTGCTGTGATTTCCCCCAGCTGGGCCTGCAGCTCTGCTCTTCGACACCGAGGGAAACGCTTCCAAAGCGTGGGATGGCCAGCGGTGGGACAGAGGTTGCTGCTTGTCCCCCAGGACACATCTGGATTCTTCTGCTTGTGAGAGCCAGAGCCCCGTGGCCCCAGCCCTGCTCCTGGTGTTCCCAGGAATCCCCCAGGCATGGAAGCGGCTGTGGCTGTGCCCCAGGACCCTCTGCCTGCCTTGTGCTGCATCCCTGAGCCCCGGGTCCTCCCAACAGAGCCCTCCAGGTGCTCTTTCTGGAGTGGTACTGAGATGGCATTTGGCTTTTCCTACACCTCCCTTTGTGTGTGAGTGTGTGCACCCTCAGAGCCTTCCAAGTGCCTTTTGGGGTGCTTGAGGCCTCTGAGTATGTTCACTGTACCCCAAAGTTCTCCTTCTGCCTTCCCTTGCACCCTGGAGCCCTCCATGGGCCTTCCAGCACCTCAGGGAATTCTACAAGTCTCTCAGTGAGCCCAGAGCCCTCCAAGCACCTCTCCCTGCTCCCTGGGGCTCTCCATAGGTGTTTCGGAGCCCCCACCTGGACTTCTGGGCACCCTGGGACCCTCCTCGTGACTTTCCCTGTGCCCCAGTTCCCTCTGTCTGGCTTGCAGAGCATCTCCTGGGGACCTGGCCCCGCCTCTCATCTCACAGGGAGGGAGGAAGCAGGACAGGGCAGCTGGGTGGGCTCCCCAAGCTCTCCCCATGGCCCACATGGGAGGAGGGGACCCCACTGTCACCTGGATGCAGGGACAGGTCCAGAAGCAGAGGTGTGGGGACCTGAGCTTTGTGCACAACCCTGATGAGAGTGACTTGTGTAAGGCAGAAGGCAGGGAGAGAGGAGAGAAGGGAGAGGAGAAAGGGGAGAGGAGAAAGGGGAGAGAGGGGAGCAGGCACAGGCAGCGCTGAGGGAAACACCTTGCTGGGAAAGCAGCCGGGGTTATCCAGGGGGGCTGAAGCAGGAGGCTGGAGCAGGGGTGTCCCTGGCTCCCTCCCTGCAGAGAGAGGCACAGGGCAGCGAGCAGAACCTCCTGGAAGGTCCTGCCCTGCCCACGTCCCTTCAAGCCACAAAGTAACTTCCCCAGTGCCAGCATCACTGCTCAGCCCCCTTGGTGCTTCTCCAACGGCGTCACAGAGGGTGGGGAGGGGGGTCTGGGGTGTTGGAACTACAGAATCAACTTTTCTGCATCTGAGAGCAAACACGTCCCGGGGAGCAGACGGCAGCCTGGCTGCCAGGATCCCCCAGCTCCCGGGTTTACAGGCAGTGGGAACAGAGTCCAGCAGCTGCTCAGGGACTGCGGCCACAAGTCCTGGGTGGTTTGCAGGACTCCGAGCTGCCGGCAAGGGACAGGCTGCCCGGCAGAGCCCGGCCGCTCACACCATGCAAACCGCCCGGCAAGAGGCAAGTCCGAAGGTCTCAGTGCTGGAGCAGCGGGGCAGGACGGTCCCTTTTCCTTTGGGAAGCTGGATGAGAACACATCAGCTGGGCTGTGGCTTTCGGACAGGCAGGAAGGGAGAGGAGGAACACCAACTGACTGCTAGAGGCGCGAGGAGTCCCCATGTCCAGGTGCCGGTTCGTGTGCGCTGCCGGAGTCACCCTCGCACCACCGCAGGGGCTGGGGGGAGGAGGAGGAAGGCTGGGAGGAAGGGGAGGAGCACCAGGGCCGCCTGGCTGCAGTTCGAGCTGCTCAGACCCCTTCACAACTTCTGGATCTTCTCGGCGATAACGATGGGGTTTTCCTTGCGGATCTTCTCGGCAGCTTCTGCCTTGTAGTCGTAGGGGCAGGCGTGCATGTCAGAGTACCGGTGAATGGCACAGAACAGGTTCCCGCAGCGGCAGTCGAAGCCTGAGGGGAGGAAGAGCAGGGACAAAGCCACGTCAGGCCCCATCCAGGCAGGAAGGCGGCAGGGCCTGGCTCTTTCCTGCCACGCAAGGAAATGCCACCCATGCAGAGAGAGAGGCAGAAGAGGGGGGGTTGCTGTCCCCCACAGGCCAAAGGGACTCTTCATTTGGGGAAGACCATGGGTGGCTCTTTGCTTTCCTCTGGCTCAGCAGCTCCGCGTGCTTTGGGCAGCCCCAGCTGTCACATGGTGGGAAACGCTCCCAGAGCAGCTGCTGTCCATGTTCCCGGGGGACAAGGGACATGCCAGGCACTGCAGAGTGCCAGATTGCTAATCCAGACCAGGCTCCCCAGGCAGCCCGAGCTGGAGCTGAGCCCTCTGAGTCAGTCCAGCTCCCCAGGGTCACACAGCAGCATCCGGACTGACCAGCAGCAAGCAGGGGAACTGTCACCACGTTAGGATCATATTTGAGCTCATTAGGCTTCAAAATTCCCAATTTAGTCACTTCACTCAGGGACAATGCTCAGAGTGCTACCATTAACACAGCACAGTGGGAAACCAAGGCAGGGAGCAAGCAGGGGATGTGCTGCAGGACAGCAGGGAATCTTGCTGGCAGGGAACCATGCTCTGTCCCTTCACATCTTTCCAACTACAGGCTGTAAAGCCCACAAACGCCTTGCTCCAAAGTGCCAGTTCACTCCTCTTTGAGAGAACTCATTTTATCCTAAATGCCCTGAATTCACAGGAGTTCTCTGCAAGATGAATCCTAAAGAAGAGAACTTCTCATAGTTTAAAGCTCTTAAGGAAACACTTATCCAGGAAAACAATCCTCTCTGCAACCTGAAGGCTGGGCACAGAGTACCCTGCCCAGTTCCAGGTTTATAAACCCACCCCTATTCTAGGACAGTGCCCGTGGATTTCCAGGCAAGCTCAGGTTAAATTCCCAGTCCAGACTTTGCCAAAGCCTCTTACAGCCATGCAAACAGCCAGTCCCTGGCTGCTGGATGCACCAAGAAGGCTACAGAAGCAAGTGCTCTGCCAGAACAGCATGACCTGCAGAGCTCCAGAGTTAACTTTCTTCCAGGGAAGCACTAAATGCCAGAGATAATTTAGGGGAATGATGTTTTTATTAACAAACCACAGCCAAATGAATTGCTTCACTTTCCAGGAGCAGTTTTCCCATTGATAGCAGTGCCCTGACACCATCCCAGCACTTCTCTCTCTGGCTTTAGAGGCTGCATGCTGAGAGCCATCCTGCTCTCAGGAAGCTAACAGTGGAAATCAGGCAGCATTAACAAATGGGATGAGTCTTGGAGAGGGATTTTCCATTGGGTCTAACTCAGTTCATGTCACTGTTACGAAAGCTTTACCGCAGACCTGACCGGGAGCAGATTCCGATCCACAGCGAGCTCTGCCTTCCTCTACAGCAGCTTTTGCCAAGAAGCAGAAACAACCAAGAGGTGCTGCTGCATCCAATCCTGCTTTCAAGGGCTGCCAGGACCCTGGCAGTGAGTGGGATGTTCCCCAGGCTGCTGCCTCAGCCAGTGCTGTTGCAGGTCAGAGCTCCCCTCCCTCCTCTCCTGCAGCACAGCTCCAGGATGGATTTGGGGGGAACCTCCAGCCTCTGACCCTCCAAACCCAGCAGCACCACAGCACCAGCAGATATGCTCACTGGGCTCTCACTCTGGACTGCTTAGGGCACAGGGAAGTTTTCCCAGAGCCAGGCACTTACCAGTCAGCCCAATCTTCTTCCGGCAGGTGAAGCAGCGATTCTTCTTCGGTTTCGGTTTTTCCGAAGCCGTCTTGCCCTCAGCCGTGTTCTGGGATATCTCAAGCAGGGTACCTGAAACAGAGGCAAGAGTTTTGCTGCCCTTCTTCATAAACCAAACATTAATTTTATTACAGGAGCTGCTTGAGGCCCTAATGACTCTCCGTGTGCACGCTGCCCTGGCTGACATACCCCAAACTGTGAGATTTGCCTTGTTCCACAGAGATCTCCACCTCACAGCTTTCTCTCTGTTTCAAATGCCTTGAATCCAAGGCTGGAGTGGCCACTGGACAGCGACTGGATAGTCACTACAGCTCAGCTGCTGTACAGCTACACAGCTGTCAGCTGAGCCCACAGTTAATCTTCGCAGGGAGAAAAAAATAGTTAACCTCTTGTAAATACTACTAATTATTTTTGCTGACTCTTATGTAAGTGTTCCCCATATGTAGGTCTTAGAATGCTTTACACAGATATCCACCACTGCCTCTAATCTACCAAAGGGAAAACTGAACTCTCAAAGCCAGATTGTTAAAGGTCACTGATGCTTAGCAGGATTTCCTCCAGTACCTAAGCAGGTTAGAGAAGTCAACAGGAGGGAGGAGCTCCAACTGCTCGTTGGAGCACCTGCGGTGCAGGCTGCTCTGAGGAGACAAAACAGAGACAGCTTTGTGGAGCTTGACTCTAAACAACTTCCTAAAAACTACACAGGCAGAAGAAAGGGGCAGGCTCTCTCAACTCTCTTTTTCACCAGTCTCTCACCTGCCTGTTGTAAATTGTCTCCTGGGCTTGCAGGCAAGGGATTACCAAACCCAAAATGCCCAGCCATGTGCGGTGACTAGAGCCTGGCTTTTTAGCAACCAGCAGCTCCTGGGTTTTTTTAGCCTTCAATGCAAGCAAGCTGTCAGCTGAGCAAAGGAGGGTGTCTGCATGCAGGATCACCTGCTTATGGCATCAGCTGGAGGATGTGCCACACTGGGCAATGACTCTGGTGTGCCTCAATCACGTCAGGGCACCCACTGTGTAACACCCCCCGAGAGACAGGTGCCCCCATCACACGGGGTGACAGCAACAGGCCTCCACTACCCCCAGGCACTGTCAGAAACGAGTCTCCTCTCTCCAAGATCTGATGGATCCGTCTCCCTTCCTCCCCCTCGGGAGCTGGCAGGGGAGTGCCGCCAGCAGCAGCCGCGTCAGGCTGTGGGACGCTCCGGGCTCGCTGCCATTCGCTGGGAGAGGCGTCATGGAAGATTATCCTCCTGCCAGCCACTCGAGGGCTGGCAGCCACTCAGCCCTCAGCCCACAGAGCAATCTCTATCGGCCTGCCCTCAGGCACAGCATTTGCTCTCCTCTCTGTCACCAAAACAAGAGTTTCCTCCTCAGCTCTCAGGTGTGCCTTTACTGCCGGGAGGGGACACGCCCCGGGGTCAGCAGCTGTCCCTGCTGCTCCAATGGACTCCTGAGCTCGGTGTCACTCAGACCTGTGCAAAGGCCAAACCAACCACCCTACCTGATGAGGAAGAAGCTGAAGAGGCTTCATCTGTCTTGCTGAATTCCTCTGTCTCGTTGCTGGTTTCCTCTCTGGATATGCTCATGGCCGTCATCTGATGGGTCACAGGAGTCTGAGCGCTGGAAGCACGTGCAGCAGACAAACAAAAAGAGAAAACACAAGTATTTCCATTTGATGGACAGTTATGTGGGAGAGACCTTCAGCCCATAAAGTTTATTTCCTTATATTCAAAAGTAGGTCAGGAGTACAGCAGGTCAATTCCCCTTGAGATCTGGGATCAAAGTTCTTTACAGACATAAATGGAATGAATCTGTGATGATCTCAGTTTCTTTTTCCACCCAATTATACTCAAAGCCCATCCAAACAAGTCCAGGGGCAGGGAAACAGAGTTATGAGTCAGGGCTGTAATGGGATGGTAGAGCTCAGGGCAGCTCTGTCCTCCTTCCCAAACAGGCCCAAGGTCTCTAATCCTGCTGTCACAGCTTCCAGACTGGGTCATCAGCAAGTGCTTTCACTTAGAATCACATGATATCCTGAGTTGGTGATCCTCATGATCCTTCCAAGTCCAGTTCTTGGCCCTACACAGGAAAACCCCAAAAATCCCAGTGCTTGGGACTGACTGAGCAGAAGCTGAACGGCTGAAGAGCCAGGGACAGACAAGGTGCACTGGCTCCAGGAGATCCAAGATGCCACTGGAATTACTACCAACCCTCTGGTACCTCACTCTACACATCAGACATCAGCAGGGACATCTCAATCTTCCAAATAAACCAGAGACACCATGCAGAGTTTACCCAGCCCGTTTACAGACTGGCCACGTGAAGGATGACAGCCTGTCCCTTACGTCCCAGAGCTGGATTTTAGCAGGGTTTAGATCCCCTCCCCTCCAGACTCTGCCCCTACCTGGCTTTTGCATCCTCAGGCGTGGAGTCTCCCTCCGCGCGCTGTCCTGCGATCGCCTCGGAAGCCATGGGGCTGCTGCTGGGACCACTGGGTGCTACGAGACAAGGGCAGGCTTGGTCAAGTCTCTGAGAAGTGTCAGCAAGTTCCTCAGGTGCTTGACAGCCAAGAAAAAAGCAGAATGAGCACTTCCAGCAGGCTTTATGCTTCTGTTCCCTACCGGAGCTGGGAGGGCACATCCCTGTTGGGATCACTCCCACATCTCTGTTCCTACACTCTCCCCTCCAAATTTGTGCATGGGACTCTGTGGGGCTAACACACCAGGGCTGTCTGGATCCTGAACCCAATGGCACTTTGCAACTTCTCCAAGGTGTAAGAACCAGATCCTCATCTGTTGAAAGCAACCGGCTTCAACAGACACGTGAGTTTGTGTCAACTGAGGATCTAAGTCGGGGTCTTAGGAAAAGTCATGTTCCTGAGCATATTTTGTGTGGGTGACTCAAGGAAAGCCATGATTACCCTCAGGAATAGAAGAACTCTCAGAGGCATTTCTCATTCTGTACATGGGGCATCTGCACAAACCCCCAGCAAAAGAAATTCCTGCTCACGTTGCAGAGAGCATCCTTCCCCAGCTCCCATCCCAAATGCAGGAAACAAAAAAGTCATGGCTTTTAGCTGTCACACTTAAGGTAAGAAAATTATACATACAGGCCAAATAAAATTTCATTGTGGGGCTTTGTCATGGTTCCCAGCAGTCAGCACCTACCTCAGGGAACAGGAAATAGCTAAAAGCTGGGATCACCATTAGCACACGTGAAATTTTACAGTTTACTGGAAGGTGTTGGCTGGGATGAGGCTTCACAAACTGGTGAGACTGGGAAGAAAACAACTGTCCCTCCTGACAAGGAATAGAAGTGCTCGAGGGCTTAGGTCCTTAATTTAGAGCCTTGAGTATCCATGGAAAGGGAAAGATGATTTTTCTAGGAGGGGGGTAAATCTGCTGCTGGCCAGGTACCAGTGCCATGCTCTACTGCAGTTGCTGAACACAGTTTGTATCCAGACACCCATTTAAGACAGATTTCCAGAAAAAAATCCTCTACCTGGAGGGCTTATCCGGTCACTGCTCTGCTGCCTCTGCAGGAACTCCTTATAGCACACGGAGCACATCCCGTTGGTGCGGGGGCTGCCATAGAACCCGCAGCCCGTGGTACACAGCAGAGGCACCTGCGTCTGGTTCGTCTCCTGAGCCATCCTCGCTCCTCCGAGGCACCGAGCTACACCCAGGAATCAAAAATAAACCAGGGACAGCTGTGAGGGCCGGAGCGCTCGGGCCTTGTGTGCTGCAGCTGATCAGGAAGGAGCACAAAGGATCCCAAGAGAGCCCGGTTCCTGCACGTGCACAACAACACGACCCCAGGCCCTTGAGCACTCGGGGCTCCTATAAAATCCGTGTCCTGGGGCCCTGAGCCACCCAGAGCTTGGCAGCCAGGAGCTGCCCAGAGCCAGACTGGAAAGCCAACAGGAACTGGCTCCCGGTTCTCCCTCCTGCACCACGAGGCTCCCCAGAACTCCCGGTGACAGACGAGCACATCAGACCCGAACAATCTGCTCTCACCGGTATGAGATGTGCCCCCACCGCACTACTGATGGCCCCTGTGAACACCCACACCTCAAACGCCCAGTGCAGGCCCAGTCAGTCACATTTTGGTTTTCATTTCAAGCCTGGTTTAGTTTTTTAATTCTCAGGAAGATGACGCAAGCGATGCAAAAAGAACCCACTGACGCTCTGTTCTGACATACGTGGGTAAGGGGAACGTTAGCATGGTTAGGCTGGAAATAAGGATAAGGTTTTCTTTCCAGCAGTAAGATGCGATTCCAGAACACCTTCCCAGGGAAAACAGCTGACACAGTGGAACCTAATTTTAAATTTAATCTTAATAATTCCTCTCTAGATCACATGCAGTTACCTCCAACCCCAGGAATCGGTCCCTTCCAGCCACACACGGTGTAGCATTTACAGGGCCAAACCCACCGCAGCGCTCCAAATGAGAACCATGAGGCACAAACAAAAACCACACACAATTCCAATGCGTGTGGACAACGTGGCTGCAGCCGGTCCAGCCCTGACACAGAACAAGGGGAGAGGATGTGTGCAGGACCATGGTGGGTGCGGGAGGCTCCAGCTCGGGCACAAAGCCACGGCGTTGGTACCAGGAGCTCCCAGCAGTGCTGCCTTTGTGGGATGCACAAAGTACCCACCACATCCCAGCCAGCTCCGCCGCTTCCCTTCCTGCTCCTACAAAACTTGCTTCACCGAGGGAATAAATAAGAGGAACACGAAATCGTTACCCTGCCAGGAGCGCTCCCGTGGGACGGAACCGGATCACCTCTGGTTTATTCCTCCTCGTCCTCAGCTAGGGGATGCGGGTTTCGGCTCCGCACCCTGGGGTCCCTCGCAGAGCTCAGACCAGGGCTCCCATCACCACACCGGGATCCTCCCGGCCCGAACCGGCCTCTCCTCGGGCACTCGCAGCCAGGGCAGCCCCGGTAGCGGTGGATCCCTCGGGGGTCCCGGCAGGCGCCCGCTGCCACACGGACAAACCTTCGGGAGCTGCTGTCGATCGAGCGTCCCTGCGGAGAGAAGGGGCCGCGGGCTCTGCC
>VZTE01005526.1:223237-234186 GCA_013397775.1 Eulacestoma nigropectus
ACGGTGGGCGCGCAGGTACCCGGGATGGTGAATGCACAGGTACCCGGGGACGGTGGGTGCACAGGTACCCGGGGGTGGTGAGCACATAGGTACCCAGGGGTGGTGGGTGTGCGGGTACCCGGGGGGGTGGGTGCGCAGGTACCCAGGGGTGGTGGGTGTGCGGGTACCCACAGAGGCTGGGCACACAGGTACCCAGGGTTGGTGAGTGCACAGGTACCTGGGGAAGGTAAAAGCACAGGTACCCGGGATGGTGAATGCACAGGTACCCTGGGAAGAAGGTGTGTGCAGGGGTAACCAGGGAAGGTGTGTGCAGGGGTAACCGGGGGGGGCAGGCCTAGAGGTGCCCGTGGAAGGTGAGGGCACAGGTAACACACCTCACGCAGCCACACCTGCAGCCTCCCTGGCATCCCTCGCTCACTGCCAGCCCCGTGCCCCAGCCAGCCCTGCAGAGGGGGTCCCTGGACCCTGCTGTGTTAATGAGGGCCGCTCAGCTAACAAGGCTCCCTTGGCTAGTGGGGGTCCCTTGGCTGTTGCAGACCAGGGGCCCTGGGGCTGCCAGCTCCAGCCCAGTGTGCCCCTGGCTTCTGGGGCTCCCCATGCACCCTCTGGTGCTGCTGTCCTGCTCCCCAGGCCCTTCAGCTTTGGGGATCAGGGCACCTTTAGTGGGGACAAAGCCCCAGCAGCCCCGGCTGGGCAGGTGGAGCGCAGGGGCTGCTCTGTGAGGGCAGTTGCAAAGGGACCGGGAGATCCCTGACCCTGGGGGCTCTGAGATCCCACCTATGGCTGGGGCAGCGTGGCAGGAGCTGGGGACACCGTGCTGGGGAGGCGGAGGGCACGCAGAGCAGGACAGGCTGGGCAGTGCGATATTAATACGCATCTTCCCGTGATGCTCTGGCACAATTTTCAGAGCCAAAGCCGGAGGGAGTTCCTGGCCAACACAGCCTGGGTTTGTCCCTTCCCCACTCCACTCTCTCCTCATCCCCAGATCTGCTGGTCCCCCACCCCTGTGACTCCCACAGCACCAGGACGTGTTGCTGGAGCATCGTCTCCATCTGTCCCTGAGCCGTGGGAGAGGAGAGGAGAGGAGGGGAGAGGAGAGGGGAGCTGCCTTCATCCCTGCCAGCATCAGCCCTCTCCACAGCATCTTCTCCGCCTGGGTTATCTAATGGCTGTGGCACAGCCTTTAAATGTCACCCACTAAAGAGAGCACGACGGCGTCCAGGAAGGGAGGGGAGGCTGGGTGAGACAGGATGGGAGAAACAGGAGCAAAACAATATCGATTTCCAGCCAATTACCACTGTTATCAGAGCAGAGCAATTAAAGGATGAGGCCACATCGCCAATACCCGGCTGCCCCTCCGAGGCGAGGCGTGGGCTCACCAGCCCTGTCAAACACACAGAGATACACAAACACATCCAAAGCCTCGTTCTTCTGTACGTGGGTGTCCGTGTGCGCTCGGAGCACACGCGTGTGCTCACACACACGCACAGGGGTCCTGAGCTCCGCGGAGTCTGCCGAGCTTGTTTTCCCCGGGCAGTTAATCTCCCTAGCCCGC
Organism: Eulacestoma nigropectus; assembly: GCA_013397775.1. Taxonomy (NCBI): domain Eukaryota; kingdom Metazoa; phylum Chordata; class Aves; order Passeriformes; genus Eulacestoma; species Eulacestoma nigropectus. The sequence goes on from VZTE01005526.1 coordinate 224,793, forward strand.
TTCACCGCCTCGTTCTCCGTGCAGCCAAGATGTGCCTCCATCTGGCTCTCGCTGAGCCTAGGGAGGGTGGAGGGCGCTGGGGACGGCTGGCAAAGCACTGCCCGGGGCTCTCGCCCGACGAGGGGCTGGAGCTGCGGGAACTTAGCTAATTTCTCCTCCTCTGGTCGTCTAAAATGTTTTCTCTCCGTGTGCCCATCCCTCCTTCTCCGTCCTCCTTCCCGCTGCCCCAAGGCGCGGGGACTGGCTCTGACCCTGCTGCGCCGCAGGGCTCTCCCAGGCTGCCAACTGGGCACTCGCCCTACGGATGTTTGGCTTCTTACACTCTTGCAGGATGGATGTTGGAGTCACAGAGCTCCGAATTACACCATCCCTGTCACTCGGTTTGTTCAGCTGGAGCAGAGGAGACTGAGGGGAGGCTCCTCGAGGGCTGCAGCTCATCCCCAGGGGAGGCGGAGGGGCAGGGGGTGAGCTCTGCTCTGGGACAGGGACAGGAGCCCAGGGAACGGCTGGAGCTGTGTCAGGGCTTGGCATGGAGCTCAGGGAAAGGTTCTTCCCCCCGAGGGTGCTGGGCACTGCCCAGGCTCCCCAGGGAATGGTCCCGGCCCCAAGGCTGCCAGAGCTCCAGGAGCGTTTGGACAGCGCTGCCAGGGATGCCCAGGGTGGGATTGTTGGGGTGTCTGTGCAGGGCCAGGGGTTGGACTCAATGATCCTTGTTAGTCTTTTACCACTCAGGATATTCCAGGATTTTATGATTCTATGGTTCCATCACTGGTGAGTGGTGTTTGGGAGCACCAAAGATGCCAGCAGGAACCAGACCCCTGGCTCAAAATGCAGCCCAGAGCAGTAACAGGTTACACATGGGCCATACACTGTGTCACAACACAGTGAACCAGTGGCACTGGCACAGGGTGCCCAGAGCAGCTGTGGCTGCCCCTGGATCCCTGGCAGTGTCCCAGGCCAGGCTGGACGGGGCTTGGAGCAGCCTGGGCCAGTGGAAGGTGTCCCTGCCCATGGCAGGGGTGGCTTTAAGGTCCCTCCCAACCCAAGCCAGTCTGGGGTTGTACAAACACCTGCAGTGTACAGCTTGAGACATGGCAGTGTGGTTCCAGCACTGGGAGGGTCAAACCCAAAGCCAGGGTCAGTCCCTGGTTGGGCAGACCCCAAAGCCTCCCCTTCCCAGCCTGGCAGCCTTGTCCCCAAGGGCTGTGCTACCCACATCCCGTGGCACAGCTCGAGAACAGCATCTCCAGCAGCCACCCCAGGAGATGCTTCCCGAGCATCTGGGGAGGAAGGAGAACTGGGATCTGGTCCTATTGCCTGGGAGGGAGTTTATATGGAAAGCCACGGAGGCTGACAATGGCAGGAGCCCTGTGCTCCTCATCTGGCCTTGGCCACGCTTCTCTGCAGCTCAGGAGCCCCATGCTGGTTCTCACCACTGAGAATTGCTGCTTCCCCCGGGAATGAGCAGGACCCGAGCCCCGACGCGCTGCCCGGGCACTGGTCATCCACACTTCCCTGTCCCCTGGATCCCGGCCGTGCACAGCTAACACATTAACCTAGTGCTGCGCCAGCCCCCGGGCCCGCGCTCCCTGCCTGCGTGACACACATCTGGGCGAGCAGAGAGGTGTAGGGGGGCATCAAATCCTTTTAAAAGGCTCAGTGGGTTAGAAACCCCCTTGCAATTACCACCTTCTCCTTGTCTGGCGCACACAAAGGACCCTCCGGAGCGCTGGGCATGTTCCTGACAAACCCAACACAGCCACGTTAGCCGGGAGGAAGGGACGGACGCAGGAGCCTTTTCAGACGCTGCTATTTGGTTGCAAACTGCTTAATTTCCTGAACAAAATGATATTTTTGTTGTTGTTGTTGTTTTGATGGAAAGGACAGCACTTTTTTGGCATGGTACAATCCCAGGGCTATTCATCCGTCACCACAGCAACGAGCTCCATCAATGGCCATCCGAGATTGCGGATGATTAGAGACAACATGTAAAAGGTGGAAGACGCTGGGCACCTCGCAAACCTCATCTTCCCAAATGACTTGAATTATCCTCATTATTTCTCCCCGGCCAATTCTCTCCCCGGTCCGCAGGAGACGTCGCTGTTATATAAACACGGGAAGAGCCAAGTTATGAGAGCAGGCGGATGAGAAGGGAATGGTCCCTTCTGGTGGGGACTGACCTGGAAAGCTCATGACATGGAGGATGAAACCCTCCGAGGTGCTCAGGGAGTTCTTCCCGTGCCTGGAAGGGCCACGCAGGAGTGGGGCCGCGCTGCTGTCGGGGCAGTGGGGACCATGGCCAAGCCTTGGGGTGGGGTGACCGTGACCTCTGCTTGTCCCCAGTCCTGCAGGACCTCCTGCAACTCTTCCCTGAACTGTGCCAATCCATTCCGGGGACGCAGTGAGGAGCTTCGTGTTGGTTTGCTCTTGTAGCATTTCAAGGACCCAGCCCATCACCACCACCAGTTTTTGGGGTAAAGCAGAGAGAAAGAGGTCACTGGAGCCTGGTGAAGGTGTGACATGTCCCGGCGGAGGGACTTCCCATGGTGGCAGTGTCCTGAAACATGGCAGCCCTGAAACTTTAATGCCCACCTGCAATATTCATGGTGCTTTCGACGGCAGCAAGGCGGGAACTGTGCAGAGCAGCCTGAATATTTCATGGGTGGCTCTGCACTGGGATTTTGGGGATGGTTTCCTCCACTGCTACCGCAGCCCCACCCTGCCATGGAGTCTGAGCTATCCAGTGTGGAGGAAGAGTGATGACATCCTGATTTGCAGCCAAAGAGTCCCTCAAAAATAATCAGTGCATGTTTTGGTCCCTGCCCAGGGTGGGAGGAGAGGTCATGTCCTTTCGAGCATCTCTTTGCTCTGGGGGGGATCGGGCTGTGGGTCTCCAGGGTGACCTCCCAAACTGGCTTTGGTGGATGTCCACCACTCTGAGTCCCAGAGTACCACAGAGGCACCTCAAGTGCCCACCCTGGGCTGGGCTGGGCTCTCCTGGCATCACTACGAGGGACAGGGACAGCAGCTGTCCCCAGTCCTGTCCTCTCTGGCTGTTGCGGGGTTGTTCCCTTGCTAGAGGTCCTTGTCCCAGGGCCTTGTAGCAGCACAGCAGGTGATGGTCACACAGGTGGCTGAGATCCAGGTCAGCTCTCGATTGGGACATCCCCACTGTGAGCCAGATGCTCACAGCCAGTGTTACACAGGATCCTGACCTGAACCAGCCCAGCCCAGGATGGCAAAAGGTTCCCAGCCCAGTGACACCACAGTGGTGGGGGAGGTGATGGTGAGAACATCAGTGATCTCTGCAGACGGTGAGAACACCAGGTGAGAGCAGCCCCTCCCCAGCCCCTCTCTAGCCCTTCCTGAGCGCTCCTGCCTGCTCTGCAGCAGCTCTGGGGGGCTGCTGGGGGGTGGCTGCCTCTGGAGTCCCCTTAGCTGGAGCCCCGAGGGCAGCAGAGCCCACCATGGCAGGGACGGGGCTCAAGCACCCTCGTGGTTCCAACGATGCCCCAGAGCCACCAGCTCTGCAGAGCCCATCATGGTGCACGTCCCCTCCTCACTTCGTGCCTCAGTTTCCCGTCTGTATCCTGGGGATGAGCCCTCTCTCCAGGGTATTTTCCAGGACCACAGGCAAGAGAACGGGACATCTGTGGGCTCCTGACTCCATCCAGGGGCAGACTCCAGCCCTGAGCACACTGATGGGAAGGGTGGCCAAGGGACACAAGTGCCCATCCTTCTCTTCACCCAATGGAGTGGCGCAAGGAGGCAGAGCGTGGGTGCTTCCCCTGGGCTCAGCACCAGGCAGGATCAGCTTTGCTTCCCTTCTGGAAGGATGTTGGGGCTTGTCCTTGGAGCAGGGGACTGGGGACTGCTGTCACCTCCCCTGAATGGCTCCTGAGGAGCAGGGACGTGAGGGACAGCTCTGCCCCAGTGTGGGAAGGTGACTGTCCTTGGGGCAGTGGTTGGTCCTGGAGAGTGAACCCTCCACTCTTTTGACCTCCTCTCCTGCTGGAGCCACCATTGCTGTCCCCCAGTGTCACATGTGAGATGCTGGCACCTCTGCTCTGGGACATTTGTGCCATTTGTGGCTCCTGGCTTGCTCTTCCCCCTCCTTCAGTCCCCACCGTGTCCCAGGTGCCCCCGCTTAGGGAGCATCCCCTGGCCAGGACATGCACCCCAAATCCCGCCTGCCCCCAGCTCCCCAAGTTCCCCTTTGGGTCCCATCTGCTCCTCAGCAGCTCCAGCACCTCAGGGCAGGGGAGGAATGGCCAAAACCACAACAGGGCCTTTGCAGGGAGCCGTGGCTCTGATCAGGCTCGATTGGAGCCGATAATTAACAACCAGAGAAGATCGATAAGGGAAGCGGCTGTGCTGCAGCCAGGGACAGGGACCGGGCTGGGGCCCCTCCTGCCACCCAGGGGGTCCATGGAGCCCCTGTCTGGCACCCTCTGCCACCTCAACGCCGGGTCTCTGCTCGCATCCCGCATTTTCAGAGGAGGAGGATGGGAGATGTACATGTAGGGGCTTAGCCAGGTCCCCCGGGGAACCAGCCCGCCACCAGGCTGGGGGTGACAACGAGGGGACCCCCCCCCATCCCGCAGACCCCGGGCCACGCGGACGACGGAGCCGGAGCCGACGCTCCAGGTCAGGGAGCTGCGGGGTGGGAGAGGGAGTTAATTCCTACACCGAAAAGCTCTTTGCCGGCATCTCGTCTCTAATGGAAGAGTCATGTCGGATTAGCGGGCGGGCGCGCGAGGCGCAGAGCGAGCGCCCTGCCTGCCGGCGCCCGGCCCCGGGGACAGCCGGGGAAGCCATGCGGAATGGCAGATCTGGGCCACTGTGCCAGCGCCGGCGGGGGCCGCGCCCGCCGCGACCACGGCCAAGGACGGGCGCGAGGAGAGCCCCGCAGAGCTCCCACGAGGGTTCCCATCCCCATCGCGGCGCCTCGGCCTCCACTCCTGCTGCCCAGGGATGCTTTTCCTCTGTTCCCAACCGAGCCAGAGCAAACGGGGTTCGGAAGGAAGGACGCCCCAAGCCCCGGCGGCTCCGCAGCCGCTGCAATCCAATCGCCAAAGGCGAGCGATGCCCGGGCGATGGAAAAGTGGGTCAGGCACATTGGACACCATGTGCTCCTCCTCTCCTTTCACGCTCCTTATCGCAGCCCCGATGGTAAATAAACCAGCCCGTCTCCCCAGCAACCCAGCCGGGCGCTGGGCTGTGCCGGGAGCGGAGTCCAAGGTGAGCCACGGTGGCAGCCATGGGAGCCAGCCCGGCCAGCTGGGAGCCAGGCATGAGCAGGAACCCCCAGCCCATGGGCACAGCGCGAGAGCAGGGTCTGCCTGGCAGCCAGGGAGCAGCATCCTGGGCTGATGGGGTGGGAAATGTGGGGAAGGCCCGTGTCTTGGTGTGATGCTACCTCTGCAAAGGGCACTGAGTTCTCCGGAGCCGTTCACTGGTTCTGGCAGAGCCCAAGATGGAAAAACTCCAGAAAAAGGGAATATTTGCCACCAAGAAGTGTAGTGAGGTATTTGAGGCACCTTGTCTCCCTTGGGATATGAGCAGGAGCAGTGGCTGAGGGCATCAGAGCATCCCTGACCCACTGACCTGTAAAAACAAGGCATCCCAGGGGGGCTCCACCCTGTATCATCCCATGGAGCATCCTCCTCCTCAGGTAACCCCAGCGGCTCCCCCGAGGCAGAGGTGGGCTGCTGCCACCCCTCCTCCAGCTGCTTAAATCAAGCAGAGCCCTTTGTTTTCTCCTTTCATATTATTTAATTCTCCTCTCCTCACTTGCACTGCAGGGGCAGTGGCTAAGCCCGGGGCTTTGCTAAGCCGGGATCGTATTAAAAGAACAGAGAGGAAGAGAGTTTCTGGTGCTAAGCTGCTTGTGGTAACAAAGATGGATTTAAGGAAACTGCTCCCATAGCGATATTATTGCCCAAAAGCACCCAACCCCAAGGGAAAGCGGCTGGGGATGCAGGGAAAGGCCCTGGGAGGTTCCTGCTGGGATGCACCAGCAGCAGCACCGGCACTGCAGGGCTGGGGGTCTTGTGTGGGGCCACCAGGTGAAGCCCCCAGAGGCCACAGCTGGGGCTGGGACCCTCAACCAGAGCTGAGCCCCTCAGGCGGGGCTGGGACCGGCCCCTTGGTGCTGGGCAGCGGTGGGTGGCTCACCTGGGCTTTGGCTGTATTAAAAGCTAAGCCCTCCGGCACGGCTTTTTCCAGAGCAGCAGCCAAAAAGGTGCTTACGGGGCCAAGGCGGGCGCTGCCAAGCCCTAATTAGGGCCGCTCAGCGGTGCCGGCGCTAATGCACAACCTTTCGCCTCTGGAGACCGGGATTTAACGCGCCGGGATCACCTCGGGGATGCGAGCGCTGGGCTTGGGGTGTTTGGTGAGAGGGGAAAACCCCCCTTCCTTCCTAAAATTGCACCAGACCGGGAGCTGCCAAGCCTTCTTGGGCCACCAATGCTTGGCATCCCCAAACCAGCGGGATGCAGAGTGAGCAGAGCCCGGGCACGGGGTGGGCCAACAGCAGATTCCTGGGCACTTTCCTCTCCCCTCTCCTTCCCTCGCCTTCTCTCTGCATTAACATGTTAACTTTGGCCAAGAGCTTTTCCCACTGACCTACTGATCTTTCCTATTTTGGTCCCTGGAATTAAGGGATTGCTGGGATTAACTTGCACTAAAGCCTCCAGATCAGCTCTGGAGCGGGACGCCCAGGTATGGGCACCATGGGCAGCCCGGGGCACGGGGGGCAGGAGGAGGGAGCCCGGCGGTGTCCGATGGCTCCAGCATGGGTGGGACAGAGCAGCACCCCACGCTCGAGCAGCTCAGGTGCTGCCAGCTCCTGCTTCTCCCATTCCCGGGGTTTTGGCCCTGCTGTGGTCAGGGCTGGGCACCCACACAGGTGATGGGGCGGGTGGGGCACCCAGAGCCCCCCAGCAGGGATGGATGGGTGCTCTGAGGACCAGGCTCTGTCCTGGCAGCAGGGATGCCACCGAGGGGCTGTGCAGCTTCCAAGCCCCTTCCCCAGGGAGCTGCTGCTTCCCATGGCAGAGCCCTGAGTGGGCAGCCAGGACAGGGCCTTGACCAGCACCTTTTTTCTGCCACCAGCCCCAGCCTGAGGTCCCACAGTCATCCCCAGCTGAGCCCTGGAGGGGGGATGCTCCTGGCACCCAACGAGCACCTGCCTGCACATCCTGCCACATCCTCTGCCTGCCCCACAGGGTGATGCCCCACTGTCACCAGCCCCCAGAGCCTCACTGCTGGTGGCAAAGACAGGGCCACCAGCTTGGTGGCCCCGAGCCACGGGCTATTTGTGTGCAGTATTTCCACAACATTCCAATGTGGGGGCAAAATAAAATCTCCAAATGTCCCCTTTTCACCCCAGTTTGGGCGTTCCCCTCAAAGGCAGGTGGCTTTTCCACCTGGAGAGACCACCCCACATCCCTGCCCCAGCCCTAGGGACTGTGTCCCTGCCACGTGCCCCCGCCTGCCCCGGGACCGCCGTGCTCGCTGCCGGGCGCGGGAGAAGCAGCATCACATGAAACTCAGCAATTTTGTGGCTGGGAAGTTCAAAAAGATGGAGGTGAAGGAGGGGTGGTGGGGGGGCAGGAACAACCCGGCTTTGAAGGTGCCTGGAGATTAACTCAAGGCCATGGTTGAGGCTCGGAGACTTTTACAGCAAAACCTCATTAAGGCGGGAGCGGGGGGAACGGGGGGAGCCAGGAAATCTTCTAAGCAGGAGGAAAAATGTTTGATTCAGCAGAAACAAGTGGGAAAAAAGCCCCCTTGAGTCCCCCCACTCCGCTTTTATCTGTCCCGGGGGGATCGGGGCGGAATATGAAATCTGCCCCATTCCTCTTTCCTGTTTATCTCCTAATTATTACGCTGGAGATTCGGCAGCGCCGCGCCGTGCCCGGGACGGTGCCGAGCGGAGGCTGCGCCGCCCGAGCCGGGGGCGAGTGCCGGGGGGAGCTGCCCGGGGAGCCCCCTGCACCCCACGCCGCCAGGCTGAGCCCCCCGGGGCACCAGAGAGGGAGGGGGCCAGGTGGGGAGGGGGCCAGGACCGTCCTTGAGTGCCAATTTGGGCATCATTTGTGCAATGAGGTGAGTCAGGGCTCTGCAGTCTGGGCCAGGGAGATGCTGCCTTTGCCGCCTCCCCGGGGACTACGGAGCCCAGTGGGGTGAGCAGGGGGGTGGGCTCTGCCAAGGGCCGGGGCAACCAGGGATAAAGGGAGCAGAGCCCCCCAGGGCAGGTGCTGCAGCCGCCCACGGTCACCCAACACCACGGCCCACTGACCTACTTGGAGCATCACTGCACCACGGGAGTGCGGGACGGGGATGCAGGCAGGGGTGGGGATGGAGACGGGGACGGGGATGCAGGCAGGGGTGGGGATGGAGACGAGGACAGGGATGCAGGCAGGGATGAGGGTGCAGATGGACCGGGATGCAGGAAGAGACAGGGATGCGAGTAGTGATGGGGATGCAGGCAGGGATGGAGTTGTAGGAAGGGATGGGAGTGCAGAGAGGAATGGAGGTGCAGACGGATGGGGATGAAGATAAGGACAGGGATGCAGGCAGGGATAGGGATGTAGGAAGGGATGGGAGTGCGGATGGACAGGAATGCAAACAGGGACAGAGGCAAGGATGGAAATACAGGAAGGGATGGGGATGCAGGCAGGGGTGGGGATGTAGGCATGGACAGGGATGCAAACAGGGATGAGGATGTAGGAAGGGATGGGGATGCAGGCAGGGATGGGGACGTAGGAAGGGACAGGGATGCAGGCAGGGGTGGGGATGCCGTGCTCCACCCCAGTGGACGCCCACAGCCGCTGCCCGGGGCACAGTGGGGTCCAGCCCGGCCATGAACTGCCCCCCTCCAGCCCCTAAGGAAGGCTCAGCAGTCACTAATTGCTTGGGACACCCCTCGGGGTGCAGGGTGAGACTGAACGTTCCTCCCCCGGCAGCTCTGCTGGCCATGGCTCCAATTAGCCTCGTTATCCTGCGTCGCTGCTGATTAGGGGCCGGGTAATTGCCGCGGCGTTGGGTGTCCCTCAGAGCCACATGGCAGCAGCTATTGCATAAGCACCGGGCAGGCGTTACGTGAGCCGTGAGCGGGTCAGGCCAGCCCGGGGGCTCCGGTTACACCTGGCCCTGCTGGCCCCCAGCCCCTGGCCCCGGGCGGTGACAGGGACAGCCCCGCACGGGCTGCAGGACTCAGGGGTGCACCCCACTGCTGCCTCAGTTTCCCCCTTCTCCATGCTCTGCTTTGCATGCGCAGTGTGCCCGAGCGGCACCCACCCTGCACCCAAGGCCCCATGACCCCACAGCCCCACACCACAGCCCCATCCCACGGCCCCACAGCCCCACACCACAGCCCCATCCCATG
>VZTE01005526.1:239019-252008 GCA_013397775.1 Eulacestoma nigropectus
GGGGGCAGCGGCAGAAGTTGGTGCCGGTGGGGATCGGGGGGACCCGCGCCAGCCTGGCGGAGGGGGACGGGAAGGACCCGACGTCAGCCCGGACGGGGATACGGGGGACCCGCATCTGCCCCGCCGGTGAGGGACGGGGGGACTCGGTGTCAGCCCGGTCGGTGACAAGGGGGGACCCGCATCGGCTTCGCTGGAGGGGGACGAGGGGGACCCGTATCAGCCCCGCGGAGGGGATGGGAAGGACCCCGCACCAGCCCCACTGGGAACACGGGGGACCCGCATCAGCCTGGCTGGAACGGGACAAGGGGGTCCCACACCAGCCCCGCGGAGGGGAACAAGGGGGGAACGCGCACCAGCCCCACCGGGGCCGCTCTGCCTCCTCCAGCTCCCCCTTCGTTAGGAATAAAATTCTTGTTTATTTTGCTTTGCTTTCCGACGCCGGCTTAGACGCACTCTTAAGCTTTTCCCCGCACTAAACCCCTTAATCTCCTCTTCAATATGTTGCTCCCACCAGGGCTGGATTTATTGTAGTTTTTTCCCCCTCCCCACGGCGTGGGGGGCAGTTTGGGAGGCTCCTGCAGGGACAGGCGAGGGATCAGGTACAATTTTGGGTGCCCCTTGTCCAGGGCAGGGGTGAGTCGTGCCAGCACCTGCCTGGTTTTACCCATTACCAAAGGCAATTCCTACTTTTCACCCCTCTGCTTTGCCAAGCAGGCGGTGGGGAGGAGGAGGATGGAGGGAGGAAGGCTCCAGCGGGACAATCCAGCGGGGCCTGGTGATGGTGACGCAGCGGTGGCCGGACTCAGCTCTGTTCCCAACGTGCTGGAAGCACCGCTGCACCCTGGGCTGGGATTTTCATCCTCCTTTAAATCATTTTTCCATCATCCCCTGCCTTCCCCGAGCCCTTCGCCCTGCCAGGACTCCTTCGTGCCCCTCCATAGGTGTGTTTGGGGGTGCACGTCCTTGGGCACGTTTTGGGGTGTGGGTACCAGGACGTTCATCCCCGAGCTCCTCAAATCCTGTTTCCTCCCCGCGCCGCGGGTGCTGCGGCTCTGTCCCCGCCGCACTCTTGTGTAACGGTGGGGCCGGGGTGGGTGAGGAGGGCGAGGCGAACCCCCCACATCCCCTTCCTGCCCCACGACATCCTGGGTTTTCACCTTTATTAGGACGGAGGAAAGCATTAACGCCTGCCTAATTACCAACACGCCTGGCTCTTACGTAGCACTTGCACAGCCAGCCCCGGCTTAATTAGCAACTGGGAGAACTTTTCCTTTTTTAAAAAAATATTTTTCCTTGCCCCCCTGGATTGCTGTGTGTTGGCCCTAATTTAGGGCCAAACCCTCCCGATATCCCACCATTCCCCCCAGTCCGGCGTTTTTCCCGCAGTCCCGCACCCTCATCTCTCTCGAAGCCCAAATGCCGCATGGCGACGCCAAATTGATTCAATCTCCATTTTCCTTCCCAAAACCGCCACCGCTCTGCCCCATTCCCCCGGGGGCCACAGCAGCTCCTCGCTCCTGTCCTTCCCTGCGCCGCGGCTGCGCCGGGGCCGGGGAAGAGGCTTTGCCTTGTATAATCCTATACGGTTTCCAGCCCTCCTGCTCACTTGTTTTGCAAGCAGCGTGGCGAGGAGCGTGCGGTGGCTCGGCAGCCTTTGCGACTTGTCCTAGTGACCTAGATCTGTCATTGGAAAAATCAGCGAGGGCGGAGGAGGAGCTTCCCTGCCCGTTTCGGCGGCGTGCACACGCTGGCGCGGCCGAGGGCGGCCGGCACCCACCGGCCCTCCCGCACGACGGCTGCGCCTGTCCCGGGTACCACAGCGCGGGGATGGCCGCGCCTGGCACTTCCCAAAAAACAAGCCTGGAGGAGAAAGCTGCCCACCGGCTTTACGGGGTCCTGAGCGGTCCAGACGGGATTTGGGATCCCCCACCCCGATAACCCCAGGGGGAGCCAGCACCTGGAGAGGAAGGAGCAGTGGTGGGGGGACGGTGGTCCCTGTCCTCAGCCCAACGTCCCTGTCCCTGCTCCCTGTCACGTTTAACTTTGAACTCGCAGCGTCTATTTAAGGAGCTGCTAATGTCTAAATCAGCCCGGTTTATCGGATGTGTCGAGCAGAGCTGCTCTCCTGCCTTTTTTTAGCCCCGGGGAGATAATTCCCCCCGGTTTAGCAGCAGTGCTGGAGGGCTTCTCCCACCGCAGCCCGGTTTGTCCCCACCCCGGGCTGGCAGGTCCCCCTCCCCGCTGCCTCACCTTTGCCACCCTTCTGCAGCAGCCAAAGTGCAAAGGGCTGCGTCCCTCGCCCGCGGGGCTGGCCTTGGCACGGAGCTGCGTGGCACGGGAGCTGCTGAACCGGAGCTGCTGAACCGGAGCGGCCCGGGCAGGAGCCGGGCGGCCCTGGGGGTGCCACATCGCCCATCCGGCGCTACGATTTCCCCGTTCGGGGCACACACTGCACCACGGGACGGGGAAAAACAGCGCCTTGCTGGGGACTGGGGAGAATGCAAAACCTCCGTCCGCGTGGCTGCAAGGGAAGGTGGCCAGGGGTTGCCCCAGGGCAGGGTGAGAGCAGCTGAGCGCTGTTCTGGCCCAAAGTTTCCAGGAAATCTTTGCTAATCAATTAGGAAGGCAGTGTCCCTTTCCAGCATCCCAGCCCGGCACGGGGCCGTGGTTGTGTCATCTAAATTTTCCCTACTGCCCGCTTGGCCTCGGTGCTGCCGGTGTCCCTGTGCCTGGAGCTGGGGCTGTGAACATCTGGCGTGGGCCCGGCTTGTTTGGGGTTCCCCGGGGTGCATGGATGGGGATGGGATTTTTTGGCAGCGATGGCCGAAGTGCCGGGGTGCTGGGAGACCCCGAGGCGCTGCAGCACAGGAGTCTGTTTAACAGCAAAGCCAACAGCAGATGTAAAGGGTGATAATTCCCTTCATTTCCTTATTTATTCCTACCCCAACAGCAAAACACAACTGTGGATGGGGGCTGTGGGCAAGCGCAGTCGCTCCCGGGGTTGGAGGTTGCTGCAGGGGATGTGGGAGCACAGCCAGCCGGGGTTTAGGGCAGGAATGGGAGGATGGGGTGGCATCATAGGTCCCTGCATGTCCCTGGGGGTCCCTGTGCAGCCTGGACTCATCCTCCTCTCCCTGCTCTGGGTGCACCAGGGGGATGCTGAGTCCCCCTGGAAGGGGAGAGGTGGTGGAGGTGAAGCATCCCAGTGCCCTGGCTGGGGCTGGGGGATCCAGGGGGGCTGCAGGGCTGCTGCCAGTTACCAGAGGTGCCTGTCCTGTGGCATCGATCGAGCCCAGCAGAGGGATGGGGCACGGAGCAGCTGTCCCAGCAGGATCACTGGGTAACGAGCCTGGGCACTGGGGAAGCGCCGGGGGTATTTGGGGCAGGGATGGCCCCAGAGGCACGGAGCCACCTCTGAAACCCTCAGAGCTGGGATGCTCGCCCCACTACCTCTGGCAAGGACACCATGGCCTCGCGTGGCCCCCCAAGGGAAGGGGTGGCCATATTCTGCCCCTGTGGGGTGACAGCTGTGCAGGCTCACCCTGGGGGACTGTGCAGAGGATTGTGCAGGGATCTGCCAGTGCACCCCAAACACCCCCCTCCCAGGAGTCCTCACCCCTCAGCCAGGGGCACCCGGTTATCCGGTGGGAGCGGGGGCAGCTCCAAAAAGCCTCCAGCAGCAGTGGGGTCGCAGCACGTCCCAAGGCTCAATGGGGTGCTGAGGGCTTTGGGGTGATTCCCCCAAAGCAGTGAGATCATACGGCCGAGGGGAGGGATGGGGGGAGGAGGAGGATGGGGCCATCATCCTCCCTGCACCACGGAGGGGGGGTCCGGCCCCCCTGCAGGGCCTGCCTTGTTTTGTTTTGGGTTGCAAGAGATGCCCGCCCTTGGGGCGGAGGCGATGGAGAGGAGGGTGTGCCGGCATGGCACCAAGGCCGGTTCCTGCTCCGGGGAGGGCGGTTCTGGCTCTGCCGAAACCACCGGAGCCTCCAGCATGGTCTGGGGCGAGCGGTGCTGGGCTGGAGGGGACACACACGGCTGGGTCTGGGGGGTGACAGGCGACCCGGGCACTGTGCAGGGACAGACCTGTGTCCCTCACCTGGAGCTGCAGCTCAGGGTGGCAAACGGGTGTCCCCAGCTGGACGTATCACCCCAAAATGCCCCCAAATCCCCGTTCCCGGTGGCGGGAGGTCGGGCTGCTGCCCGGAGCCCCAGCCCGGTCCCGGCGTGGCCGCGGCCCCGGAAGGGTTAACGGCCGTGGTTACACAAGCGCGGGTGGCCACGGGCGGAAAGTGTGTCAGTGGGACAGGATGGCTCCAGCCGCGGGGCCACGCGCAGCCGCCGCACCGGGGCCATCGCCCCTCACGGCCGGGCCCCGTGGCCGCACGGTGCCACAGGGCCACTTACATAAGGGCCGGCCGGTGGCAGCGGGCCGGGAGTTGGGCAAGAAGTGTTTACAGTGGGAGGAGAGCAAATACCACCGCCGGGACATTTTAATTGCCGGCTGGAGATCATTATTAGTTTTTTTTTTAACCCTTTTGTTGTTTCTTTCATCCCGATCCCTATTTTAGCCCCATCGGCCCCAAGGTGGAGTTTCCCTGCCTCCTCCCCCAGAGGGGGAAGAGGTTCACCCCCTCCTGAATGCCCCCAGAGGGGGAAGAGGTTCACCCCCTCCTGAATGCCCCCCCGTTCTCAGTGTGGCCGATGCTGGTGGGAGGAGATGCCAAACTCTCAGGTGGGGAAACTGAGGCACGGGGGGGCGGTGGTGGTGTGGGGTGCAGGAATATCCGGGATTTGGGGTCTACTGTGATGTTTCCCCCGATCACAGTGAGATTTGGGGGATGCGGGAGCTGCTGTGGCCACCCCACTAGCACCCACATTCCTCCTCATCCTTCTGGGTCTGCCCCAGGAGGGTGTTTGGGGGTCGCAGGGGAGATGGTCTGGCCGCCCCGGGGGTCCGTGGCTACGGCACGAGGGGACACGGATGGAGCCGACTCGGTGATTCAGCCGGGTTTACAATCGGAGCAGCAATTAACCGTGCTGGGCTGTAATTGCCATCGCCAGGTTACGGCCGTATCTCCACGTCAGTTATTTGGGGCGAGCGTCTTACGAGCGGGTCAGGTGCCAGCGGCGGGCACGGCCGGGTAATTAGCAGGATGGTAATTAGAGCCCCAAAAGGCTGCGGGCACACGGCGGGTGCCCAGGGCTTCTCCTTCACCAGGACAGCATCATCCCCATGGCCCTCAGCTCCAGCTCCGGGGGGCTCTCGGGGGGCTCCCCTCCGGCGCGGGGGGGAATTGGCCATCGGCATCACACGAAGCCTTTGGGGTGGTTGGGGCTTTTGGGGCATCGCGGGGTGGCGTGGCTGGGCTCGGCTGGGTGGGTGCCGGCGGTACCGGGCCGTGCTCAGCCCCGGCGTTTGCCGGTGCCGGTAATTCCGGGTACCGGAGTATCGGCCGCGGGCGTGAGGGCGCGGTGCCCGCGATGCATCACCCGCGCTGCCGGCGGCTGCAATTAACGTTGCATAACGAGCCGACGCCGCTTCCTGCCGGGGGTGGCACCCCCTCCCTGTGCCCCCCGCGATGCCACCACCTCCGTCCCATCCGAGCGCTTGGGACGGGGCTTGGGGCGGGGTGTCGGAGTGGGGAAGGGTCCCTGCGGTGCGGCAGCGTGGGGGAAGACGGCAGCAGGATCCAGGGAACTGGGGGGTGTCTGGGTCATCGGAGCTGGGTGCTGATTTGGGGGTGGCCACACGCGGCCCTCCTGGTGCCTCCATCCCCCGCCAAAGGGGTGGCCCTGCGGCTGCGGTGTTGGTGCAGCTGCGGGGGATGTGAGGATGCCCTGGCCATCCCTGCCCTGCCCAGCCCGGGGAAATCAGCTCTGCTCTCCCAGGCCCAGAACCACGGCAGAGGCATAGGCAGAGGATTCGGGGAGGAGCAGGGATGGATGTGACTCCCTTGAGCCGGGGGGTGGGGAACAACACATAGCCCTGGGAGAAGCCCAGCTCAGCAGCCTTGGGGAAGGAAGGGTGAGCCCCAAAATCCCCTGGTGCATATGGGGCATTGGGTTAAGCAGTGAGTCAAAGGATGCAGGAGGGATCTGTCCCTCCCCTTAAACCTGGATTTGGAGTGAGTCCTTCCCCAGAGTGGCAAACCTGCCCCAGGGGATACAGTGATGGCATCCCTTAGGGGGTACTGATGGCATCCCTGGGGGTGCCAATGCCATCCCTGGGGTACCAACAGCATCCCTGGAACGCTGAGCATCCCTAGGGGTACCGATGGCTTCCCTGAGGGACTGACAGAATCCCTGGGAGGGACCAGTGCCACCCCTGGGGGACTGAGCATCCCTGAGAGACCGATGGCATTCCTGGGGCATCAATGGCACCTCGGCTGCCCCTCTGCCCAGTGAGGCTTCACTGCCCCATCCCAGCCTCCCCCAAGCAGGAAGGGACCCCAGGACCCTGCCGGGTGTTGGGGTACAGGTGGCACTGGCAGAGCACTGGGACTGTCACCCGCAGAGGTGGCCCCACAAAACACATCCCTCAACCAGAGCCGATGGCTCCCAGGGGAGAAGAGAGGCAGAAGGGAATTACCCGAGCGGGGATTTGCACAGGCCCAGGAGATTGGAAATAACCATAATCTGGCCGTGGGGGTTATTTTGGCGCGGCGGTGGCTGCCCAGCACCCTCGAGAGCGACGCCAGGCTGAGCCTGGCCGGGGGGTGCGGGGGCTGGAGCGGGGATTAGAGGGTGCAGAGATGCCGGGAGGCACGTACGAGTCCCGGGGGTGCCGTGCGTCCCCCCCGCGCGGGTGGGGAGGGCAGAGCCAGCCCAGATCTGGGGCAGCTGGAAAATGAGGAGCACGAAGCCTATTAGCAGCTCAGTGCCAGCGAAGCAGAAGCGGGGAGGGAAGCGGATTTGTGGGGGGAAGGGGGCCGGGACCTTGAGCTGGGGATGGCTATATCAGTCCTGGGTTTCAAAGGAGCTGCTGGGGGGATGCAGACCCTCTGCTTGGGCCAGACCTCCAGCGGCAGAGCACCTGCAGCTGCAGGGATGGGGACGGTCCCTGTGCCAAGGCTGTCCCTGCCCTGGTGCACACATCAGCTGAAAAATAAGAGGAGTGATTCCAAAACAGGGTCCCGGGCAGGCTGGGGCAGAAACATCCTGTGGTCTCCCGGATCCAAGGGCTTTCCTACTCTGTCTCTTGCTGCTGGAGGTGATGGGGGTACCCCATGCCCTGTCTGAGCCTTTTAGGGACCTCTCGGAGGTGCAAGAATCCTTGTGGGGTCTGTGGGAAGGGCTGGGCTGCCGGTGGGTCCAGCTCTCGTGCCTCAGTTTCCCCAGGTGCTGAGCCAGCCCACGGCTGTCATGGACAGGGGGCCACCTCCCTCCTCCCGTTCAGCAGTGGCCATTATTAACCCCCGTGCTTTCCCCCCTTTCCCCATCCCCTGCAGCCCAAATCGAGGTGATCCCGTGCAAGATCTGCGGAGACAAATCCTCAGGGATCCACTACGGTGTCATCACCTGCGAAGGCTGCAAGGTGAGCCCGGGGACGCCGGGAGCCGGGGGCCGGCAGCGGGGCGGCGGCGGGGTCTGGCTTCCAGCCGGACACTTTCCCAACTCCTCCCGTCCCATCCCGGGCAGGGTTTCTTTCGGAGGAGCCAGCAGAACAACGCCAGCTACTCCTGCTCCCGGCAGAGGAACTGCCTGATCGACCGCACCAACCGCAACCGCTGCCAGCACTGCCGCCTGCAGAAATGCCTGGCACTGGGCATGTCCCGCGACGGTGAGTCGTGCCCCAGAGGTGCCCGGGGTCCCCAGCGGCCACCTGCTCCTCCTCGGAGCGAGTCAGGCTCTCAGGATGAAGCTGCTTCCCCCGCAGGGCCAGCCCAGTGCAAGGAGGGTTTGGGAAGCAAGAAACGCTTTTGTGTTTTCCATGGGAAAATCTAAACTGGTTCTGTTCGGTTTGACCCAGGGTTGGTCTGGGGCAGGGGGGTGCATCCAGTGGGGTCCCAGCCCCCCTCGGGACTCACAGACCCCCAAACCAGGCACTCCCCCCCGAACCAGGACGTTTCCCAGGGCGGTGGGCGGTCGTGGCTTTGCTCTGGGGGGTGAAGCTGCCCTGACACGGCCGCTGTCTCCCCCTGGGGCAGCGGTGAAGTTCGGCCGCATGTCCAAGAAGCAGCGGGACAGCCTCTACGCCGAGGTGCAGAAGCACCAGCAGAGCCAGGAGCAGAGCAGCGGCACCAAGGATGAGCCCGAGCCCCTGAGCCGCGTCTACACCACCAGCGTCAGCAGCGGCCTCTCGGACCTGGACGACATCTCCACGCTGTCGGACGGGCTCCTCTTCGACTTCCCCCTGACCCCCGATGGCAGCAGCACCTACTACAACCTGGACCTGCTGGCCTCGGCGCAGCCCTCGCCCGACCAGTCCAGCCTGGACGTGGCTGATGCCACGCTCATCAAGCAGGAGTCCATCTATGAGCTGATGCTGGAGCCGGCGCTGTTGGCACACGGGGCGCTGGAGGGTGCCCAGCTGCCCCCCGACATCTCTGTCCTAGAGATCGGTGAGCGCCGCTGCGGTGCCGGGCAGGTGTGGGGGGTGTGCGGCCCCGAGGATGGTGCTTGGGGCCACCTCAGCACTGTGCAGGACACACCCGGCTGTGGGTACACACACCTGGTCCAGGGGAAGGTGTCCCTGCCCACAGCAGCGGCTTGGAATGAGATTTAAGATGAATAAGTGGATGGGATTTAAGCTTCCAACCCAAACCATTCTGGGATTCTATGATAGTGAGCCCAGCCTCAGCTCTCAGAGCAGCCCCAAGCCCCCCTGATGGAGCTCAGCACACCCAAGGTCATGTGGCACATCCCTCGCTTGCTTTAGGCTCAGCCCCTGCTGCCCCATCTGTCCTCACAGCCCCGTGACACCATGTGAGAGCCTCTCCAGCCCTCAGCCCCAGCAGCCCCACAGCACAGGACGGGGTTGGGGTCCCCAGGTCTCACCGCCCGCTGTCCCCACCTTGCAGACCGGGTGGCCCAGAACGTGGTGAAGTCGCACCTGGAGACGTGCCAGTACACAACGGAGGAGCTCAAGCGCCTGGCGTGGAGCCTCTACTCGCCCGAGGAGGTCCGTGCCCTGCAGAGCAAGGTGAGTGCCACTGCCACAGCCCCCTGCCACAGCCCATGTCCCCTGGGGCTAGGCTGAGCCGGGGATGAAGGCGAGGAGGGTGAGGAGGGTCTGTCAGTGCTTTGGGAGCTGCCCAGAGGGGGAGTTTGCGGTGGCAGCTCCCATCCCAGGTGTCCTAAGGCCGCCATGCCCCA
This sequence comes from Eulacestoma nigropectus, assembly GCA_013397775.1. NCBI lineage: Eukaryota > Metazoa > Chordata > Aves > Passeriformes > Eulacestoma > Eulacestoma nigropectus. The sequence continues at coordinate 248,338 of VZTE01005526.1, forward strand.
CGGATGGCACAGCACTGGGGTCTCGTCCCTGCCCTGGGGGTCACAGGGCCGGGGTGCCGGGGTGCCAGCACACCCTGAGAGTGTCCCCCGTGCCGCAGAGCTGCGAGGCCATGTGGCAGCAGTGCTCGCTGCAGATCTCCAACGCCATCCAGTACGTGGTGGAGTTCGCCAAGCGCATCGACGGCTTCATGGAGCTCTGCCAGAATGACCAGATCATCCTCCTGAAAGCTGGTAAGAGGGGGGGACCCCAGCGCCCCCCTCGCGTCCCTGCCACCCCCCTTCGCATCCCCACTGTCCCCCTCGCGTCCCCAACACCTCTCCTGAGCAGCAGCCGCAGGGCCAGAGGCAAATCTTTTCTCTTGGCTGGTGCTTTCCTTTCAGGGGTCCCCTTCCTCGCTGCCCCAGTTGTCCCAGTGCCGGGGGAGCAGGTGCTGGGCTGGAAGGAGCTGAAGGTTACGTTTAAGGGCGATGGCAAAGGGGGGCACGTGGGGAGTGGCTGCCTTGGGCAGAGGCTTCTCTCCGTGGCCGCCCTCATCCAAATGTCACCCAGAAACTGGGATGGAAATGAGAACAGAAGGTTTTCCCCTGGGAGAAGGGGTGCCAAACTCAAATGGGAGCAGGGAGGATTGAGAGAAAGGGATTGGCCTCTTCTCCCAGCAAGAGACTGGGAAGAGGAGGATGATGGCAGCTCACACCCACGTCCCCCACCCTTCCATCTGCCCAAGCTGGTGATGCCGTGCCCAGGCTGGGGAGCTGAATGTGCAAAATCCCCAAAACAGTGGAAATTCTAATCTGTCAGGGCTGGGGAGCTGAGATTAGCACCCAGCACTGGGGACATGTGCCAGTGTCCCAGCAGGGTGCTGTACCCTGAAGCCAGAGCTGGCTGTGCCCGACGCGCTGGAGTTTAACTCGTTCTTTCATTTCTTCCTTCCATTTTCTTTTTATTTATTTTGTTTTCACCCTTTCCTCTCTCTCGGTGCTCCACCATGACCTCGGTCTCTCTGTGCCTGGCTGCGAATGACTGGATAATATTTCCCTTTGGTGAAATATTGTGGTCACAATTGGACACCTAAAAAAACCCAACCAACCCCAAAACCCAAACTGGATTTGTTGAAATATCCATTCTGCTCTTGGGAATGAACAATCTGGACTTCAAACGTGCACTGGGGGCTTTTCTCTTTCTTACATTTGGTCCTGGGGTGATGGAAACTCCCCGACCTTCCCCCCCCTGCCCTGCCCTGCCCTGCCCTCGTCTGCGCTCTCTCTGCCTACATCAGGTTGCCTCGAGGTGCTCCTGATCCGCATGATCCGCGCGTTCAACCCCTTGAACAACACCGTCCTCTTCGAGGGCAAGTTCGGTGGGATGCAGATGTTCAAATCTCTCGGTAAGAGCCACCTCGCTGCCCCTCCCTCGGGGCTCTCCTCTCCTTCTCTCCTTCTCTCCTTCTCTCCTTCTCTCCTTCTCTCCTTCTCTCCTTCTCTCCTTCTCTCCTTCTCTCCTTCTCTCCTTCTCTCCTTCTCTCCTCTTTCTCCTCTTTCTCCTCCTTCTCCTCCTNCTTCTCTTCCTTCTCCTTCTCCTCCTTCTCTCTTTCTCTCCTTCTCTCCTTCTTTCCTCTCATCCTTCTCCTCCTTCTCCTCCTTCTCCTCCTTCTCTCTTTCCTTCTCTCCTTCTCTCCTTCTCTCCTTCTCTCTTTCTCTCTCTCTCCTTCTCTCCTTCTCTCCTTCTCTCCTCCTTCTCTCCTTCTTCTCCTGCTCTCCTCTTCCTCCTCCTCTCCTTCTCCTCTGTTTTCCCTCTCCCTCTCCTCCCTGCCCCTGTCCCTCTCCTCTCCCCCTGGAGCCCAGACAAGGCTGGAATTTGCAGCCAGGTGAGCGCTCAGGACCCCCTTCACCCATCTCATCTCCCAAAACCTTTCCAAGCTCTGGGTGCCGCTGGGTTCTGCTGATGGGTGGGCAGAGCAGTGACAGTGACGTGTCCCCGCTGTCCCCTGCTCAGGCTGTGACGACCTCATCGGTGCCGTCTTCGAGCTGGGGAGGACCCTGTGCCGCCTGCAGCTGTCGGACGAGGAGCTCGCCCTCTTCACCGCTGCCGTCCTGCTCTCCCCAGGTACTGGGGGGTCGTGGGGAGGGCCCCACATCCGGGGGTGTCCTGTGACCCCATAAACCTCAGCACTGCTTCCTTGGTGGATGATTTCTGTTATTCCTGGGAAGGGAACTTGGGGAAAAAAATGCATCTAAAGATGCACAAAATGCATCTGTCAAATCTCCTCGGTGGGAGGAGGAACCGTGTCACTCCCAGCGGGGTGGGGAGCGCAGAGAGGAGCCAAGTGTCCCCAAAACCATCCTGGAGAGCAAGAAGGGTTAACAGAGCCAGGGACCACTGCCCTGTGCCTGTGGGAGACCCTGTGGTGACTCTGACCCTGTGGTGACTCTGACCTCTGCCTCGCGCAGACCGCCCGTGGCTGACCGAGTCCAAGAAGGTGCAAAAGCTCCAGGACAAGATCTACGTGGCCCTGCAGCACGAGATCCAGAAGAAACACTCCGCCGAGGACAAGCTCTCGAAGGTAGTGGCACAGGAAACCCGGCCAGGGGTGCAGGGGGTGTCTGAGCTGGGGGACGTGGCTGTGCTGGAGCTCCTGAGCCACCCACAGGCATTTTGGGGAGTGAGACCTCAAACTTGTTAGAGGAGGGGAAGAATTTCTCTTTCCAAGGGCCATGAATCTCCGGTGTGGCACAGGCAGAGGCAGCACCGTGCTGCTGAACCTGGCAGTGCATCAGGAAGTTAGTTTTTTTAAGCAAAAGGAGCCATTTTGGGAATGCTTTGGACCTGTGCTGGGGAGGACCCCCCTCGTGGAAAGATGTGGGTTTGGGGGGTGAGGCCATGTTGCTGCCAGGCTGTCCAAAGGGGGGGAGTCTGCTGGTGCCCTAGTGCCAGGCAAAGGCAGTGATCCCCAAAGCCACCTGCTGTGCCCAGGGAAGGGGGGACAGCAGTGCAAGGGACACTAATTGGGAACCCAGTGCTCCCCAACCCCCCTGCTTGTTCCCAAGGGATCCACTACACCCAGGATCCCCGTGGTCACCCGTTCCTCCTCTCCCTGCAGATGGTTTCCAAGCTGCCCTTGATGAAGACCATTTGCAACCTGCACTTGGACAAGCTGGAATTTTTCCGTCTCCTGCACCCGGAGACCGCCATGAACTTCCCCCCCCTCTATAAGGAGGTTTTCAACTCGGAGCTTCAGTACAGCGACCCCCGGGAGAGCTAAGGCTGGGAGCCAGCGGCCCCCTTCGAGTTCCCCAAAACTTGGAGACGAACTGCACTTCAGAGGTGTGGGGCAATTTATTTAAATCAAATAATCAAACTCAAGAGAACCCCGGGGGGGCTGCGGTGCCTCCCCGGCCCCGTCTCCTCGCTGTGGATTGCAATAGCTCTTGAATGTAAAGCACCTTGAAGGAAAAAGCAAACGGACTTTGCCATACCGGTGAAATGAATGTGAAATCTCTGCTCGGGAGAGGAGATGCTCCCGGCAGTGGTGAGGGACCGGCTGCTCCCGGTGACACGGGAGGAGGGAGAGCCCTTCCCACTGTCCCGGCTGCACTCTCCACCTCCGATTTTTATTTCTTTATTTTTTAATTATTATTTTTATTTTACTGGTTGTTTTTTTTTTTGTTTTTTT